>JAUESI010000033.1:5895719-5933937 GCA_032275145.1 Synergus laeviventris | reverse complement strand
GTTCTGATTTTATTTACAATTAAACCCAAATTAGAAACTGGATATTTTCTTATTATTCGTTGTCTTTTTAGACGGTCAAAAACTTTTTAAATAATTAAACTCTTCGATTATAACTTTTTAGGTATTCTCTCGAAAAATCTCAAAATATTGGCATTGGGCAAAAATACATTTTTTTTTTTTTATTGTAAACCTCTTAGATGCAAATTGACTCAAAGAATAAGATTTTTTCTCGTTTTTAATAAAACTACATACATAAAATATAGAAATACACTCAGACTCCAATAAGAATCACACCTTGGTAAATCTAATTCGATTTAACCTTTAACGGATCTCCTCGAACAACCGTAAACAATTGGGTTGACTCCTAATGGGGTCCGAGTGTACTTGTCGAAAGAATATTACTGGAAGATTATAATCGACCCAACAGTAGTTTTAATGGATGTGTTTCATTTCGATGAGATTCAAAAATATTTCTTGTGCTTTTGAGGCCGATGGGACTTTCCTGATCAGTCTTAAAAATTACACGTATTTGTGAAAGTCAATTTCTTACAAGAGTAAAGAGAACATTGTAAAACTAATATGCGTAGATAACATTATAGGTATTATCACTAAACGCGATCGCGCATCGACTATATATGTATACATCCAACATGAGGGCAAAAACGTTTGCACATATATATATGTATATATCAGATCATCTGGCTAATTATTACGTATCGTTGATAAAACGTACAGAGAAGTTAGGCGAGTGTTTTCGTTATCTCGAAAACTTGGAATTTTACCCAACTTTCTTCTAATCACATTATAGCAATCTGTTTGCCTAAAGTATTTAGATAAAATCACTTTCTTCTACGGCTTCGAGCTACTTTCTAAATTAACGTCCAATTTAAACTTGAAAGTCGAGTCTTTGAGTTTCGTAAAAAAAAATAATAAAAATAAAATGCAACTTATACATATATATATATATCACTCTTCATAAGACTAGGAACTAATTTCAGATGCAATAAGCCATTGAGCAAATACAACGCCACTTACACGGCAAAATAGAAGATTAGTAAAAGTTATGATTTTAATTAATAATCACTGAATCATCAGTCAGTACTATGTCTCTGTGCGTGTAAAAAAATTCAATAACTATGAAATATTAGGCTCGAAATTGAATCGAGAATCACATGCAATTTGTAATCATTAGAGTATTGATTAATTAATTAAATTCTATTACATATTATCAAGTGCATATATGCAACTTAAAATTCTTACGATAAAGGCTCGACTTCCCTGAATCTTGGAAAAAATAATAGAATCTCAAGATAAAATAAAACTGACTCTTGATCCTAGTGCTGCTAGGACTATAAAATATTATGGAATTAATTTTACCACAGATGCGTTACAATTATTATAGATATTATCGTGTCAAGCAGAAAACTTTATGACGGAAATTTCGTTCTTGAAATTTAGAAAAATACGTTTTGGTCTACTCTCCTTGTCTACACAAATATATCACTTTGATAATTAAATTTAAGGAGTTATACATATATGTTGTGACTCAGGCAAATCGAGGATTTTTAAATGATTTTTTTTTCGATTTTTTTGACTTAGCACAACATATATAACCGTATAATTTGAAGACATTCATGATTAAAAAGCGCATGCTTTTCTGGAATAAACTGCGTAGTTAAAAGTTGTTAAATTGTTGGGCACTCTAATTAAACCCTGTAAATCTGATAATTAGAGCTTCAGGTGTCTAAAAACACTTTCTTAAATCTTACACTACTATTGAACAACATTTTAAAAGCAATTAACTGTTGAAAATAAAGAATTGTATTCGTGATCCTTTAAAGCAATCAAATCATCACTTTTGGACAAATTTGTAGTTAAATCGTCAATCTAAATTAAACTGATGTCCTAAAAACATAAAATAGCTAACTTAAAAGTTGAGTCTATCATACAAAATATTTTAATACCTTTCTGTCATTAATTTATTTCTTATTTTTTATGGAGTTTACGTTTCCAAAAGTAATAGTTTGATCTGCTCCAAGCTCCCCTTGAAATCTAAGACAGCCCTATTGTACTATCACAAATTCGAACTTTGTGATGGAAGGAATTAACGATCGAAACATGGAAAACATTTTTCAAACAATGGCAAGCGTCGGCTGTAATCAATTGAATATGTTAACTCAACACGCAGGAACGCTTTTGCTTATACTTTTTATCGGCTATGGGATTCGTGGGAATACATGGCGTTGATGGAGTCGCAGGGGTTTTAGATCCCGGTTCCCTTATGATCGGAGGATCTTCCATCATGTCTGCTAATTCTTCTCCGCTATTTACTTCCAACTAGTTATGTTTCGATTATTAATAATTAAATATCTTAAACCTGAACATGCAGGGTTTTAAAATTTTAAACTAAAAGACATATGAGAGGTTTATAAAAATGTATAGCAGGTTTTTCTTTTTAAAGCAAAATAGTTTCGTATTTCCGTATTGTTTTGCGTTTTACTCCAAAAGCATAGAAGTTTTGAACTGTTAAAATTATAATTACGATTAACACTGACCTTTTTTGCTATATTTACTCCTAGTGACTGAATGAGATCGAGGAGTGGCGCTTTGCAAGAAGAGTACAACATCCGTTCTTTGATACTGCAACTGTATCCTGGCATACTATAGATGAAAACTGCAAAAAAACGTATTAATCATTTAAGTAAATACATAGCTAAAATAAATTATCAGTTTTCGGAAGTAACATTTTTAAGTGCTAGTGTTCAGAACACTGAAAACTTTTTTAGAAGACAATTTACCTAAGCATTCCATATAATCTCCCTCGTGAGTATGCTTGAAATTATAAAGGTGATATCTCGCAGAATCAGAAGGGACTTTCGCCGGTAGTTTATCCAACGAAACTTCTCCAGCCGTAACCAAATGAATTTTCTCCTCGTCTATGTCGATTTTCAGCTGGATGTATTCATATATTCCCTTTCCTAAATCTGTAATAGCTTGTTCAGCTTCTTCAGTTACAGGGAAAGCCACACCGCTCAAAGTTTGATGTCTCGTTTCCACGTTGTAATCTGTGTGGATGGCCGTTTTTTTCAGTTCGGCTAATTCTTCCTCAGCAGTAGTTAACGGTACTGGTGCAGCATCGTTTCTTTTGTGCTTGTGATAACCTTCTAAGCTTATGTCTTCAGAAACCGTACCGTGTAATTCTTCTTTTATGGACGCTGAGCCGAATTCCTGTTTAAGCGTTGCTTTAGTGGAAGCGTAAAGCATCTTTTGCCTAATTGGTGCAGTGTCCGGTGACCAAGAAATAAAGAGCCAATCATACGCGGAATCTGATTTTGTGTCGAGACGATAGAGAATATAAGCAGGCTGGTTTTCCTCGATCAACGGTTTTATCATTTTATCATAGTCGTCTTGCCATTTACCTACTGGTTTGGCCGATGACGATGGAGATAATTCCTCTGAAAATCAAGCATTTTTTACGTAACATATTATAGTTAAATATATAATTATTGAAAGATACAATATTTTTGGATAACCACTTCGAATAATCATTTATAGGATTTCAATAACCTTTCCTATAAAGAAAAGATATCTTTTTTCATTAGTAATATTTCCGATTTAACTTCAAAAGATTCCGCTTTTATTTATAGACTTTTTCATAATTTTATGGCCATGTTTACTTTGTCTGCTGCGCAGTGATAACATTTTTAAATCTTTCAATTATATCAATAGATACATTTTGTCCCAATAAAATGATCCAATTTTGAGGAACCTCATTATGACAAATTTCAATCATTAGAATCTCATAAATAAATTTTTATTTATATGTTTCTTTCATCTTACGCAATTAAAACAGATTTGAGAAAAATTTACAAGAGAAAATTGGAGCAAAAGTATAAGTTTAGATGGAATTCAAAAATAAAATCAAGAAACACCCACCATTTTCTATCGAAACTTTCAAGATCCTGATTTTTCCATCTCTGCATCTAGTGAAAATCTTCTTCAACGCTTCGTTTGCTGGAATAATAAAAATAAAAATCTCTTAAAACGGATTAAATGATTTTGAGGTTACGATTCTCACACAGCCTTTTAAAGGTCAATTTCACTCAAATTCTACAGCACTCAATGCAACTGATCATTAAAAATGATTACCTTTAATTCCCGTTTGATGTGACATTGTTCTTTATTTAACTTTTTGCCACCGTACACTGCAATGAAATGATTTTTGAGACACTTCACGAAATGACGTACGCGATAGACATAGACAACACCCCTCAGTCCCTCTGCCCTCTAATCGTTCATTGGTCCTGTATAATTCAGCGAATTCAACCAATCTCTTCCCAGAAAACATCCCATTTAAAGCCCTCTCAACCAATGACGGTGCAAATACTAAAGTGTCAAATAGGTAAGGAGGGAAAGATTGCTTTGTGCGTGGCAACCAGCTGTCAAATTAATCGAAGAATTATGATAAATGTATTTCCAAGAAGCTTTTTTTCATTTTAAAAAGCTTACTATAAATCCCCTTTTTTTGGAAAACTAATTTACGTTACAAAAATTATTTTTATGATGTTCTAAATATAGAAAATCAATTTAAAATAAGAAATAAAAAACATTGACATTTTTGTAATATACTGGGTGTTCACTTTTTATTATACCAGAATGATACGAATTAATTCACTCACAATCAAAATCAAGATTTCCGTACATAAATGAAAATTATAGCGTATTATTTAAAAAATAATTACAATTTTGAAATTATCTTTGCTGAACTTCTAAAAATTTCAAAATAAAATACAGACATCTGATAAACAATTTTGATTTAACTATACCTATTTCAAAATATCAAGCAGATATCAAGGCATCAAGTAATCCATTTATAAAGACAGAGATGATAAATATCCAAATTCAAGTCTTATTCCCTCTAGAATCGTTTTGGAAACTGTATAAGAATGATATTTGCACATGAATAAATTTAATTTTAGTATAAGCTTTAATCTTCTAATAATTTTTTAAAATAAAGATATTGAAAATAAATTATTTAATTAAAAATATTTTTTTCCTCTTTTTTCTGTGTTTAATAAAGTTTTTTTTGTGAATAATAAATAATAAATCATGATAGACAAACATTTAAAAATTAGAACCTTTCCGCCTTTTTTGAGGCAGATGGCAGCACTAGGTGGCATCCGTTTCACGGTGAAATGGCGGATTGCAAGGGTGCGTTTTGCCGATCTTTTCTTTGATATTATTGTTTATAACTTGTTTTTAGTGTTGTTAATCAACTGTGAGAAATTTGTAATATTCCCTTAATTTTTTTTTTACCTTCGCATAATATAAATGTATTTTTCCTGCAACATTTTTATCAGTATCTTTAACCTAAATTAGAGTATGTTGAACCGTGGATTTGACAGCATTTAATTTCTAATTTTAATATATTTAGAAAGCAAGGAGGAGTCAAATGGACCTCACCCAACTGCCAACATGAAGTACGATGCTCCAGAAGAATCCAGTGAAAATTCTACAAACGGTGAGTGTAATAAGAGAATTAACATAACATGTGTCGGTGTGCACCCAGTTAACACAAGTTCATTTTGCTTGTATTATTTAGAAAATAATAGAATTGAAAGTACACGTTTTTTTAACTTGCTTGCGTCACAATTATATGCATAACTTCAATTTTTTAGCCTAATATAGATTTTCCTGATCGCTAGTCTTCTTGGAAATATTTTTAATTCAAATTCATTTGGTATCATCCAAAGTTTATACTTTTTTTTTTTTGTTTTTAATGTTGGCCTTGAAAATTATATAATAATTATCCATTTTTTCTAAATTGCCAACCTGGTAAAAATTATTTGACGTGTGCATTAGTTATTTTAAAAAAAGCTGCATACTAGACTGGTAATTAAACCTAAGTACTTGTTAGCTAAACGTCTTGAACTGAGTAAGACGTTTTAAATTTGATAAAATCATCCTAATATTTATTTTAAACGATTTTACAGAAGAAATGGAGGGCCAATCAACAGAAAATGATTCTGACAAACCAGCATCTCCTTCTGATAAATCCACCATCAAAGTACATAATAAGGGTAAGAAATGAATTTAAGAAAAGTCATAAGAATCAAAGTCTTAAGATTTGACCAAATAAAATAAAACTATAAAACAATAATTTACAGGTCCGGTATTAGCAGCTTCGAAATTTGGAAATTCTTTTGGAGTAAGTGAATTTTCCAACTCTACGAAGGCAAGATCTTCGGTATTGAGGCCTTCTCAACTAGCTACCGTTGCTAGTAATCCTGGACCTTCAATGAAATTAGTCTTGAAACCCGCAAAGTTTCACAATCCTTTTGTAAAAACTGCAGACAGTGTTGTTGAAGTAGAAGTCGAGGATCCAACAGACAATAATACAAGTGAGGAATCAAAAGAATCAAAACCTATAGAAAAGCCATCAGGAGATGCAAAACCTACCTTCCTACCTCTCGGTGCAAGTGCAAAAGAGAATGAGAATAATGTAAATGTGACCCCAAGTGCTTCGACTCCTAGTTTCGTTTTCGGTCAAAATTTAAAAGAACGAGTTACGGTTGCGCACAATGCGGAAGATTCAGATAATTCGGAAAAAGAGGACGTTAAGGCAGAAGAAAGTAACGAAAATGGATCTTCTGAATTGCTCTTTTCTAATGTAACAGCAGTTTGCAGAAGTACGAATAGACCGGGCTTAACGTTAAACCAAGCAGCTCAGGAAATGGAAGAAGCAACTAGAGCCAATAAACGAAAATATAACGAAGTTGCATTACTCACTGGTGAAGAAGGGGAGACGAACGTTCTTCAAATTAACTGCAAGCTCTTCGCTTTCGACAAGGTTATTATTATTTAAATTTGAATTTACAGAGAGGCAGGGAATTTTGAAAGTTTAAATTTCGAATATTTTGAATTTAAAATCGTGCAATGTTTTGTTTAACCAATAAATTTCCTCTGATTTGTAATTCCAGGCAACAAGTAGTTATCAAGAACGAGGGAGAGGGGCACTTCGACTCAACGATCGAGATGATGAGTCGCGAATAGTCAGTCGCACTGCCGGAACGCAGAGACTGATTCTGAATACAAAAGTATGGCCTGGCATGACTGCTGAACGAGCAGGTCCTAAATCCTTGAGGCTGACTGCGATGGATGTTCACGGAGATATTCGAATTTTCATCGTTCAAGCTACACCAAAGGAAATCGATTTGCTCGAAGATCGTCTCATGCAGCGATTAAAACGTGCGAAAGAACGTCATCCTAAGAAATTAGCTACAGATCACTGACAATTCCTTGACAAATTGTATGCACATTTTAAAACTACGCACTGTCCTTTTTGACAGTAAGTTCCGAGAATTGAGCGGATATACACTTCAGCTCGTCCTGTTGGTAAGGCTTCTTTTTTTTCACTGATCGAAGAAAGACGTTTGCTTATACTGTATCATATAAAAAGTCGTCGACCACTATCTGGTACTCTTTCTGCTTTCCAAGAAGGTCCGAAAGCTTATTTTCATAAATTTTGAATTTTTTGCTGATAATATTCTTTTTTCGAATCATTCCCCATTCATATTCTTTTACACGAAAACGGAAGGTTCTTCAGCTAATTTTCGTGAGATAGAAATAACTAGATACAGATTTTCAATTCTAGCATAATGTAAATTATAAATAGTTTACACGATACGTAGCGTACATTTAAATACAACTTATACTCTCACAAACTGCATTTGTGAAAGTTTAAGACGATCATTTAACTGTAATTGTACTTTTGCATTCAGCTTTTCAAATGCGAAACAAAAACATCTTTTGTTTTTCAACATTTGTTTAATCGTAATATCTGGGTGCTTTGAGTTTTAATAGAGACCCTGTACTATTTAATTAAATTTCATTCAAATTTCTGTCACATTAAAAAGCTTCAGAATTAATGAAATGTTGAAATAATGTTAAAATTTTTGTTTAAATGAGCATTTATACTAGAAGCTTTTTGTCCTTACGTTTTGCATTGCTCATTATTCAGGCTAAATATACACTATAAACAATCGATGATATGAATGACATATGGCAAAATACAATAGAAATAAGTTAAATGCTTTTGTCTATATCCACCTCATAAAAGTAATTTAATGTCCAACCTTCGGCTGTAAATACAGTGAATAACGAAAAAATTTTAGTGTTTCGCTGCAATTTTGAATTCTACCACTTAGAGAGTAAAATATTGTTCAGGATTTCTGCATAATATTAAATAGAAAATGTTGGCAATGAAAATCTTATGATTAACAGTAAAGGTTTTAATGCCTTGGTCATATCAATTTTTTCCCAAACATTTATCTAAAGAAGCATAGAGAAGCATTCTTTCAAAGGCGTTGTTCATCTTCTAGCTGTAAATAAAAATGTAGATCTAGTGATAATGAATTGGGTGATACTTAATTCTTCTAAATGTTGCTGGAAAAGATAATTTTACGACTCAATCAATCCGTCTAGATAACTGAAAACTGTAGATTGAATGAAAGCTAATTGTACGTCTAACGAACAACAAACAGTAAATTTAATTGCTGTTTTCTAAGATTATTCTTCATCTGTGTAATAAATTATATGTACTTGTAAGTGCTGCTGTGATATGAATTCACTAAGTAGCACATTGGTTACATAAATATACAATTATTTGCATAAAAAACATGTTTCTTCATTAGGAGTAAAATCGCTTCCTTTTATAAAGGAATCCTCGCATTTTAAAAGAATTGTGACTAGAGCAAACTTGAATGCGTCAGAGTGATCAGCATCCAACTTTGTATTAAAATATTTCTAAATAACGCCAGAGCTTTTTTGGGACGGTTGAACCTCTTTGAGATGTCGCTACTTTCGCGATTCTGTCCTATGGCGGGCGGTATTCAACAGGCTGATATTTATAGATACGGGAGTCTCGTGCATACCTACAACGTTTCAGGCGTCAAAATCCTATTTCGAAGTTCGTTAATTTTCATCCATGGCAAAAGTTTTTAACTTTCCTGACTAGATTAGGTTCCAGGATAATCGGAACACCAGAATTTCTGATAAACTAATAGAGGCTCTTGATTTACTTCGGAATCCGGATACCGTCTCGATACGCATCGCCTGAATCTAAAATGTATCGAACTTTGAATATCCAAACGATATTTAAAAATCTGCAGTACTCGGAAGTGTATTCCTCCAGTGTTGAGTGACAATATTTGCCGAATTTGACGAAAGATGCAAATTCTTTGAAATATATATCTGAAACTCAAAGTGGTTACGTGCCTTGAATTCAAACTGGATAGCCATCACTTTGTCAAAAGTTTTAGAGATTTTCGTTTACGATAAGCTAATCCAGACAACTGATGTTTGAATCTAAGAAGCAGGTCAAAACCGTTTGACCTATTTGTTGAACGTGACTAAAGGAATGCGTTTTGCGTCCTTCGATACCGACGGAGATGTCGAACTACAGTGTCTGTTGTATTCTGTGCCAACTGTTTTTCTGTCAAAGCTTAATTCTTCGTTCATGATGCGAGAATTTCTCGGAAAGTGTAGAAAATTTGGATGTTTCAAATATTCAATAAGTTTTCGAGGAATTCTTAGATTCAGGGTTGAATTTATCAGGCTTAGTCACTTGACTGACAATTATTAGAATGTGAGTCACATAATTGGAAAAGTCAGAGATGATAAATTTGTTGTAAATTTTAGATTATTTGAAATTTGGATTGAAGATTAATTTTAGAAATTGCATATTCTCATTGATGCTACTCAGAATGATCCATAAAAGAATGTTCGGACATTTTAAAAGATTCATTGTTTTGAGTATGAACATCCCTTTATAAATTGTTATATTTTGAAAGGTTTTTATTTTAAATCGTTCAATCGTTAGGAATTAAATTTTGCTTTAAGTTTACCAAACAAACATTTTTCAAGATGAAGTGGCCTGGAAATAATTTTGAATACCGGGATATATGACCATTTAATTATTTTCCAAGCATTCAGTAAACAGCTTGTATTAACATATTTTAGGATTTGGTTACTCCTATATGAAATCATTGTTGTTTGTTCCCCTTTTTTGTGGGTGTAAGTGATCAGGCTGATATCACAAAAATACTACCGATAGAACTGATTCGGCATAAAGTGGCCCAAGTGGCTGATATTTATAGACCCGGCAGATTCACGTAAACTTTCAACGTATCGGGCATCGTGAGATCCCTACATATCTCTTTTGGAACAAGTAGCAAATATCGAACACGTCTCAGTCACATTTTAGTCAAATCAGATACCAAAGAGATGACTTCAATCGATTACCTCGTGCTCCGAGATAAAAGTAAGACTTTATTTTGAGGTCAACCTCAACTTGCGAATGGATCAGTTCAGTGGAGGAACATGAATCGCTCGTACTTATTGTGATAGTATACTATACGACTAAACTAATAGTTAGAGAGGGAAGGAAAAGCGATGATGACAACGTGAGATGGGAGAACGAAGAGCATTTTGTGTTTGTTTCTACTCCACTTCATTGGAAAAGAGAAATTCAATTTAGAAAAGATGATGTTCACTGGTGGTTCACACGCTAAGAGAAGAAATGCAGGTGGTGGGTCCGGAAGAAAACCGGCTGTAGAGCACAGAAACGTGACTCAACCCCGAATGGGACCGGAAGGATATACATACAGGTGAGAATTATTTCGAAAAGATTTTGAAAAATCGTAGTTAATCATTTTCACATATTTATTTCTAATCTGTTTCAATTCGTACATACATTTTTTTGAGAGTAATTTATGAAAGAAAAAGGATCCTTTCGTTTTAATGAGCTCAAGACTTGTTCTCTAAAGCCTTATTTTTCTAGTTTCAGTCGAAAGTGTAGATTTAAAATAATTAAAAATTATTGTCAATGCGATCAAACAAAAAATTGAATAGCTTTCAGTACAGGTTTAATTTTTTTTAATTGATTTCTAAAGAACAAAAAACCAAACCTTTGAGTTTGGAAACTGTTTGATGATTTCTGGAACTGGGTATAAAATATATTACAAATTTATTTGTGTGTCTGTGGATTTGGATCCACAAAATTGCAATTATATCAACTATAATTCATGATACTCTCACCTTTATTCATTACACATAGCCAACTTTCACTCGTCGTCTACTGTATCAAATTAACGAGGTTCTTAATTCAAAGTCTTGGCTGACTAAAACTGCACGTAACTACTGCATGAGTAATAATCTTCAGAGTTCCGGATCTGAGATTCTTCTAATAATTGTATTGTCGGTCGAACGTGTAATTGCTATTGAGTAACATTTTTACCATTTTTTGCTGATACTTAATTAATTACAAGGATAAAAAGCACATTCTTAGAAAAAAAGGCTCAAAATACTTTTGTAATTTTTTCAAAACAAGAAGATAAATAAAAAAAGTCATCACTAATGTTTTAATTATATAAGATTAATGAGACATTCCATGGTATTAAAAAATATTTTCTTGATCTAACCGACGAAAGAGATATTATTTATAGAATAAATGTGCATACAGAGAAATGTATACAATGCAAAAAAAAAAACAAGAATGTTTTTCTTTTTATTTACGATTTCTATTACTGCACGATATTCATGACAAACGTTACACGTAATGAAAAGAAACAACATATTTCAGAATGCAGACGTCACCCGACATAAAAAACAATCCAATACTTTTTTTTACGACTCGGCTGATTCTAACTAAACTTATAAAAGAGTCTTCTTAGGTAAATCTACATTTGAAAATTCTAGGAATAAGTTTATAAAAATGTTTACACTCTCTCTCTCTTGTATCATTTATAATTTAAAGTTTCAGTCTAAAATAGTTTAGTGTTTAATATTTTTAATATAAAATTGTTTAACTATGAAGGCTATAAATTCGAAATTATAAAATTTTCAACGCTGAAAATTTTAAATATACAATTTTGAGATATCTAATTTTTCTTTGCACTTTATAGGACAAGAATTCCATCCCCTTTAAACCCCTCGGATCTTCCACCAACTAGTTCAACAGCGAGGACATATGTATACAGAACTCGAATTCCACGAAGAGATGCTGAATCCTCGGCATCTCCTCCACCTTCTGAAAATAATGGAGGAGGCGTTCCTATTACCAGAAGAAGAGGAGCTGTCAAGCAAAATAAAGTTCACGTTGTCAGGGGTCATAGATTGGTTGCCAAATTCTTTAGGCAACCCACTTTCTGTGCATTTTGTAAAGATTTTTTATGGTAAGTTTAGATATATTAAATTTTATAGCTTGAAGAAAGAATATCAGGCAAAAGAAATAAAGATGTATGAGAAAGAGAATAAAATTACTGATTGCAAATTCCTTTGGCGTCTGGGCATTTTAGTCTTCTGCATACAATTATATTTTTATAAATACGTAGTAGCATATATGAAAAATTTAATTCGTTTTTTGTACTGAAGTTTTCAGAAGAAATAACAAATTATCTAGAGGAATACATGCATCAATTTACATGTTATCATTTGGGTATAAGAACAGCATAAATATTTGTAAATAAATACCTTTAAATTAAAGATCACGTCCATACGAGGACACGTTGACACTTAAATGTATTTTACACTTGAGTATATTCCATATTAAAACGAAAACGACATATACCTGAGTGTTTTCCAACAGTCATTCTTCGCACCGCTGCATTTAATGAGATTTTCGCTACCTCGATCGTCAAAGCGGATTAAAATTTATTGCTTTTTCCTCTATAAATTCTCTACCCACATATACTTTAACTCATAAGCCTTAATTCAGAAGTTATTTGCTTGAATAAAAATAAACTGGAGCTTTGCACCTTAAATTTACTTTTAATACGATTTTTTTAATGGCTTTACATATTAAACATATTCCTTATGCTTACAGGGGATTCGGTAAACAGGGATACCAGTGTCAAGGTAATAATCAGTCAACATTCAATAAAGTTATTTAAACAGATTAATCGAATAATTGCTTGTTAGTAAATAATATTTTGAATTTGCAGCTTGTCAAACAGCAGTTCACAAAAAATGTCACGACAAGTTATTGACAAAATGTCCTGAAAGCGGGAGGGAATCTGAAAATACAATTGTAAGTACATTACAGGTAAAATTATTTTAGATTTAGATAAATAGAATTGTAACTAATAACTATTATTAATTCGCACGATGTCAAATTAACTCTCACTTTATCGCAAAGCACTTATAACTCAATATTATTTGCGCAGAGCTACTCACTTTTTTTCTTTGAAAACAAAAATTCGTAAATTAATATAATTTATGATTGAAAATATTATTTTTATTAAAATTTTTATTTGCTATATTTTGGTTTAATGACAAAAAATCCTGTTTTGATAATTTATCGAGGATATTATTTGATAAAAGCGGTATTCAATTTTAGTATTTAACCATGGTATCTTATCAAGTAATCTCATTGTTAAATTGGCTGTACGCATTTAATAATGCCGCTTGTTGCAGACAATTAAGAGAAGAATTTCAACTAACCAAGGATTTTCGCGAGAGGAAGGCTTAATAGATGCAGGGTAGCAGCAATCAAAAACAGCCAAGAGCATGGCATAAAAGGAGTTATTAAATGTAAAGATATTAGATTAATTATATTTAACCGTGGTATTTAAAAAAACATTTTCATTGCATTTCATTTTACGTCTTTTATGGAATCGCTTTCCACTTATATATCTATTACAAATGGAAATTTACGCGTTTAATTTAATTTTAATATATAACTGTAAAACTATGTGTGGAGCACATATAATTTTACATTGTTTTAGATTCAAATTCGAAAATTGGACTTTTTGACGTTTTCCTCATAAACATTAAAATGAACAGTCAATAGATAGTTACAAATTTATTTTTACAATTAAATCAAATCGCTTTTATCTGTTATAAACTACTGTTATCAAATGAAGGCATCTATGGTGGGGGAAATTTTGCTTTAATTTCATTTAATGTTTAATTACTATACTGGCAGTCCATTATTAACATCGAAAATGCTTCAAAAACGTTGTTTACACGTAGACTGCAACTTTGTCTTTCTATAAATCTAATGCATCTTTTACCATGTTTAATGGCAGTACTTGAGGGAGCGATTCAAGGTGGATGTCCCTCACAGGTTTCGACTCCATACCTTCATGTCTCCAACTTTCTGCGACCATTGCGGATCCATGCTTTATGGGTTTTTTCGTCAAGGCTTAAGATGTGCTGGTAAGTCAAATATGCATACGTGTTAATTTTATACAAAATATAATCTAATTCTAAACGCAGGAGCTCGTGTTGTATAGACTTCGCTGATAATGTTATAATTTAATATAAACATTTGAAAGCAGAACATTTAAAATGTTTCTATTTGAAATTATTCAATTTCGAACAACTAATTTGGAATATTTCATGTTATGAATTCTACTATTGTTTGCAATTTGAAAATGTAGGTTTGTTTGCATTTGCAAGACACATGGATAAAGTAAACAAGGAAAAAAAGAAAATAAGTGAAGAAAGGAATTTATTTTGAAACTTTAAAATCAAAAGTAACCATAGTGAAAAAGGTGTTTCTGTGAAAGGGTTGCTATTTTAAAAAAGACGTCCCCATACTTTTCGACAACCTGTTAACTGACAGTTTCAAAAGAACTAGATATCTCTTAAAATCTTTTGAAATTTTTCAAGTCTTGAAATCTAATACGCTCAAAAATCGAGTGACCAACCTTGCACAGTAAAAATATCTTTAAAACTTGAATGTTCACAATACAAAGCTGTTTGAAACTTAATCTTTGAAAATAAATTCTCCTTATCGATCAAATATCTCTTGAGCCAAGCAAAAAAGCTCGTTGGTGTCGGTTTTATTTACATCTAGAGGGAGTAGGGTAACGGCATACTGACATCTTGAATATCGAACGCCCATGAAGAATTGTTACGGTATGCAAGAAGCTTGACCGCATGATCTAATACTTGCATATTTTACCAGCGCATTTTCCCTGTTGCAATTATTTGTAGTCGTTAGGATATTAGAGAGTCTAAAGCTTATAGTTAGATACTAGAAGCCTCATATACGAGAATTCTATTATTACACTGGGTCGCTGGCTTAAACTCAGTCGGTCTTGGCTCCCTGAACCGTGAGAACGTTTTTCGCACCTGACTCGCTCAAAATCGCGTTCGTGTTTGGTTTCCAACAATTTTTGTGAAGTAAAACTCTCGGAAAATTGAACGAATTTAGCGATGCCTTATTACGGGGATGGAGGCCCATATTATTATGGGAGCCCCTTCGCCAATCACAGTTCTTTGATGACAGGCACCGGGCGGTAAGCCATATCATCCCTTTTAATCAAAAAATCATTTTTATTTTATGGTTTTTGATGCCATTATTCTACTACTACGATTTATGGAAGGAAGTTCATTGAATGATTCTTCTTAATGAAATGGAGAAAAATTTAAGTTTCTTGATTTTGAGTTTAATTATTGCCTCTATTAAGGAATTTTTCAAAAGAATACTTTTAAAAAGAAATGGAAAATATTTTGTATTTTTTAAAATTAGTGATTTGTTAAAAAGCGAGAAAAGAAAAATAGCAGCTATAAATTTATTTATTAGACTAATAACATAATAACTATTTGGAGAAACATACTTGTAATGTTTATAAAGATTTCAAAACCAAATAATTTATCTCCTCTAAATTAGTCTTACTCAGATTCAAATAAATCTTCCTTCACCTTCAATTCGAAATAAATCCAAGAATTTTTTTCAAAAACGCTTCATAAAATTTTGGCTAAATATATTTTGTTTTTGGATCCGGATAGTAAATTTGCAGTCTACTGTAACAGAGGGTGATTTCCCATTCGATATGCACGTGCTCAAGCGTTTAATGTCGTTGCCATCCATAAATCGTCAAGTGAATTTAACGATGTGTACAATACACATCGTGATAGCACATACATTATTTTAAATTAAACGACTCAACATTACGGTATAAAGCGAAGCCTTTCTGGACGAATACTATTCTTATCGCTCTTTCAATATAGACCAATTTAACATCAATTGCGGAATGTAATATCAAGAAAAAATTGCTAGAGAAACCAATTATTATGTCGACTTATCAAATCTACAAAGCTAACAAGTGTCTGAAGACATTTAAGAAAGCACAACTGAAAATTATAAACACAAAATTAGTGAATTCATATTTTAGAATTAGAACTCAATAGTCATATAATGAATCTTCGTATAAAATGCAAAATTACACTCATTTGGTATCGCAGACTTAGAAGTTGGATCCTGATGCAAAAGTGATATCATGAACATAAATAATTTTTTGGTCGTTGAAAGATCCTCGCAATAAAGTGAATGCCATCAAACTCTGGCACGTCATTAAACCTCACAAAGAAGTGTAAAGAAAGACACGAGTTTATAGAATTTTAGCTCAACTTATACTGACAAAAATCTTTGTTGTTAGCTCTGTCGAGGCCAATTTCTCGAAAGGTTCAAGTTAAATCCGAAAGTTGGAAATGATGTGCGGCGACGTGCCAAAATGTGGGAAATTAATCTCTCCTGATAAACAGAGAACCCACTTTTGCTGACAACTTTATGATTAGGTACCTTAAATCGAGCACAGTTAATACTTTTGTCACTGTAAATGCTTCTCGAATCCGACCGCGAAGGCCCACCACGAATTTAATATATTTCCGAAAATTCACCTTCTTTTCTTGAGTAGATTTTGGCAATATGTCAATTTTCTAATCTTCAAATCCCCCAGGAACAACCTTCAAAGCCACTGCCACGGATCTGGTCATTATTTTGTTAAAGCTAATGGAAAAGTAGAGAGAGCTTCCCACGTTATTTCTCGATATGCAATCTTCCTCGATTATGCTGATGGCTTTCATCAATTAAGGGATAATTTATTGAGATAGTTCGTTTGAATAAATTATTAGGATAATTTATTTTTGTAATTCAATCAGGAGAAGACTTGCGAGACTGGAAACCAATTAGTCTGGCTAATTTTAATTCTAATTACGGTTTATAATTATGAGAGATATTAAGTTTCTTCAATGGATGACTGAAGTTTTTCAATTGAAACTTTGAATGCATTTAAAATAAAATTTTAATCTTTGTATAAATACAAGTTTCATACGGAAATAATCCAAAGTTTCTTGTATATTATAGATAATGTTTTTAGATATTTGGATAAAATTATTTATATTATATTTTATAGAGTAATCAAACAAGTGTTCGTGAAACCTTTTTAGACTGCAAAACTTCCAAAGCTTTTTTCCGATCGACAACGTATTTCATAGGGAAACCTATTTTAGGAAATTTTTGCAAATAGTTCGTTTTCCTCGAATATGTAGAAAGCCTTTGGAGCTGCCAAGCCCTCAGAGTTAGTGTGAGATAATTTCATCTCGGACTTTCTCCGAATTCAAAATAGAAAGTACATTTCCTGACTGTCAACCCCGAAATAAATCAGAAGCTGAAAAGAACTCTTGCAGGAGGACGTCTTGAAATAAGTTTGGGATATTTTAATAGACCTGATAAGCATATCTACTCAAATTCATTATTAAAATTAAATAAAAGATGAAAAATTATAATCTTAAATTCCTCTATGTATCAATCAAGTTCTTGGAAACCATCTGGTGAAGGAAATTTATGTGTACAGTGTAACACTATGGACATAAACGTGACTTTAAACTTTCCCAATAAAAATGTTTTCGTTCTAAACTATAAATACAGTACGTTTGAGGCATCGACGTTACGTAAATTATTTTTGTACTTCTGATACTGTAATACTATGAAAACAGAATAAAAAACAAATCGAAGGGAATGTTGTGTGGGCGGATAAAATAGTATTCAAAGCAATTTCGTTCATTGAATTTTTACAGAATCAATCTTAAATATTTGCTAAACCTCAGGTAATTTCGAAAGCTTACTTCTTAATTTCAAAGCTTTTTAGACCGGGTCAAATTAACTAATAATTCTAGGGTTTTGAAGCTTTCCCTTGGAATAGTGAAACCCAAAATAATTGAAATAGTATTCGTTCAAAAGGAATTATGAAGTATTTGTCTACAGCGAAAAAAATAATTTTAGACCATTTCACGCCCCGTTGACGAGATATTCTCCGCACCTATCAACGATTACGGAATCTCCGTTGAGCACTCTGCGAAGATATTCTCCAGTCACGATAACTCGTCGACCTAGGAGGATCATCGATACAGCCGATATTGATGTTTCAACACCAAGAACATTAACTCGCGATGACTCGCGTCAGAGACACCATCTTCGAAGAGACAGACCTACCATCAAGATTAGATCTCAGGCCATGAAAGACAATCCAGCTCTGCGAGAGCACTACAAGAAACACGAAAAAAATGTTGGTGAATTGCTGATGGAGAAATTCCTCATCAAAGATAAAAAATATGATCAAGATAGCAATCTTCGGTTATACCATCAACCGAGTCTTGATCCAAATTCAATAGATCCTCTCGTAGAAGCTATTCAGAGAAAAGTCACCCGGAGGCTTACCCGAAGAAGATCTTCCACTGATGTACAATTGAATCCAGAGCAGCTAGAGAGGGAGCTTGCATTTGCGCAGGTGCAGGCTGAGGTTTTGGATACTTTGGTTGCAGAAGAGCAAGCAGAAATGGAAGTGGAAGCTCGGAAAGCCTTCGCGAAAAAAAAAACACATCGGCCTGTCCAAAATCTTTCTCAGGTTGAGGTGTGCATCAATGTCAGATATCTGAACGAAATTAAGAGCGATTTTTTTATTTTATCCTATTATTTTGATAAATTTAAGTTAATATGACCAAATCTTAAGTTTATTATACGAATTTAAAGAGTAAAGTTAGTGATCTTAAAAAAAAAATCTTAAACTTCTTTTACCCATTTAAAAAATGCACACTTTATTTCGTTTGGATCCCTGATAAACGATATCAAATAAAAAAAACTTATTAGAATTTTTAGGTCATTTATTTGTATTTAAGGTACATATTGTGCGATTTGAATAACAGATAAATGGTTTTCTAAATGGCCTAGCAATTCTGACTCCTATTATTAATTAAACCAGTGGTTCAAGTTGATATATTAAACATTGTTGGACTATTTTAATACTAAGAATTTACTTAAAGAATTGACGAATTTCAAGCAGAACTGATTAAAAGAAACTGAAGATAAATATTCAAAAATGTTTAATTGGACTATAGGACCAAATTTTTTAATACACAAAATACCACTAATTCTTTTGATGCGCACCCTTACCAATAGATAATTCGGTCCAGCGACTTAATCCTTGAAGGTGAAGATGAAGGATCCAGAATTCGGAAGAAGGTCAAGAAGAAGAAGAAAAATGTCGACAAACCCTCAAGAAAAAACCACGACCAAGAAGTCTTTGCTCAATCGATAACAGAAGATTCGGATAGTAAGGACGACAAAAAGACCTCGGAAGAGGAAAATGACTTACCAGTTGCTCAAAAATTCAAAGTCGAAGCTTGTAACAGCGTTGGAGATTTTTCCACTCTGTGGATCAAGACTTCTCCCACGGAAATTGAAGCCAGAACTATCGAACAGTTTAGAGAGAGCATTCGACTTCCTGCCCCAAAAAAACTGTCAGTTAGCAATTTAGAAACTGAGGCCAAGATAGTCTTACCGGTTCCGAAACCTTATGTCAGAGACACAACCAGAAACAGCGTCTATTTAACACTAAAGAAACCAGAAAAGGGGGATGAGTCTTTTGATGAGAGACTCAATCAATCAAAGTTGTTGAACGATACTGACGTATCGATCGATGCCCAATCGAAAGTTGCCAACATTGATTCTAAAGATACCACTGAAAGTTCTGTAGAGGTCAAAAGCATTTCTGATACCTTGGCCGTCAGTCTTGAACCGAAAGTACGCACGCAGGACTTGCGGAAGTCTCCTACCGCGAACGCGGATGTTGCTGCTGAGGAAAAAGACGTCCTTAATCAGAAGAAGAGTTTGAATCCAGATTTGGAAACCAAAATCAAGTCTTATCCAAAGAAAAGTGATTTAGAATTAAAATCTAGAAGCCGGATTGCATCCCCAGCACCTAACGATGACGTGATAATTAGTAAGATTGCTCATTCGAAAGAGGGTTCTCCTCGAATAGAGAATTTGACTCTTTCTAATCTTGAGAAACCGAAAGAAAATTACGAAACTTCTAAGGAAAAACCAGTTGCCCTAAGTGAAAAAGAATCTGCAACTGAAAAACAATTGCTAAAAGAAGAGGAAAAAAGTGATAAAACCAAACCACCAAGACTGTCATTGAAAGACCAGACTTTCCGGAAAGAGAAGACACCCATAGAATCGCCAACTAGGAGAAAATTCAAAATATCCAAGGATAAAAATTTAGTAAGCGAAGAAAAGGTTTCACCATCGGCTGAAGGAACAAAGTCACCAGATCGTTCATCAAAAGACAAGGCATTCTCTAAAGAGAGCACACCTAGATTGGAGTCGCCAATTAGGGCGAAGCTCGTCTCTAAAGATAGCTCGTCAAAAAGTCACCCAGAGAGGGTGTCATCACCATCGAACGAAATACCAACCGATGGAATAAAATCACCAGGGCTTTCGACAAAAGACTTGTTGTTCTCCGAAGAGAACACACCTAGTTTAAAGTCGTCACTTAAGACAAAGTCCACCACCAAGGATATCTCTGTGAAATCCCCAAGTCTCTTGCAGAAAAGTGTGGCACCAACTAAGGAAATTTTGAAAGTCGAAACAAAATCTCCAGAAGCTTTGGCAAGTCCTCTATCAAGTCCTTTGAGAAAAGACAAGCCCTCTAAAGAAAGTACACCGAGTTTGGATTCACCTACAAAGTCGAAATTTAATTTCAAAGAGTCAGTAAAAAATCAAGTCGAGAAAGTGACATCACCTCTGACTGATGAAACCAAAACTCCAGTAAAAGACAAGCCTTTCCTAAAAGATAAAAAGAAGCCTAAACTTCCGAGAAGTATTTCACCAAAAACTCCTACAGAAAAAGTAAATACACCAAGTGAGGTTCCAGAAGATGTTCCAGGCTGTCATACCCTAAAAAGCTGTACTGAAACAAGTTCGGAAATAGATTTCTGGAGTGAAATAAAATCTCAGGAAGATATGGATAAGTCTGTTAAAAGTGAATCAAAACCTGATGAGTTGCAAGAGAGGACTACGATTATTAAAAAAACAGACCGAGTGATTCCAGTCGCAGAAGAAAATATTAATAACGAAAAAATAGAAACCACTAATGAAGCGAAAGAAGAATTACAGAAGCCGGAGGATAAAATTGATACGAATTGTATAGGCAGGAAGTTTTCCAAACCTTTGGAACCTTTGGATTTGAGCAGAATTCGCCAGTCTTCAAATTCTTTAGAAAGTCCACCAGTTTCTCTTTCCGTTTCCGAGGTCTCCACACCTTTGTCTGAAGTATCTTTATCTGATGCACAGAAACGAATTTCTACAGACACGTCAATTCAAGATGAAGATGACGGTTTGGCAACTCCAACAAACGAGTCAGTCATCAAGATGACTAAGTGGAATAACCACGACAATCTTTCAAATCTAAACGACCTGGAGAAGGAAATGACATCTGTGCCGGGAAAGAAATTAATCAGCAGTACTAACAACAGTCCTACAGATTCGAAGAAGAAGAAGAAGAAGATTGTTAAAAGAAAGAAGTCTTCGACTAAATCTGACAGTAATGAAACTGGTAGTAAACCTGGTAGTAAATTGACAACTAAGAATGGATCTACTCCAGATTCGACAACGAAATTGTCAAATGCTCGTTCTTCACCTCGAGATGCACCTTGTCGACCTTCTGATCTGATGAGGATCTTTTATACCACGCCGAGACAGTTAATGACAGCGACTCCTAGGGATCTTCGAAAAGTTAGAAGAGCCAAGGTCAAGAAGCGAAAACCACCACCCAGAAATGCATCAGTTAGTAGTGATAGTACTGGAAGTACTACTAGTACTCAAAGTACAACTACCAGTACAGAAGATGGTAGCAATTCTATGGACGAAATGGAACAGAAAAGAATGGCTTCGACTCGGAGTAACGATTCTGGATTTGATGGCTCGCCAAGACTCTCGAGTACATATCTCATACATGATTTTAACTGTCGTATTTTTTGCGTGGTTTATTGCGCACTTTGCTTTTTGCATCAGCATGAGAGTTTGATGATTCAGATTGAATTTTTTCATTCATGGTGTGAACCTAACACTGCAGCTTTAGAGAAAACAAATAACAATCGTGCCTAACTATTATATTGTTATGATAATCAGAACTTCAAAATCTATCTATTAATTATTAACACCCTTAAAGTCCTCAACATTGAAACAAGATAATCAAATGTTATGCCTAAATTTCTTAATTCTTCGAAGTTGTAGGACTTTAAAAGAAATATTCAAATAATAAATTAAAACTGACAAAACTAATGCAAAGTATACAATATATACGACAGCAGAATTATTTGAATGAGGCTGTTGAACAAATATGCTGAAGCTGTGAAATAAATGTTGTCACATCTTGCGACTTAAGTAGACAGTGGCAACTTCAAGCTCAATTGTTTTAATATGACAGAACTCTGGCATTAAGTCCTTCAAATAATAATAATATTATAACATCAAGAATTTGACATTGAAAACTTTCCTTCAAATTTTTAACTCTTTAAATAACATTTCAAAATTTGTAAACATTGAAAATCATTTCAGGTATTATCATTATTTAAATTCTCTTCTTTTTAAATTGATCCTTTCAGAATGAAATTTAGATTGTGTCTATTACTAGAATCAGGAACTTTGACAAATCATTGAACTAGAACACAATCTTGTACAGGCGTTCGGTTCACGCTCCATTCATTCTTGTTCTCCGACGTTACAATTTTGTTTTTTTGCCAAGTGACCTGTCAAAGTGTGTAAAAGATATTGGCACGTACAGGAAGCACAGGTGATTTAAACAGAATTGATAAACTCAGTTCTGATGGAGAATTAATACAGCTTCATTTTTTTAGGAACAAAACTCTAATAGAACTTAGTTAAATTCAAAAGATGATTTAATGAAGAAATTAGGAAATGATAATTTTCTCTATCAACTTCTCTTCAATTCACAAGTACAATTTAAGTACAATTTAAATTCTGAATGGTGCTTTCGTTTTGCCCATTAAACTTTCACAACAGCAAAAATAATTTGCTCTAGGAAATCTCTATACACATTTTGTCTCGTAGGTGTCTTGCGAAATGATTCTGAAAATTGTCCAAGGACATTGAATTGCCTGCTTTCAAAACTTCTGACCGAGACAACCTCATACATAATTAAAGCTCAAAAATATATTCATTTTCGTAAATTTCGTTTGAGATCAGAAATTAACATTGAATTATAAAAAAAAACAAGAATTAATGTCGAAACAGTTTTTAATTTAAATAGAAAAGGGCCCTTTATTTTTCTCACAGTCTAATTAAATTTTTAATTTAAAGAAAGCAATAAATTTGCTTTAAATGCTTTAAATTGCATCTTGTCTTTTCAAGCGAATTTCATAAAATTAGATTAATCTGATCTTTTTTAAGATTGCATTGTTTAAACAACAAAAACGTGCTGTTATAACTCTTGTATATTTTTCTAACTTAAAACAGATGAACAAATCGCAAATACCGAGCTCCTGCGAATTTCTATTCCTTATAAATAGAATTTGTTTTTATCAAAAAAAAAATATACTTGTTTCTGAATCCAAAAAATTTAAATAGATTGTGACATGGCCTGCCATAAGAAGTGTGAAAAGTTGACAGGAAACCTCTGCGGATTGAATCAAAAGCTCGTTGCTGAAGCTTTGCAAGCTTTAAAAAGAGGTGAGTTTCTAACAATCGGAGCGCAAACAAAATTTTATAAAGTGCTTTCGTAAGTGATTTTATTGCTTCAAAAGTACTTTTATTTGAATCTATAATTTACATTCTTAAACTAGTAATTTTTTTTGTGGAAACAATTATTTTTTAATAATTTTAGTTCATTGACGTAGTTACCTCCCTTTGGGTGAAATAAACGATGTTCGATGACATTTTTAATAAAAAAAGTAATGACTCAAATGAAAAAAAAAAGTAAGAATGCGTAAATTTCGGGAGATAGGTCTGACGTACATATATCTTAAATCGATTCGATATCTACGTCTGTGGCTCTTGCCAATTTTTTTTAACTTTCGCTTATTTTCGTTTCTTTATTTACCTTCTGTTATAATGACAAATTTTATCAGAAGAGAAAATCGCCCTGTCATCTTCGGTAAATAAATTTTTTCCACTACTCTGTTTCCAAAGTGAAAATAAAATTTGATAATTTTATTATAAAAAAAGTCTAAATAATTTAATACAGTTAGGGACAACTTCTTGTGCTGATTTTATTAGTCTAAGTGACGTATTAAACTTTATTCCTTAAAACAATGTCTAAGTCTATTTTTGAAATGATATTGTTTGCATTTAGTCTAACGCCTATTTTAAATTAATTACTGAACACGTGACAATGATCACATATATCAAAATCGGTGGATGGATTAGAGGTGATTGGTTCTCATGACCAAGGAAAATGGCACCGGTGATATTTCTCACCCTTCACAACATTTGGCAAGCGGTACTAAAACTGACAATGGCACGTTTTACTAAGAATCTAAAATCTCATTCAGTGCTTCCGTCGTTACTGTAAGGATCACAAGTTAGCTTACTTCAAATTCCTCAAAATCGACTGACAAAAAAAATCGTCAAATTATGGCGCTTATAACAGAAACCGAAACAGGTACCATTTTCGCGGAAAAACAAACGGTCTAAATCAGTTTCCAGTTCAATCACGTGCCTTCTACATCACCATGCGAGTTGACCAACACAAGTAAATAAAATTGACAATAACGATCAAGAACTAAAAATAATACTAAACCATTATTATCTCAAGTTTTAACTTTTTAAAAATGTATTTAAAACTGAAAATGCGCATTACATAAATTTAGATTCCACGTTTTTGTTTCAGTGATCTCATGCACAATTCGGATCAGTGTTGCTTTAAAATATCCATAAATATTATAAACACTATTTTACAAATGGTCAAATATTCTAAGCAGAATTGATATTATTTTGAGTACTATTCTATTTGTTGATTATACGGAAAGAAAATGAATAAATAGATGCTATTTTGAGGCTTTTGAAATTCTTGTAAGTTGGTAAACTCGCTAAAAGAAACTAAATTATTTTTTTAACTGAACGATTTTATTAGACAAATAATTTTTTTTATTTTTAGAAACAAAGAAGGTTAATTGAGCTGATGTCCTCATTAATACTATTTCAATAGTATCAATTTTAATATAGGTGGTCCTTGTTACGTCAAGGTTGGGAGACGATCCTTCGTAAGGAGACGTCTTCGAGCTTATGGTGACCCTTTCCCATCAAGTGAGGAACTACAAATTAACTAAATCGTTTGAGAAGTCTCGGGTACAAGGTTTGTGTTCGAAATTAATTGTCGGATCATCATCTCAATGATTTTGTTACCAATGGAAAAAAAAAACAAATTTCAAGTTCTCATTAACATTATTATCTGAGAGTTTTTTGGGATGTACATGGTATTATCCATTATTGACTACCTGGAGAAAGGAAAAACTATCACTGCTCAATATTGCAGAAAATTATTGGATCGATAACGACCACATTTTTTACGCACAAAGTTTTCATCAAGAAAATGTATTGGCACACAAAGCAGTTAAAACGATGACCTAATTAACTAAATTGAAGTACGAATTGCTTCCTTACCCCCAATATTCTCCAGATTTCACCGCCTGCGATAAGTATATCTGATCCAAAATTTGAAGAGATGGCTGGCTGACAGAGATTTCACTCAAATGAAGAGGTCATTGACGAAACAAACGCCTATTTTGAGGAGTTGAGGGCCGACTACTATAAAAAAGCCATCGAGCTTTTAGAAACTCGTAGAAATAAGTCGGTCGAGCTGAAAGGAAACTATGTTAAATAATAAAAGCCAATTTTCTCAACAGCAAAAAAAATTGCTTCATTACTTATACTCGGGACTTTTCAAACAATTTAGTATTGTTTTAAAATACATATATACCTATTTTATGAATCTATGGAAACCAATTTAAAAATACCTCTACCTTCCACATAAGTTATACACACTTCCAACAATAAATTTGAACCATAAAGTTTAAAAATAATAATCTCAGCATCGCAGAAGATTGTCAATAATAATTTATTCTCATAAAAACCCTTGAAATTATAAAGTTCTTGAACTTAAAAAATAGTCCTGGAAATTTAAAAAAGTTCCGAGTGTCGTAACAAACCCTTTTAGAATTAAAAATTTTAATTATGAACTTTAATTAACAACTGTTAGAAATAATAATATAAAAGCACTAACATGACTCATTTCCAAAAATAAAAAATTCGTTTTGCTTGGAGGATGAGGCCGATGCATGTGCATGGTGCAAGGATGACCTTGAGACTGATAATCTTCCGCATTCACTTATGATAACACCTGCCATTAATCAATCAATTATACCACGTGCCTTAATCCCATCGTTTGGTCTGCTCTTACTTACGTATATGTCAATGGACGCCAAGTCTATTTTGAAAAATGTCACAGCGCCAAAAGTGCTCTACATAGTTATACTTCTCTAAGGATGCCAACTTTAAAACTAATGTTGTTGCAATTAATACAATCGTTAGATAGAATTACAGAAAGTTCGCGAGCTTTCCTGAACATTCTCACTTTTAGATCAACCTTATTCATGAATTATTATTATTGTCCAATCTAAAGTAGAGAACATTCCAAAATAGATCCACTTATTCTGACTTGAAATTAGCTTCAATAAATTATTCTTGAAAATAATAATATATTGTGTAGCCCCATTACAAATTTCTAATTATAATAGAGAAATTAATTTTCGCCTATGTATTTAGATCTTATAAAAAAATGTCATCTGATTTGTTTAGTTTCTCTTCGAATTTCTCTTCATTAGTTCAAATTAGGACTATATAGAGAACATATGGACCTTAATGTTAATTTTTAATTTAAATTAGCTTTTTGCGTATTCTTAGAAGATTGTGTTCTTAAAAATAGAAATATGAGTGACATTCTAGGCCAAATTTTAAACTTCAACTATTTTCAGTTTCCTTTGAAATATCATATATTTTTATTTAACTTTGAGGCGTCACCTATTTTCAGTTAACTTTGAAAAGTCATGTGATGAAAAATGCTGAATGACTAAATTCATATTTATTAATCTATTTGTATTATTGAATTCTTTTCTTAATCTTGTTCAAGAAACAGGAGATTCTTACTGTTCGCTTTAGAGTGATTATATTCCACTCTCGCTGCCTCATTTATTACAAATTTATTTTTAGAATCGGCAATGTTCCATATTGCATTTGAAAATATACAATTACTCACTTGTCACTCTATTCTACTTCTCAGACTTGTGATTGTACTCTTTACTTACTTCCTCATAGGCTTACCATTCTTTCGAGTACAATGACTTGCCTTTGAAATTGAAAATTAATTTTCTGGATCAAAACACAGCAAACGTTTTTAAATTGTTTTTTATTTTTTATTTACGAGATCTTAAATTTGATACACGTTTGAAAGCAATTAAATATCAATTTATAAATCAAACAAACTCTCATTTTATAAAAATTCGAATACATTTCTAAATAGAACAAAGATTAACTAGAGGTACATGGTAATTTGTTTTGCTTGACTTGTATGGATTTTCAGTGGGTTTTCAACATAACTTGCTTAAATATTAACTAATTGTAAGTTATATAAACTCTAAGTTACATTTCAATAATACTGACATGAAGTTATTTGATCGACAGCTCCCTCACAATCATCAGAAAATCAACGCAACTCCGATAGCTCAGATCATTTTCACACCAGTGGGCGAATAACACCACCAGCTACAAATCTGCCGAGGTTTAAAAAATATGCAGTGACTGACTTCCATTTCCTAAAGGTAAATTTAATTTCTGGTACCGTATCACGTAATTACAACAGGTCAAACATTGACTGATGGGAAAAATGTTTTACAAAATGCACAATTTTATATCAACAAGAAATAAAAATAAATCTGAATACATATAAATGAATCTAATAAATTGACATTTTCAGGTTCTTGGAAAAGGGAGTTTTGGAAAAGTCTTGCTAGCAGAACTCCGCGGAACTGATTGTGTCTACGCTGTAAAATGTTTGAAGAAGGACGTCGTTCTAGAAGACGACGATGTCGAATGTACTTTAATCGAAAGAAAAGTACTGACTCTAGCCACGAGGCATCCATATCTATGCCACCTATTTTGCACCTTCCAAACAGAGTCTCATCTTTTTTTCGTCATGGAATACCTCAACGGTGGCGATCTTATGTTTCATATACAAAAATCTGGCAGATTTTCTGAACCTCGAGCTCGTTTTTACGCCGCTGAAATCTGGTCAGGGCTTAACTTTTTACATAAGAAGGGAATCGTTTATCGGGACCTAAAACTTGATAATGTATTACTTGACTTCGATGGACATATAAGAATTGCTGACTTTGGAATGTGTAAACTACAAATTTTCCTGGACAGAACTGCTGATACTTTTTGTGGAACTCCAGACTACATGGCTCCTGAGGTAAACAATTGTTATTTAAAAAATAAATGTCATGTACGATGCTCTGTAAATTCATGTTTAAAGAAGTTGTTATTTTTATTGAGATAAAAGACTTATTTCTAATTTAGAAAATATAACTTTGTTTCTAGATTATCAAAGGTCTCAAATATAACCAAGCAGTTGACTGGTGGTCCTTCGGAATCCTTCTTTATGAAATGCTTACCGGACAATCTCCCTTTTCTGGCTGTGACGAAGAAGAACTATTCTGGAGTATATGCAATGAAAGGCCTTTTATTCCTCGATATCTGAGTCAAGAATCAACCAGCATGTTAATCTGCTTATTAGAGAAGGATTCGGGAAAAAGATTGCCTGCTCACGAAATCGCCGTGCATCCTTTCTTTCAGGTAATTCATCTTAATTTTAATTAAAGTATTAGTTAGAATTAAGTAAACTTAACAAGAGGTTTTTCCCTAATGTTTTCTTAATTTTCTTCATGTGCAAAATTTGTGTATTCAATTTTATTTTTTATTTTAGAGTATACCTTGGGACAAACTAGAACGAAGACAACTAGATGCCCCCTTCAAACCAGCAGTGGAACACACCCTGGACACTAGATATTTTGACACAGCCTTCACAGCAGAACGACCGCGACTCACAACCGTTCCAGAGCAAATCCTGACCTCGATGGATCAGAATGTGTTTAGAGGATTTTCCTACACAAATCCAAACGCCACAGACTGAATATGAACGCATAATTGGAAACTTCTTCCCCTAGGTGTTTACAAAATTTTTGACATATCGAAATTCGAAATCAATGCGATAATTTTAATAGTAATTTTTTATAAATATTGCCAAACGTCGGGACTCGAAGCGAAATTCCAATTTGAGAAATGACCACGGTATTTGAAGAATACTTTACATTCGTAGTCGTGATCATGACTTTGACGCGAACCCGCGAATTATTTTTTTAAGAAAGAGCTTCGCAAGATATGTCCCATGAAAAAGGACGTTTCTTTTTTTAAATACTCTCTGCTCTGTGCGTTTATGAACTGCAAAGTGTATTTCAAGATTCTAAGAATGAGTTTCTAAAGAAATTCTGAAGTCGCATAAATAGAATCGTTTGTTTTCATAAATTTGCAGTATTCGAAGTTAATATTGCGGAAAGGTCTTGCTCAATTGTACCCTGTAATTGAAGGAAAAAGACTCGCTGAGAGAATTTCTGGAATTTCTGGCGACGATTTTCGTTTTGAGGGAATTAACTCAATTGCAACTTTTGTACAAGATTTTTTTTTATGTTGCTCTTTTTTCCACTCCCCTCGTTAATCACGTGATCGATTATTCACGTTTTTCACGTATGTGTGATTTTTGGATGAATGAGTTAAAAGAGAACGATTAATTATCTCTATTGTTAAGTTTCTTGCTACGATAGTTTTTGCCGAAAAATTGTACAGAATTTTGTATTCAAGTGAATCGTTGAATATAGTGAGCGAGTCTTCGCTCGTAAAAGCATCATCACTCGTGGTAATTTGATCACAAAAGCGTGGCACAATTGTTCCTTTACACCTATTCTCCTCATACTATTCAATTTATTAATATCTAAAGTATTTTATAACTCTAGGTTTAAAATAGATGAACTGATGATTTGATCAAATCTTGAAGTGAGGAAAGTCGTAAAGAATGAATTGAATCTCAGGTTTGAAGACCGTACCAACCGTACTGAAAAATTAATGTGATTCATTTCTCATTCTCGAAGAAGCTTCTCATAAATTTTCAAAAGTAATTGAGTAAATTTACTAGTAAATTTCCGGCTTGCAAGTGCCTGTTCTAATTACGACACTGCAATCGTCTTCCTCTTTCCTCTTCTCGTTTATTTTTTTACTTTTTAAAATTTTTTTCTCGTCTTCGTTTATCAACCTCCGGCTACTGCTTCCCTTCTCTCTGTCTCTCCTTATGATCGTCCTATCTTTCCTTTCCACTTGGCTCCGCGCTGACTACTCTAACTTTAGACCATCAAGGAATTGGCGAACCGCGTTTCCACGTCCGAACGCCAAGAGAAAAGCGTTAAAATATGTCGTTAAATTTGGACAGATTCGATTTTCAGCTGTTCTCAAAGACTCAGAAAAATGATAGAGTAAACACTCTGATGCCAGAGGTAGGGATTTAAATTTTGGAAACTTTTTGGTGTTTATCTCGACTTCTGGAGATGAGAGAAAACCAACTTTTGTTTATGTATTTTTTAAATTAAATCTACGGTATCCAGTAAGAAAATCTGATTTAAAATTTCCTGACTGTTCTTCAACTTTTCAACTCTCCAAGTTAACATTATTCAATTTCAATGGTAAGTTCTTTGATTTTAATACATACAAATTTTTAATTTTCTAAAGATCCGAATGTAGAAATGAATGCGAATAAGTAAAAGAGATTAGATAAAGAATTGTGATCTCACTTTGATACATTTATATAACATTCCTGCATTGGCTATAATTGACCTATTAATTGAATTTAAGCCCCTTAAGTGAAGGACAGTAAAAGATCACTCGACCCACTCCATATCATTCCTAATTAAGATTAAGACCCCTCAATTATCTTAAATTAAACTGATAGAAATAATACTCGTTTTCACCTGCATGACTGGGGATTTAGAAAAAAGTTAAGAGACTCTAGGGACACTTGGTTGGACTCAAAAGAAAATGTCGAAATCTTGGAATCTATTTTGAGCAGACTCTTCCTCTTGGTAGAGCGCTACAAGACTTACGAGGCGTCCGTGCGTCAAGAGTCTGCATTAATTTTGACTTTTTGTGCCAGTGGGATGAAGAACGATAAACGGAGGAGCAAAAAGAAGGGGAAGAAAGAGCTTGATATTGGAGAAGGATATAAATACAAATCAAAAGCCAACCCGACATTATACTAATTGACGAACTTGTGCATTCAGAAAAAAAGATGGAGGCACGCATTTCAAATTATTCTACTAATTCAAAAGTTAACATTTTGAGAAATTATAGTTATCAAATGCTATAATTTGCCAAATGCATACAAAATATTAAAAATTCTAAATCTCTTAAAATACCTACAATTAAAATTTTAAGTAGAAACAGAACATGTGGTGAACATTTCCTGAAAGCGACTTGAAGACGTTAATGTCTTGCCAAAAATGACTTTACTACTGCATAATGTAAGCTTAACTTTATTATTAGTTTCTAAATTCTAATGGCTTACTGTTTAGTTTATTAAACAAAAAATATTTTCTCGTTTCTGTAAGTCATTTTATCATTTCCTTCTAATTTATAAAAAAAACTATGATAAAATAAATCGGTTTTAATCTAGATACTGTAAGGCCTACCATGTATATTCAAGTAGAGAATGTTAAAAATAAAGTAAAAAATAAATTAAAGAAATCTAAAAAAATAAACAAACAAGTCTGTGTTTCAACCTCGATGACCTAAATCGCAGTTCTAATAAAAAATAAAGCCTAAAATCTTCGACAGGAAGCGCTAATTAAACCAATTACCACGAATAGAAATCCAAAACATGATTTCTCTACCGAACTATCACATCCTTCAACAGTCGGTATATCTAACATAAAAGCTCGTTGCGAGCAAACCTATTAAACTAATGGAAGATAAAGCCATTAAGTAGGCGAAGTCTTAACCGAGGAAGATCGGTCAATGGACCCTAAATCCGCACAACTCGATCTTGGTTTTTCAACGCTCCTATGCTCAGCCTCTGGATCAGATGTTTAATGAGAAGTACAGACTTATTTGACGTTAAGCGACTGCGGGACGCCCGCAGGGCCGCACGCGACATCCGCGAGCCAGGACTCATGCGAGGGTGTCCTGGCTAAAAATAGACTGCCGCGTCTACCCCAAGATGCGGCCCTAAGCCGAGAGTTATTTTCGAGCCCCATCACTACTCTCTACAATCTTCTGTTCAGTTCTGAGGAGGTTTGCTCAGCAAATGTGCGCTTGCTGCTTTAAGCAATCCTTCGGTTTAAACAAAGGTACACCAGGTACCTCGGTAAACAAAAAATAAAACGCGGGAACCAAACTTTGATCTAAAATCGATTCTATCTCTAAATTCCTCTCAATTAATCGTTTTCATGCGCTTGTAAATAAATAAGCGCACCTTTCCAAATATCTATATATATATTTTTGATAAAGATGAAAGTGTGCCGAGTGTACTATGCCAAAAATATTCTCCCTCACAATGATAATTATACTTTGTAATATGCTGGAGTTGCTAAAATAAAAAACTCTGGAAAATCTTTGTGGAATAGTTCGTGAAATAAATTGTAGGTATCCAGAAACTTTTGCCTCAATTTTTACACTTTATCGCAAACTGAAGATATCCTTGTGTAATTAAGACAAGTGTTTAGTTGATGTTTGTTGTGGATCCAGAATCGGTTTGGGATATTTTCATAAAAGATGGAATATACTCAGATATAAAAAGTTCAACCCTTTGATTTCCGATGGCAAAGATGTTCAGCTCGTTGCGTTTAGCGACGATGCGTTCGCACAAGAATCGGGCGAGACCGGGTAGCGTCGCAACTTCAGCGAGTTCAGATTCAACCCGAACGGAGGACATTTCTAATCAACAGTACTGCCCTTCAGTTTTTCTTGCTCTGGAGGAAGTAGAGAATAATGGACCATGTCCTTCAAGCGTGTCATCAAAAGTCGCCCAGGTGAGAATCGAGAGAGAAGGTGGTAGCCTGGGCGTCACTTTGAGAGGTGGAGTGGCAAGGGCTTTGGTAGTGACGGGTGTCAAATCTGATGGACCTGCAGCTAGAGAAGGTAGAGTTAGACCTGGTGACAGATTATTGGCTGTTGATGATACAGAGCTAAGAGGACTCACCTTAGCTGAAGCACAACGAGCTCTTAGGAGAAGCTCTGATGCTCCAGTTGCATCCCTTACTATTGAATATGATGTTGCTAACATGGATGAAGCTCGAGCTGCAACTTCTGGACCTCTTTTGGTGCAACTAGAACGGGGACCTTCTGGTAATTCCCAATTTTGTTGACTAAAAAGTAAAGAAAGAGTTTGTTTTTTTTGTTCGAAGCAAACTTTAATTAGATTGAGAGTAAAAAAATTATCATTAATGTTAGGAGTTGCAAATACACTAATTCGATTAAATTCCTATGAGTACTTTATAAAAGAAAAACAATGCTTGATTTTTTTCTAATGATAAGATGAGAGATTTTTATTAAATAAAATGTATTCAAAAAACTAGAGAGTAAACAAAATTTTTGAACAGTTTAAATAATTCATCTCTAAAACGACTTTTATCGTAGCAACGAAAAGAAGACTTGAAAGATTCTCAAAGCTTGACATTAAAAATACTTCCGATCGAAAGTAGGTGGAAATACGAAACTCTTTTGAAATTAGAACGAAACGTCTGCAATGTAAATCGTCACTCTTGAAGTTTCATTCGAATTTATAACCAGATTCTTTTTTTGCCTTGACTTGATTTTTCTCGGTATTCTTATTTTTAAAAGAAATAAAGGATAAATTCAATTCTTTTAAATAATATGACTAGAAATTAAAAATTATCTGATTGAAAAAAAAACTATGTAAATTAAATTTAAAATTAAAGAAATCAAACTCACAGTATGCATCATTTTCAGGAGAGCTGGGTCTAACAGTTAGAGAAACTCAAAGTGGCGTCTATATCGAAAGTCTTCGTCCAGCAAGTACAGCAGATCGTTGTGGTGCTCTTCAACCAGGAGATCGACTTTTAGCCGTTGACGAAACTTCAGTTCAGGATGCCATCAGTGCAGCAAAACTCCTCAGAAACACTTCAGAAAATTGTCGAATTGCGATGCTTCAAATTTTACCAAGACCTCCAAGTGCTTCCACTAGGACAATTAAAAGAAGAGCTCAACCTCAAGCTCAGAAAAATACAAATCAAACCTTATACACTAAAGAAAGTTTGACCATCGTCCTCAGACCAGATCACAGAGGACTTGGCCTTGCTTTAAAACTTTCAGAAGATCGTGTTAATTATATTGTAGATCTTCTTGAACCTGGTGGACCAGCAGAGAGAAGTGGAGTTCTTCTTCCTGGAGACAAAGTCATCGCCATAAATCGAAGAATTCTGAGGCACCTTCCACCTAGTGAAATTGCTATTATGCTCGAATCTTCTCAGGTCAATTATGTTTGAATTTTTTGTCATAATTTTATTAGAAATAATTTTGATAATAATATTTGATCCTGTAAAAGATCTTAAGTAAAATAATAAATAAAATTTCAGCCCTTTAATAAATTTCATCCAAATGAAGATTTGGGTCTCAATTTTCCAGGTTGAGTTAGTGACTGAATATAGAGTTGGCGGACCCGTAGTTCCTAGTTCTGGAGTATTCACAGTAAGGGTAGCTAGACCTTCTGGATGTCAACCAGACTTGGGTCTCACCGTGAACGAAGATTTGGTAATCGCCGAAGTTCGAAGAGGGTCATTAGCTTATAGAACTGGAAGCCTAGCTCCAGGAGATCGTCTTCTGGCTATTGATGGACAAAACTTGGATCCTGGTGACCTTAGAGAGGCAGCGCAATTACTACACCGACCTGGAAATTCGGTCGTTGGTCTCACTGTTCGAAAACCAGACCTAGCATCAGATACAAGGTGTTGTCTCTTTGCATTCAGTATGTAAATAACAAATCTGTGATGAAAATAAAAACTCTCTTTACTTTTGATGTAAAAAAACTTATCAACATATTGCAGGGAATCAAGTATAGCTGGAGATTCGATACAACAATACTCAAATGGAAATTTACGATCAGCGAGAGAAAGTTTACCAAGTGTTGATAGCGCAGTAGATTCCTGGGGAGAAATTGGAGAAGTTTGTGGACCAGAAATTCTGAGACTTTGGGACACAGCTTCCATCGACAGTGGACAACTAGAGTTGCCCATGCCTCCTTATACGAGGTACTTTTTATCAATTTAAAAAAATACAAATACATATTACAATCTATTATACATACTCGTTTAATCAAAAAACAGTTCCAGTCCTCACGAGCGCAGCAACTCTGACGCAAGAAATCAACAAATCGTCCAAGTCTCTCTACACAAAGATCCAATTTACGAAGACTTTGGATTTTCAGTTTCGGATGGTTTATACGAACGTGGAGTGTACATAAATCGATTGAGGCCAGGAGGACCTTGCGACGGAATTCTAAGGCCTTATGACAGAATTCTTAGAGTCAACGATTCAAGCACCGAAGACTGCGATTGTTGTCTTGCAGTTCCTCTTATCGCTGCAGCTGGTTCTCGTTTAGATCTTACAGTATCTCGACCTTTATCCTCAGAAAATGCAACGAAAACTCTATAAAGTATAAGTTACAAACTTACAACTGCATTATTTATTGAAAGGGGATTGGCGCAGTTGATTAGAAACTTCTGTTATATTTTTGTACGCATGCGTTTATTTATAAAAATAAATGTACTATACATTGCTTTTACCTAGAACACTTTCTCCCGCATACGTCCAACATACACTATTGAATACCCTAATTTACATGCTTTGCAATATGTACAATCACCCGAAGTCATCATCGCATTTATCAGTAAATTCAGCTTCACGTGAAAAGAATAATCCGTAGGAATGGTAGAATGAAGAGTTATTAATGGCAATGCATGAGATAAAGATATTTAAGGTGTTAACCACGGCCTAGTTTAAAAATAGACTGCAATTATACAAATTTTACAATATTAATTTAAAAAAAGGGAACTGCATCAAAATTTAGGCAATAATATTCTTAAAATTCCACATTAATTACCTATATACTTCCAATTTATATCTTAATTTAATTATAATTACTTTCTTTGGCTACGATGTGGAACGTACACACGCAGACCCAAATTTATGCAAATAATTTCTTCTACGTAATAAAGCAGTGTTAAAAATGTAGTCCAGAATATCCTGTAACTCTACAACAGTACTGAACCAGGATTTCTCAACTATAACAAGTGCGAATTTCTTACGACTACGGAGCTGTCCAGTTGTACAAATGTACAAGCACTCTGATAAACATTGTGAAATGGAATGTGAACAAAACCGAAATATCTAATGAGCAAAATGAACCTGATCGGACCCGCGATCAGTTTTTTTTCACATGTATAGAAACCCATTCACAACTGAAATCTATCGTCCACACCTTACCAGCAGGCACAATACTTAACAAAGTCAAAAAAACTAAGAACAAGCTCGCCAGAGGCGTGCGTAGTCGGTTAATCGAAAAAAATCGTAGGCCACAATTTTGTGCTAGGACAACGAATTAAATAAATATAAGTTAGAACCGTATGCATTTTCTCTCTAGTATCTCTATTGCTATTCTTGTAGTGAATTTTTACTATCTTATATAAAAGAGGAACTTGATTTTTTGGACTAAAATTTAAGTGAGGGAAAATCCATGCGTTCATGTCAATGTCAATGTCGATTACACTTGAAATTTTAGACTAGACCGCATAAAGGCTATGCGATTCTTTGGCCCATCCATTCACCATAAAATTGGTGCGACCATTTTCAACTAGATTTTTATACTGTGGAAGCTCTGTTGTTTTTCTATCAGCGTGTCGTTGATCATACTTTGCTTTATTATAGCAAAGTACCCCTACAATGGCCAACGTCATTCCAAATACATTCAACCCGGTTACCGGATTCCCTAATATGAGCAGTGTCACTGCAATTACAAATATTCTTTTACTAGCGCTTGCCACTGCATAAGTCAAAGGCGTAACGATTGAGAGGACGGAAAAGGCGATGATGTTTTGCAGCCAGTTAAGCACACCATCAAGAACAAGAAGTCCTAGAATCCTAGAGTTAATATCCACCGAGGTGCCAGTTTCTGGGTTGTAGAGCAAATTCCGAAAATCGAAGACTAACCATATAGGCAAAAACATGAATAAAGCTAAGCGTCCAAGAACGAGAAGCAGTCTTAAATGGTGAATCCCTGTATCGTGCAGTACCTGAAAAAAAGAAGGGCCGTTTTAAAGACTGGATTGGAAACTTTTACTTTAATTTATTAATGGGCTTAAACATCCTTGGTCATCAAAATATAAACTCTAAACACTTCTTATTAGATAAAGGACTCTTTACTGTTACTTTGAGGATTAAACTCGGAAGTTCACTCAACGATTCATGAATCTTTTATTAATTTAAAATTCTATCTACGAAAGCAAAATTGGGAATTACTTATAAATTCTTACCTTTTTTGAATAAATATTTTGTAGGGAAAAGGCCATCGTTGAAGCCAAGGCGCTGACCAGTCCTATCATGTTGAAACTTAATTCCGTTAAAGTTGCAATTGCGACTCCTCCCACAATTGGCATCAAACTAAAGTAAACTTTCCACGTCTGCTTTTCACGCAGAATTATCCTCGAGAGTGCCACCGTGAAGAGCGGCATTGTAGCCTTTACTGGGACAAAGCCAAATTTCGTTTAGTATTTCATGACTGTGCAGTGAAATTATAAAAATGATTAAAAGTAATTCCATAGTTCGTTTATCAAAAATTGGGTCAATTTTAAAATTATAATATAAATATGTAAAAATCTGGTAGAAATACTACCCAAAAAATCTAATAAATTTTCTGATGAGAATGTAAAAAATATCAGGTTTATTCTTGAAAAAGAGAAGATT
>JAUESI010000033.1:5856205-5872812 GCA_032275145.1 Synergus laeviventris | reverse complement strand
GCTCTATTATAATTTTCTGTTTTGAGGTTAGGTCGTGTTTACTTGTCAAATTGTCAACTTGTCAAGTATAATAGTTGTCAGCAGTTGTTAAGAAAATGTGAATAATAAAATTGGTGAAAGTATTATGTGGCGTGATGTCTCTAATGGAAAATTCATGCTGGAAGCGATGTGAAGAATTGAAAGCTTAATTATTAGAAAATCATGTTTTTCCCGATAGGTTGGCCACGAGTCCTGAACGCGACGGAACCTGAGAAAATTCGTGCTGTGGTTTGTAATAGGGATAAAATCCTTTTTGCTATCCTTACCACGGATGCATTGGCCATCTGGTATTGCAAGGTAATAATCATGTCTTGATTTCTCGAATTTAGACTAGGTAAAACTTTTATAACTTATGTTATTTTTGTCCACGTCACTAATTTCATTAATCTCATTAATTATAGTAATTAGTTGAATACCATTAAAGAATCGCTCACATAAATTAAATTTCTTTGCAATTAGGACATAATTTTTTCTTTACTGTTACAAAAACTATAAAAGTGCACCCCGTTAGAGTATTTTCTAATTCTTTACTTTTATAATTATCTTTTTCCATAGCCATGCGTTCCTATCGTGTTTATCAGAAGGCCTTTAGATTCTATAAGTAAATACGGAGACAACACTTTAGTACAATGGAGGCCGGATTCAAGCATGTTGGTCGTTGCAGTAAGTAGCAAATAAAATTTAAATTTCCCTAATAAAACTCCTGACCTGAATAGAACACTCAATAACATTTTAATCTATAAGAATAGCCACTTAAATATTGGAAAAAATGAAGGGGCATTTCCCGATTTACTTCCAGTCTTTAAGAATTTTACTAATTCTCAGATTTTGAAAGTCATATGCATTTTTTTTTGCCAGACTTCCGACAGTTATTTATTATTCTATCGGCTCTCTTTCAATGGTCCTGATGCTCACGGACTCTATGAGCAACGAGATTCGCCAGTTACAAGTCTGAGACGAGACAGCGCCGAACTGTTTATTAAAGAAGTTATTCCTTCACTTACTCTAAATTTCGTTAGTACTTTTTAATTCATAAACTTCCAATTTCATATCTCCTATGTATTTATATTAATGTCTTATTGTTTAAATTTTCAGGAAAAATCAGCATGGATTGACGGTGGAATCAGTTCCTTGGTCTGTATTCGAGATGAGCTTATGGTAGCAACCAAAACAAGTCACGTGGTCCGACAAAAATGGGATGGAACAGCTAATCGGGATTATTCCCTCGACCTTCGTAGGATTCCTTTCAGCATCGATCAACAAATTTCAACTGTTGCTGTACCTATTACAGAAAATAATGTTTATGTTGTGGATATAGAATATTCACCTTTAGTTGGAGGATTTGCAATTGTTCTTAGCAACGGAAAAGCTGCTTTCTTGACTGCTCAGTCTCTAAAATTCGACCCTAATGTAAGTTACTTCCTCTCCGTTTGAAGTATTTAGTTCCAAGTGATATTTATCAATAAATAACTTTTTTTTTACTATTTCAGCAAGTACAAGGAATCTGGGCCAGAGATCTGGACGATGCAACATGTGCTGCAGTCAATCACAAGTACCGACTCATCGCCTGTGGTAGAAGAAAGTAATTATTCTCTTTAAAATTTTTTTCGCTTCAATTATATACTCAAAACATCAGGGGCACTTAAATGCTTCAGCTTATTAATTTATTAATTTTACTCTATTTTTTTTTCAGTTCCGAAGGAGTTGTTTATTACGTAGACGAAACAACAGGAGCTTTGGAAGTTTCCAACAATCTCAATTTGTCTTCCAAGGACTATCCAGGCAAACCAGGCCAAGTTACGTGTTTAAGATGGACTCCAGACAGTTGTGCGATAGCGATGGCTTGGGAAAAAGGAGGTTTAGCAATTTGGAGCACATTCGGAGCTCTTCTACTTTGTTCCCTGAAATGGGATTACGGCCTGAGAGTGGATCTTACGCGGGACAATCCTTTGAACATTCACATGATGGTAGTTTCTTATTTCCTTGTAACGATCGAAGTAATACAAATTCTTTTTCAACGCAACTAATTTTCAAAATCCTCGATTCGTAGGAATGGTCTGCAGAAGGCTATCAGCTTTGGATGTTACGAGAGTCACCTGAACCTTCTATGACGGAGGAAAATGAAAACGAAACTACAAACATGCGCACTCTTATCCAAATGGATTTTGCCAAAAGCCCTTTAACTGTTAACCCTTGCATGGTAAAATTTAAATTTAAAGTAATAACAATCAGTCTCTATAATTTTTAGTTTTGTAATCTACATTATTTTTATTGAAGGGTCATCATGGTCATCTATATTTGCAAGGAGAGGATCGTTTATATTTAAATTTAGGAAGTGGAGTTTCAACACATACAGGCTTCCACCTTGCAAATGAAATGCCCTTGGATAATTCAACGCAGGCGCTTTCCAGTTCGAAGCAGTGGTTGGTTGTCCCCATTCCGATTGCCTACAGCGGATCCAACTGGCCAATACGAGTAGGTTTTAAAATATTATATAATATAAAGGCTTCGAACTACCGTATTTTGTTTGAAACTTTTAAATCAATATAATTATATATATATATATATATTCTTACATATTTTTAACGCTTAAAGAAATTAATAAAAATATCGCATATATTAAATTTTACTCTTTATTAGTTCACAGCAATAGACAATGAAGGTCTAAGCATCGCAGTAGCTGGACGCACTGGATTAGCTCATTATTCACTTCCATCTCGAAAGTGGAAACTCTTCGGTAATGAGACTCAGGAACGCGATTTTATAGTAACTGGAGGTTTACTCTGGCATCGAGGATTTTTGATAGCAAGTAGCTACTCGCTCCTAGAAGACAAGGACGAGATCAGAATCTATCCACGAGATACAAGACTCGATAACAGCTACGTCAGAAGCGTTAAAATGTCTTCACAGGTTCTTTTGCTCAATTCGATGAAAAATCATCTCTTGACATTCTGCGCCAATGCTCAAATTAGTATCTATGATATGGTGCTCGAAGGAAATGAAGGTACTGGAAGTCTAGAATTAATCAGAACGCAGACTATAGACATCGGTGGTCTTTGTGTTCATCCCGCTTGTGTAGTGAGCGCAACCTTAACGACGATTCGCGCTGAAACAGCTGGAAGCCATCCACATCCTGAAAGTCTTTTGCTAAACGTTTCTGGAAGGCTTCTTATGGTTCAACGCGAACATTGTACCGACAACCCAGAAGTAGTAAGTAGTAATATGGAATTGGTATTAATTGCTAATCAAATATGTTAACTTAAAAATATCAAATGTTGACAAAATGGACTCTTTTCGACAGCTATTTACTTGTGGAGCACCTACGGTTCTAGCTTCTTGTGTGGAAAATGTTTGGGTTCCCTGGCGATCCAGAAGAGACAAACCTCATTTGACAGAAGCACTATGGTTATTTTGTGGAGCACATGGTATGCGAGTCTGGTTACCTTTATTTCCTAGAAACCATCAGGATAAAGCTCACACGTTCATGAGCAAAAGAATAATGCTGCCTTTCCATCTAAGGATCTACCCGTTGGCTATTTTGTTTGAAGAAGCGATTTTACTCGGAGCTGAAAACGATACTGTTCTCTACACTTCCGATACGCATTCTCTTTTCTCGTTGCCCTTTTGTTTATTGGAACTGACGGTATATTACCTAATCCTAATTTGAAATTTAGAAAAAGTTACAATTGTCCGTGAATTTTATTTAATTTACTTTATCTCCAGAGTCAAGTCTACCTTCACCAAATACTGAGGCAACTCATTCATCGAAACTTGGGCTATCACGCATGGGAAATCGCCAGATCCTGTTCTGCTCTTCCCTACTTTCCACATTCCTTAGAACTTCTTTTGCACGAGGTACTAGAGGAAGAAGCCACGAGCAAAGAACCAATTCCAGACGCTCAACTTCCTTCTGTGGTAGAATTCATACGAGAATTTCCTGGCGTTTGGGCTCGAGCAGTTGTCCAGTGTGCTAGAAAAACAGAAATCGCACTCTGGCCTTATCTTTTCTCCGTAGCGGGACCACCTAAAAAATTATTACAGGATTGTTTGCAACGCCAGGAGCTAGATACTGCTGCGAGTTATTTAATCATTTTACAAAACCTAGAACCATCTACGGTTAGCAGACAACATGCGACTTTGCTACTGGATGCTGCCTTAGAACAAGGGAGGTGGGAACTATCCAGAGACTTAGTACGATTTCTCAGAGCAATTGGTAAGATTCTACAATAACTTTTGATAATATATTTATATTTACTTCAATTTGCAGAATATCCGTTCGTAAATACTTTTCTTGGTATGATTAACGTAGATGTAAATCAGCATATAGTCTTAATGTTAAAGAAGAGAAAGGGTTTGGAAAGTAAAGTCGCATACTAGGCACAAACAAAAGCCTACACCTATTATAATCAACGCAAAATACTATAATTAGTGGTCACTAAGTTAATTTACAACTTGTCTCCGTGACACTCTTCGGATCATTCGTCCTGTGACATTTATCAGAGACGAGAGTCATTTTAAAGAGACTTAATACTTCGCGGATTCCCTCATCGAGGCAATGGCAGCTTCCTCTAGCTTTCTATCCTTCAGATTCTAAAAGCAAATATAACATTTATTAATTAAAAATTAACTGTTACAAATACACATATGTAAGTACTGAAGTAGGCTAAAACACTAAAATTTACCGGCTTCCTGCATTCATATTGCACGATGAAAATTAATTTTAAAAAGAATTTAAGGAATATAGATAAATTTATCATTTTAAATTCTGCACCATATTGGTTAAAAATAATGAAACATTACAGGGACTGTCTTTAAATTTGTTTTGTCGTGAATTTATCTCTTTATGATTAATGTTTTTCCACTTTCTAGATCCAAATGATGTCGAATCTCCACGAACTTCATGGGGTGGTACATCAAAATTGGGAGGTCCACCACAAACTCCTCCACTTTCTCCTCAAGAAGACGATTTATCTCTCGTGTTAGGAACGATGCAAGTCTCCAGAAGTCGAAGTTACAGTACAACAGTTTCTCCGAAAGTCCAATCAGAATCTGGAAGCAAAGATTCAACTCCTTCGTCCATGTTGGAAAAAACTAGAAATGTCGTTATGAGACGAAAAAAATCAGTGCCTATTGTCAAAGCTGAAAAGTCTGATAATAAGTGAGTTACAATGAATGATAAGGTCGGAGTGGTCACTGAGAATTTTTTGAAAATATATTCATCTTTTAAAGACCTTGGAATTAAACGTAGAAGGCTTCCAATATTTCCTAAGATATCAGTTGCCATCCTGAAAATATATATTTCTGTTAAGATTCAAGATTAAAGATGCAATATTCCTAAACGCATTTAAAATTACAGAGAAGGTTCGGCGGAGGAATTTTTCATCGACGTGATTCTGCAAAGACACGCACGTCGTTTACTATCAGCTCGTCGATTGGCTGATCTTGGTCGTTTTGCAGCTCGACTAGATTTCCATTTAGTGACTTGGTTGGCTCGCGAAAGAGACAGAGCCGCTAGGATAGACGATTTTATCGTCGCTCTAAAAGCCGTTCACGAAGACTTCATTTTTCCCTATCCCTTGCTATCCTTGCCTTCCTTAAGCAAGTTCAGAAGATCGAGTATTACGTCTTTGAGATCCTTACGGTCGATGAATTTTGATAGCCTAGAAGAAGTCTTAAGTCCGAATATACCTCTTGATCTTCCCGATAGTGGATACACTAGTTTGCCGAGTAGCAGACCACCTTATACGAGTTTGGTTTCTCCAGTTGCGAGTTTAGAAACTCAATTTCCTGTTACGGAAGCGAATCTCACACCGCATATGCTACAAGGTTATTGATTTTATTTCACCCAACTCTTATGAATGTAGAGAACTTTTTTTCTATGATGCTAAAGAATTGTTTCTTCAACAGATTCCAATAGTGTTATCAGCGAAACGAGCACAGTCTGGAGGGATGATATTGAGTCTATTGTAGGAACAGGGGTAGGAACTGTTTGTTGGGTTGCGCCGGAACCAATAGAACCAACCGAAATCCATTTACCTTCTCCGACAGGTCCAGTCAGTCGTGCAGAAGTACAACTGAGGTATCTTCTGCAACTATTTCTCGAAGGTGGTTGTCTTGGATGGGCAGCGACACTGGCCATAGTTTTAAGGGATGCACCTGCTATGGCAAGAACTGTGAGAGCAGCTTATGCACCAATGCAAACTCTCGAATCTGCAATTAATTTGAGAGAAGGACTTCATTTGTTGACTCGGTGGTCGCATTCGGAATGGTGAGATATGAATTACGTTTTTTGAAGTGCCTAAATTGCTTCGATTTATGGAAAAATAACAGAAAAATATCATTTTTTTTTCAGTCTGGGATACAGACCATTCATGGTAGGAATCCAAGGTCAAATATCTATTCTAAATCGTTTGATCATAACGAAACAACAACAGGAGCAGGAGCAAATTCCAGAAAGTCCATCTCCAAGTCCTGCACCCTCTGCAGGAAGTCAACCACGAGGAAACGCTTCTCGTTCTCGGCATTCTTCAATCAGTCACACTTCTACGACTGCTTTGGAGGAAGAAGGTTCAATCCACTCATCCACAAATGTAGAAGAAACTAGCTTCCGAGGAAGTCATAGTAGTCTGAAAGACCTGGAAGCAAATGCCTCACAATCAGGATGTACCGTTTCTTAAGAAACTAGCAAATATACTTTTCTAAGATATTTGGTAAGGTTCTGTTCATCACCAGTCTCGAATGACTTTTAGAAAACCTGGAATTCTCAATCAAACTCTTATGAAGGCTGAAAACTTTAGAAAAATCGCAACGTTACAGGGTTAATTGAAGTTAAATCTGCGCTTAAGCAGAGGCGAAAGACTGCCATTAGTTGCAAGATTTTGTCGCGGCTTTGACCAACCCGACGAATTTACATAAATAATTGTATATAGAAAGTTGTCCGAATGTTTTATAGTTTGTAAGTAGAATTGTTGATAATTCATTTTAACTTGTCTGAAATTTCAAAAAAATGATACTTTTAAATTAATGGAGTTTATACACCTGGTTGAAAATGCTGATAAAATATGTTTCCGTGTGAAAATACCCTTTTTTTCACTTTGAATTTGTCCTTTAACTCGGAACGATTCGTAATAAACTTCATCGATGAATGATAGGTGATAAGTTTTAGAAGGGTACAATCAAAGTCAATGAATCCTGCAAAGTGCTCACAATTTGTTACTGAATTAGAAATTTTCATCAGTTCTTTCAATAGCAATTAGGTTGGGTGTTGAATTTTTGTAGTTTCAATAAAAAATTGGCCATTATTCATTGAAAATCAAATTATAAATTTCTTAGTTTTAGAAAGTTCGTTTTAAATTACCTTATTCGGGAAATTAATTGTTTATGAATATTTTAATTTTACGTATATGAAATTTTTTAGACAAATAACCATTTTACATTAAGTCTCAAATGAAAGCTAAAAGATATTTTAAATAATGAGTATAAGGGGTGAATGATATAGATATTAATTACAGAGAGAACTTCTGATTTGTATGAATAAATGAACTCAGATTAGAAAATCAGAATTGAATAGTGAAGTTGTGTGTATCGTTCAAATGTTATTAAAGCCACTTCAATTTAGGTATTTATATAGTGGCCAAGTTAAGTACGTCCGGTGTTGACTGGTTCGATAAACCTTCACACGAAATCTACGATGAATGTAAACTTTAACTACATTAGTCGATAAGGGAAGGGGAAGGTATGTGCAGTGATATTTATTCTCAAGCTATTTTTAAAACGTTCTTTACGTTAGCACGATAATTCTTTAAATTATCTCAATAATTTTATAAGAAAGGTGGAACATCAGTAATATTTTTATCAAATCATTAACCTTAGATTTGTATTGTATAGAATTTATTAAATTTTAATAAAAAATATATTTAACAATTATATCGTGATTATAAAGCCAAAAAGCAGAATTATTTCATTTCTCAATTTTTAATCTTCGCCTCTTATAAGAATTTGTGTAATCATGGATATAGAGTGTTGATTTTTGGATTCAATTTCCTCCTAAAAGTCAATTTTCTCCTCGAGAATGTTAAAGAAGTAATGCAAGTTTTTAGCAAATAGTAAAGTATGTATTTGTGAATTGAATGGATAAAATGTAATGACTGTAAATTAACAAGAGTTAATTAGGAATTCAAGATTCAACTATTTATAAATCATGTATAATAGAAGATTATGAATATACATATTATATTTTCCCAAGTGTGTTCTGTATTTTAAAGTGGGGGCGAAAACGTTATGAAAATATCGTAATCTTATCAATGAACACTTCCTACTCTCATTTTTATTAGCGTACTTCCTTTATTCTTTCTAGACGATACAATTCTCTGTTATATCCTAACAAACTTAGTACAAAATACAAATCTTAATGCGTACAAATTTAGAAATCACAGGCATTGACTTTACTGGAGCATACATACCTGTACGTTGCTATCGTTTTACAAAAATAGAATAGTTTATTAATTTGAAGTACAATAATTGCGAGAAGAAAAAAGTTAATAAAGTTGGAAACTGCGAATTTATTTAAGTTGTAAACACGTAGTTAGTGTTTCAAAAAAGCGGAAAAAGTTCGGAAGAATGTTTGAAACTGCGAGGAATAACTTGAATTTTAAACTTACTTTGCTAATATGGAAAATACTGTCACATTTTATCTAAATTAAACTCAGATATTGAATGAGCATTTAGATGATGTATTATAAAGTATAGTTCGAACTTGGAGATACTCTAAGCTCCAACATTATAAAACTAATATGCATATTCAATATGCATTTTAAACACTTAACGAAAATAATTGAATGACATTCAATAGCTTCATACAAAAATAAGTACTGAAAAAATAAAAGTTTTGGTTCATTGTCCAACGTCCAGCAACAAGCAAGTTGATTTATTTCACAATTCAGTCTTTTGGAATCTGTGCATGACCATTTCTTAGCTTGTATATACCTGAGTTTTACATTAATATTGTGCGCAAACGTAACCTTTTTTAAATATTTAAGCTCGTGAATGAAGATAGGAACAAAGTTAGTTCTTACACATTCAGTGTTCAAATTCATTGATTTAAGGACAATATCCTTTACCAATAGACTTTACCTGTTGTAAAAGAAAATATGCCAATCTCAGGACTAGCTTGCCTTTGGTTGACTCAATTTGAGGTAATTAATAATATTCTCTTCTGCAAATATAGACTCAGTTAACCCTGGTCGCCACCAAAAAGATTTCTGTGGAGTTTTCTTATGGGTTGGGATAATTAGGGTTGTAGGGCGATTGCTTCGAATAAACCTCGTTTGTATAAGCTGGTGGTGGTTGAGGCGTACCTAAAAAGGATAAAAAGCACTTATTTAAAGATAAATATGAGTATATTGAAAATTTAGATGTTTAGAAATATAATGACAATTTTTTAAGTTGAAACTAGAATTAAATTATAAATAAAAAGGAAGCCTTGACTTAAACTAAACTTAAACTAAATGAGTACTTTACAAATTTAATGCTAACCTGCTGGCTGTGTAGGATATGGTGGCTGAGGATACGGATTTGGTATGTGCGCTGGTGGATTTTGAGTCACTTGAATAGTAGAGCTGGGTCCTGGAACTGCTGAAAAATTATGCGTAGTCAAAATTTCTACCGATAAATTTCGTTTGAATTAACTAATTTAATGAAGATAATACATATAATAAAAACTCATAATTGGCTACAATTGTTTATCTGTGTTTATTCAAAGCGATTAATCAAATAAGTGTGCAGTGAGGAATTTAAAATAATTTTAGACTCGAGAGTTAAAAAAAACTTCTACAGTTCTGCTTTAACTCAAGTTATACGCTTCTGCAAGAGTCACATTTCATTAGGTAAGGGGAGACTGGGACTATATGATAAAAATATATAGTTTAAAATGTTACCATTAATTCTAATAAGAAATAAATTAATTTGAATTTTTAAATTATCATTTCCAATTTGATAGTGAGGATATTTCTTTGATACATAAAATAATCAGTTCACATTCAACTGAATTTCATTTTGAAAGTAATAAACTCATTACCAACACTTGCTTTGTAGTGTTAACAACTTTGCGAGAAGCTTATCTTAAAGTGTGTAGATTGATACTTCCTCACTACTGTTTATTATTCTGAGTTACAGTTCCAAGTAATGAAACCACATGAAAGAGAAGTAAAAATCATAGAATATCGGCTACTAAATTTGAATGTAAAATTTAATATGAAAGACAAAAAAATGAATCAATTTTAGGTTGGAAAGGAAATTTCTCTTGGACAATTTGTCATTAAGCAGAAAATGGAGATTTGTTAAAATAAATTCTTACTACCGTAAACAGCACCACGTTCACGTTTTCTGTAACATGGACAGCAACTGCAGCAAGCACAGCAGAGGCAACAAATGAAAATTACAACGAGAGACAAAACTCCGAGTACGATAGGTATCACAATCCCTGCTCTGTAATAAAGAATAAGAAGATAAAACAATTGGACCTAAGTGCCAATCGTGATTTCAAGAATGACACAACTGATATCTTATCGAAAATTGAATTACTTATTGTCTCCAACATTATTTTTTCTGAGACAAATATCAGCTTACCCGACTGCTACAGCGAATTCCTCTTGTGTACAACACCTTTCACCATGATCAGTTGTTGGACAACAGTAATTTTGATCAAAATTATCAAGTAAAGGTCGTGGACATGAATTCCCAATTACATCACATGACAGGCCTGGGAAAATAGATATAATTCTTATAAAAAAAACTTTAATTTAAACAAAAATTATTACATATAATCCTATATTTGAAACAGTTAGCAATACTGTATATAATAAAGGAGATTACAATTGATACTTTTGTTAACATAATAATACTTTTACAATAAACTTATAATGATTTCCCTCTGCAATAAATTGAATAAATTTTTGCCATTCTTTTGTAGCCTGACTAATTATCTTGGAGAAATTCGTCCGGATACTGCGGTACTATGTGTTGTAGCCAGACGAATTATTTTGGATAAATTCGTTCGACAACTGGGTATAGTGTACTATATAGCCGCAAGAATTAATTTTGTCAAAAACGTCAGTTCAGTTGAACGTGTAGACGTAATGTATTTATTTATCAAGAAATTCCCGAAGAAGTTGCTCTCAGAAAAATGATTGTCAATTGCTTAGCAATCTAAAATTACTGTTTATAATCAAAATTTAACCTAGAGTTGAGTTTATTTTAATATGTACAATTTTATGCGTGCAGAATTAAAAATCTATCAAAAACGAAATTCCACCGTTGTGACTGTGAAAAGAAATATTTAAATTTTGTAGCAAGTCAAACAGAATTTCAATAATTATGTTCAATAATAATATTTATATATCATGATGATCATTGATAATCAGGGGGCAGATTAAAATTAAACTTATGATAAATTCTCTTCTCTATTTCATAATATACCAACAAATAAAAGTGCACTTTTATATATCACAGTCAACAATTTCTTTACGGAATCTTATTAAAAGAATGAGAAGAAAGAAAAAAAACTGACTGAATTTGTATGCCAAACTTTATATGAGAGTTATAATTTTTGATAGTTTGATTATTATTAACCTTATATTCATATATGAACCAAAAAAGTATGGAGCGTATAACAATTGATTGGATGAAAAAAAAATCTTTTAAATTTAGTTTTATTGTTTTATAAGGAGGAAAAGATGCACAAAAAAACTCACCTTGTGCGTATGAGATGCTGGCCAAGAAACATACGAACAATAGAATATTCATTCGCGACATTTTGAAAACTTTAGAAGTCGTTATCACAATAAAAGGCAAAGTCGAAAAACCGACTTTTGAAGTTCGTAAGTACAATCGCTGGACTTGAACAAATTGAAACTAATTGACGTGAAGAGCGGGGTTAAACAAACGCTTAACTTGAAATACTTGAAACACAATGATCTGGCTTCCACTAGTTACACACTGGTTACGCGGTTACCGTGCCGTGTGCCAACTGCCACCAACTACCAACTTGCTGCGAACTGTGGTGCACTGTCACTGTGGCAAAGATATTATTATATCTTTGACTGTTGTCTGCTGTGGTGAACGTGAACGTTAGTAACGTTGAGTAACGTCACCTTTCCATGGGAAATTTTAAAGAAATTTCTTCATTCAAAAAGAATTCCCCGCACTTATAACTTTGTAGAATTCTGAAATACCCTGAGAATCTAGGAAAGTTTATTTTTTTATCGCCTACGCAAGCGCCGTAGGTCACGTGATCAGTGCTGTACATACATACAACAAAAATGAAGCATTTCAAAATTATCTAAGAACTTCTAATTTCAGATTGAAGAGTTTCAAATTGAACGATCTCAAATTATAAGTTTCGAGTCTTTTAAATTAAACAATTTCAGAATCAATAAGTCATCAGACTGTACAATAAAATTTTTTAAAGGTTCTAGAATGGAAAAATAGCAAACTAATAATGTAATAAAGGTTTGATTAAAGAAAAAATGCATATAATTATTTGTTGATGTGCCGCATTGGCTTTATTGCCAATTTTATAAAAAAATTTAGCAATTTTTAACATGTTCCAGGTATTTTCTGCGATATAAATCTTTCTACCTTTTTATACGATTTAAATAAAATATTTACATCAAAGCTGAGTGCTCACCTAATTATCTACCTATATAAAAACAGCAGTTGAAAAATTCAACAAATACCAATACACAAAAATGACAACCTTGGTATTAAAATATTAAATGCAACTTCATCCTAATTAACTAACTAATATTCTCAATTTAATATGACTTTTTTCACACTTTTTTGAAGTAAGATTTCATTTCTTTAAAATTTAAATGCTAACAGTTCGCAACGTGATGTATCAGGTCATTAATAGATTATTATACGATTTCCTAGTAGTTCTTTAATTTCCCTAGTTAAGATATGAGTTAAGATATATTTTCACTAATTATATTCCCCAAAAGCTGACCCATATCGTCTGAATTTTTAAGCACAAAGGAGTGACGAAAGCCTCGCTTACAAAGTTGCATATCGACGTCTGGAAATTTAGCCCGCATATCTTGATAATAACTAACTGGTACCCAACCGTCTTTGCTTCCGTAATAGAACCATAGTTTTTCTTTGTGTTGCATCACAAGACTTGCATCCAGTTCATTCACAACTGCCATTTCCTGTTTCGCCAGAGCAAAGACTTTCCGCAAAACTGGTGGTTGAAGCATTTGAAGAATCGACTTAGTACTTTTCGTTGAATAACCATAGAGTAATCCAAATGTTGATACCAGCAAATATTGTAGGGCGGCAGGAAACAAAGACAGAATCCAGGACAGGAAGATCAACACAGTTGTAAGTCTCATTACCTGGTCATTAATTGTTTTCGTATAAATTATTTCATAAATGACTCAATGACTTAAAGTATAAATAAAAAAAGTTATCTTTTTTTTAGATATTCTATGTCAACTTACAACGTTGATCAAAAAACGACCGTTTGGACTATCCGCCATGCGTTCAACTGTTGGAAATAGCAAATAGCATTTTTTCACTCGCTTTGCAATAGATTCATCCCTCAACAAATTTAAAATGAACCAACTGCCGATGGAGTGACCTACAAGGTGAAGTCTTGCATCTTCCGGTACGTACTTTTTGATAAATTCGGCCTGAAATAAAACAAAAAAGTAATCTTTAAAAATATTTCAAAAACCTCGTCATATATACATTAATCAAATCATTCGTCAGTTTTTTGAAAGTATGTATTCGAAATCGATTGAACACAAAGATAGAAAATTTGATAAACCTTGTGATCTAATTGTCCCCTCAGGTCGTAAAGATGCCTGTCTTCAGGTAGAGTGAGAAGTTCGTTAGCTGGTTCAACAAATCCTGCATATCCGAGCACCCAAACTGGAGTTTCTGGAGGGAATTTAGATTTAAGAGACTGCATGAATTCCTCATAGAAAGATGGAATTCCAGGATTTCCTGGTATGATGAGAACTATATCCTTTTTACCATCTGGGGCCAATCCTTCCTCAACCCATCGACCTAAAGTGACAACCTCCGTTGGCACTTTATTGCACATTACCATTGCCCTCTGCATCTTTAATTTTAAACCACCTATGGAATTAAAAAACTTATAATTATTTTCATCCTGACACTTCCGTAAAATACAATTTTACAGGCTATATATGCAAAGACATTTTTATTTATGCTGGCTGAAATCTAAATAGAAAAATAAGTTATCAAAAAATCTAAGGTCGAGTTCTGTAATTTTTAAAATTGAATAAAATCCGATATTCTATAATATATATTCCAGCTTTGAGGTTAGGAAACCGGTTGACATCTAATTTCTTTTAGCAACATATTGTACCAAAGATATGATTGTACTCACAAATACTTAATACTTAATTTTCGAAGTAGTTTCGATGATTATTATGAATCTAGAGTCTAAACATGAATAAAACCTATATATCTCAAAGAAATACGTGATAATTATGTTTCAGAGCTGTCAAAGTAACAATGCAAATTTATGTGATTTGATTATTTTTTTAGGATCCACTTACCAAAAGTGGACTCTAAAATACAAATATACTGTTATAAATATCTTCTTATGCTTGCTTCGTTGCCTAATTTGCACTCTTTTCATCTGCAAGATCAATCGGATTACACTTGATATCAAACAAAATGCACAAACGCACAAACCTCTGACGTTCGTTACTGGCTTTAGTTACGGGTTTGGCCTTACTATATATATATGTATTGTTTGGCTGCCATAATAAACAGAAGGGCCGACTTTAATTGGGGTGTCAATTATAAAGACTTAAGAAGATAAAAATTTTTAATGTTTCGAGAATTTATTTATTTATATTTTTCGGCCTTGAAAATAATTTATATTCATGTTTCCAAGCCATTTTATTAATTACAATTAATATAAGACAATGTATAAAAGCTTAGCTCCAAAAAAATTATACTTAGGGCACTAGAGTTCATTCCCCGCGATATTTACGGCTTCATACGGCCCTACGTATATCTACAGTCAGTTCGTAATGTAGAGAATTCCATTTTTTCAGGTTTTTTGTACTCTATACGTAAATGGATGATCGAGGATTAAAATATTACATTAAAAATAGAATTTAAAAATTTTATAAATGTTAAATTTTATAGTACTTTCTACTTTTAAATATACAATTAAACCCACCTAGGTGACACATATTTCAAGACAAATAATTCGTTATTAGTCGAAATAGCTCAGTTGGAAAAGCGTTACACTGATAACCTAAATATCCCTGGTTCAATCCCGGGATGGGGCAATTTTTTAAAATTTTATTTCAACCTTAGCTCTATCTCTAAATTATTATTTGTATAATTGTTGTAAACTGTTTTTACTAATTAATCAATTTTAATTATACAATATGATTTAGATACACAAATTTTGTTGTAATTTCAAATGCTTTAGGTTTCATGAAAGAATTTAATATTTATCATTAATATGAGTAAAAAAATCATTTAACATTTCATTTAGTAAATAAATTATCCAACGACCCTATTTTTTATTATTTAAAAGGAGAATATTTAAAAAATGTAATATGCTTATAATAATATAATTATAAGTAAACAAATTTTAAAATGTTTTGTGTTAAAAATATGTTCAATGTCACACAGAGATACGTGTTTTTAAGATCTGTAATTTCTATTTGACATTTTTTCCCTGGATTAATATTTTCTTTTATATATTTATCAACAGAATCAATTTATCGATATAATCCATATCGATTGAATTAAATATTAAATTAAATTAAATATCCGTTTCAAAAATCAATATACGGAGATAATAGAGGACATTTTCTATGATAATAAAAGTTAATCCAGTGCTCGGCGCTAGGCGATCTTGCACACTGAAAGACGGCGGGTTGTATTCTGCAGGCGCCTTATATATATTTTCTGACTACTATGAAATTAACACTGATATATATATATCAGTGGAAATTAATGTGTGAGTGCTGCCTTTCATTGTGGGCGGGGCCATAGCGATAAAATACATTAGACAGTGTCGATAAACAGGAATGTGAGTCCTTCCTTTCTTTTTTATTTAAAAATTTAATCCCACTATTATTATAAAAACTTATTATATAAATATTTTATATTACATTTATCACGTAAAAAATTAGTCATCGAAACTTTCCTTGACTGTCATCAACTTTACAGGATACGTCAAAAGTTTTTAAATATGTCATAAATTTCATTAAAAACCTAAAGTCATTTTCGTGAAGAGACTTCTAAAACAGTTTTCGAAATTTCCATTGACTCTCAACATCTGGAACAAAAGTCAAGAAAAGTTTCGAAAACTCTTCAAGAAATAAAGTGCATCAGATTTTTTAAAGTTAATGAAATATTAACAAAATTAATAACAAAATTTGTAATTCCATATATATCGGTCCAACACCTTTTGGTAAAAATAAATTATTGTAATCCAGTATTAATATATAGAATTTATCCTTATAGAGTTGTTTTCTTTTACATTTGTTCTTGTCCTCGATATATTATAT
>JAUESI010000033.1:5830017-5856105 GCA_032275145.1 Synergus laeviventris | reverse complement strand
ATTATATACAAATAAAAGTTTCTTCGATGAGGACGGATTTTTCAGTAAAAGGAGTTAGTTATTAAAAATAATACTAAAAATTATATTTATTTATTATTAGTATGCTTTAAATATATATGGTATATGAACAATTAAGCAATTATTTTCGAAATTTGAATAATAATTCAACAATAAATTAATTTACTGTTCTCAATATTATTATAATTGAGTAATAAAAAATTCCATGTGATCAGGCGAACAATAACAAAGATAATTAATTGAAGTAGTTAATTCAAAAGACTCTTATATTGTTCATAATCGTTTATTCATATCTCGCAACAAGTATATTGAAATTTAGATATTTTTTCGCTCTATAAAACCTTTTATAACTTGTTCCAAATAGAATTCGGGGTTCTAATTTCAATATTTTCGCGCCAAACAATAATTTAAACTATATTATCTGGAAATTCGAATTCTTAATTTTATGCGCCAAAATTATTAAAATAGTCACTTTTTCCGCCCTGAAATCCTGAGCAAATTTCTAATTTTTATCGATTAAAATGAAACAATTCACCTTTGAAGTTATAGCTTTTCAACTGTCAATTAGAATTTGAATTTAAAAACATTCGAAATAAGAAGCTGAAAACCGTTAAAACTTCAAATCGAATTCAAACGCTTATCCAATAAGAAAGCAAAACCGCTTGCAATATCCAGAATCATTATACTGGCAAATACGAGTATGGTGGAAGGGATAATTTTTGAGTGCTTTGAACAAAAACCGCGTGATTCGCAAAGAGAGGTGAACCGACCGACCGAGGTCATCGACAAAATGGGTGGGAGCGACTCATAGGCGTAACTTTGGAGGAGGAGCCACGCCAACGGGAAGGGACGATCGCTCCAGGACAAAGAATCATAAGTGGGGGAAGCTGCACTGTAGTAGTCCGAAACTCCGAAACCCGCAGTTACATTACATCCGTCGGGTCGTAAACATGTTACAGTGTTTTTCAAAATCGCCTTTCATCCTAACCGGAAGTGAAACTCACGTTTCCGATGAACTCTAAATGATCCTCGAAACCAATCGTGTCGTGTGCGATACAAAATTCTGTAAAGAATTGACATTTTAGTCGCACGGCATACGGCTTCGTTCATCCGACGGGCGAACTTTCTAGAGAAGCAAGACATTTTCTCTCGAGTTTTCTCAGTATTAAAGAAGTGCGAACCAGTAAAAAACAACAATCGTTATCGTTTATATCGCGGGTTGTTGACATATAGTAGTGATCGATCGCGTTCTAAGGAGGCGACTTCGTATCTCGATTCAGCTTTAAACCAGCGTTAAAGGGAATATCTCCGAAGGTTCGTGGACGTTTAAAGCTGCTGGAAATGACATTTTTTCCTAATTTTTCCAATCATCGCGCTTTAACTTCCAAATTCTTTGTACTCGCTAAACGGTTTACGGTTTAAGAAGCTTTAGCGACGGGACTCAATCGATTCCTCTCGAGATGCGAGTGAAAACTTTTCTTGGAAATTTTGGAGCACCAGTGAGATTTGCAAACCAGCTTATTGTCTGAAGTGAGGCGAAGGAAATAAAAATGTAACAATCAGTAGACTAGTGTTTTTTTTTGGTGCATTTCGAGAGTAACGTCTCTCCAAAGTGTTTTGCGTAAAGTGCCTGTGTCACAAGGATATAAAAGTGTGAGTGTCCCTTGCAAGTTGAAATTTTAAAGCGTAGTGTTTGCAATTTCGGAGCAGGTGTTATATTGTTTCGTCTGGGATGTGCCATTGAGGAAATCTTTTTTTGTTTTCTCTTGCGGAGAAGACCCCTAACCTCGGGATGAACTGTCTCGAGGGGTCGTCAGTCTAGTCATCACAGTGGAGTTCTGCTTAATAGCAGGTAAGAAATGTTCACAATTTTTGACAGCTTTCGGAAACCTTTTCTGGACCTGGGGGCTTTTCGTTTCCGCGGCCTTGCAAAAAGAAACTCTCCAGGATCAGCCGAGAGTAATTATCCCTCTTGTCCAAAAACTGGACCTGTAAATATTAACGGTGTTGGTTCGGGAATACCTGAAATACTTACTGGGAGTCTATTATTGCATCTCCTTACATTTTATTACCCATTTTCTTGGTGGGTACTGCCCTCGAGTTTTTGTCTCCGTATGATGTACTCCCACTTTTAGTCTTACTTTTTTTTTCTCCCCTTTTTTCCAAGTTTTTTTTTTAACATTAGTGTGAATTTACAAAGAATTTTTTTACAATGCTTTATCTAATTGGTTAATTTTAATGTCCTGAAATTACTTCTAACTTAAACTCTAATAGAAGCGTGATTTTACCAGCTTCATTTATGAAACTAACAAAACACTTAACGCTATTGAACTTTCAACTATTCTTAGTTTGTTAATGACTAGTTTCTAATTCCGTTTCTTATTTCTAGCAATGTAAACATTCCCATATTTCTCGAACTTCCGTGAACTCTTTATTACATGTTTACTTACGTAATCTTGTACAATATATATATTCTCACTACATCTTTATGCATACCTTATTATCTTAAAAAATTAATTAAGTTCCGTAAACACTAATACGGCCTATGAAATTATTAATTGCTCATCCCCGCGTCTATACACTTCAATTAAAATACGTTCACCTTGTCTGCTCTGTAAAGAAATATTGAATAGAATGTGTCGCGCTTACAAAAGGTCGTTAGCCTAAAGCTTTTTTGTCAATAAACATAATCACTACCAGGGTATTATATCGACTTTATACAGAGAACGTAGTTTGTAGTATCACCTTCATAATTCTCTTCTACATTGTCATAAAACTTGTTCGTCGATACTTTGCCTGCAGGATATCCATAAAATTCCTTTTCAGGTAGTTTTTCTCTTTGTCAGGATGACTGTGTGTGGTAAATGTTATGTTTTGGACTTTAGAAACATTTTTTTCTTATCTTGGTTTTTGAAAACTATAAAAGGTTACTTTTAAGTAATGGGAAATAATAGCTTTTATCAATGTGTGTCCATAACAGTCATTCGTATTCGTTTAGGAAGTTTCAAAAGTTATCAAATCGATAAAACTGGTTCTTTTTTAATTGCAACCGACTTATTAGGTTTAATACCCTTATTCTCTTCTGTACTGTAACGAATACTTTTGTAAACAAGTTTAGCTTCCAGCTGGATACTGGTCCAAATTATGAACTAAAAGTACAAACCTAAAGAAAAATTAAAAGTCAAGTAATAAATATGTGTCCGAAATCCGGCCCAACGTCCGAAGTTATAGAAGTTATAGGTCATTCTATACGAATTTCAATCAGTTATTGTTTGCTCTAACAGTTTGATTTAACAAACTAAACTAACTTGATCTGAAGCAATTAATCGGTTTTTGAAAGGCGAAAGATGGATATTATTTGTAATGTATAGAAGAAGGATTTTGAAATGGAGGATAGGTTTCGCGCTTATATTCTCTACCTTTTTCCTTCAAGAACGTTGGCTTGCGGACCGGTTTTTCCGTTTACTACCGGGCTCAACTATCCAGCGAATACTCCAGGCAAACTTATTTCTGACCGTTGTTCTTCTTATCGAATATCTTCAGTATTTTTAGGGCCTTCTCATTCTGAGAACGTTACCATGCAATGTCGATTTTGAAATCATCTTCTTGAGGACCTCTCGTCTCTTGCGGCGATGCCTTTCGCAAGTATCGAAGAGTCAGGTCGATCAACTGGAAAATATTGCAAATTTTTACACCAGTTAGTATCGACGATTGCATCACTAAATTCTTAAATCATCCACTCTTTTACCTCGTTTTTCTATTTCCTTATTAAACTAATCCGAAAGTTTTGCATCCAATCTGGTTTCTAAATTTCCAACTTCTCCTCGGATTCAATGTCAAGATTTATAATGAAACAAATTGAAGTCATTGAAATGCAAGCAACGCATTTACGCGTATGTATCCATTTCGCAGTTTTTTTTATGTAGAACTTTTCCACAAAGTTGTATCCTGAAATTGAAGTAAAATCTATTTCATTCGCCGTTTCTTTGTGGAAATTGTCTGGAAATAACTCAAATGCAAGTATAATCATTTAAACTGCATAGGTAAAGTTTTAAATTGAAACCACAATTGAAATTCCAATTCTCTGAATTTACAAGTAAGCTGAAAAAAACCAAGTAAAGTTGAATAACGTCGTTTATAATTTTACGTCTCCAATACATCTCGAATCTTGTATATTTTATGCTTTCCACCTTGGAATATCAGGAAGCATTAAATTTCCGTTCCCTTTGTTTTTCTTTTTCATTTTACCTATTCCTTCGAATAGGAAGAGACGAATGATAGTTTCCATCGATATAAAGTTATAACAAGAGGTTCACAAGTTTTTGATTATATTTCTGAATGATTGCAAGTAAATTGTCACAGTCTGGAATGCTTTTGTGGATTCAAACATTCCTGTAGGTTTTCTAACCTGTAATGTTTTAACTGTTTGATTAAGTATAACTAACTGAATTAGCAGAAATTGAATTTCTATTTACTGAATTATTATAATTTGATTAATTATTGGCAGAAGTCTTAATTCGGATTTGGAGACTAGGTTTCCGTATTTATTAATCACAGTTGTTCAGTAATTTTTAACAAACAGAGAATTTCCAGATAAATATATTCATTATCTAGATATTCGCCCTACATATAAATTTTAGCCTAATTTAGATTGAATACCTATTTACATAGTTGGTCAGTGACCAATGGTCTATAATTTGAGTATCTGATAATAGTTAGACTGGATATCTTAGATGTTGGCTGTCATACAGTTCACTATCCAAGATATTAAGGTTGAATATCCATTTTTCTCCTTGTAAATGAACGAAGAAGGGTGTGGCTTAAAAGCGATTTGTTATTTTCGAAATGAAAATCTAGAGAATAAATATCAAAAAAAGCGTAATGATGGTTGGTGCTTTGAGTAGTTGCTGTAACACTTGTAGGATAAATTGTTGCTACAGTGAGTGCTTGAAAGCAAATGCAAATGTTGCTGATTCTCTTTCCAAACATCTATTCATCCACGATGATGAACAGTCAAACGAATAATTTTGTTCTCTATGCAAGAACAATTGAATGGTTACAAAAAGCTACTATAATTCTAATGGATGTAACGCCCTTCTTGCACCTGACCTTTGATTTATCGTTCCTCGTCAGTAATGGCAACTTGCAGATTAGCAGCTAAGGCAGTATCTCGAATCCCGACTCGATTGGCAGACTATAACGATTATCTCTGCAGGATTCATCTTACATTTTTCACGCCTCTGCACAACATCGAATAATGTTTATAACCATCGCTTAATTTACATTCACTATGAGATTCTAATCGTTTCATGAATACATTTCTTCTTCACGTTTTTTTAGCGGAATAAATTAACTTCTTAGGCAGAAGATGTGAGATACACTGTTTTAGTGTCATAGAGTAATGCAGAATTTGATTAAGGGGATCGAGGAAACTTGTTACAATAGTTTAATAAACGGACAAAAATAATTATCATCGTTAAAATAACGTTTGAGATGGCGACGACCTGCGTCCTGATTCCGATTATGATAATGTGATTTACAGCCAAAATCTGAACAAAACTGTCTATAACCGTGAACAGCAATAAATCTCATAGAAAGTCGCAAGAGCTGTCTGAGAACATAATTTCCGAATATTCTGAAAATTATTCTGCAGCTTTTGAGGCATGAGTGAAAGACCTAAAGGGAAGAGGCAGTTACAGTTTAAGCGCAGAGGAACTAACGAAAGAAAAGAGAGAAAGATTTCCAACATTTGCCTTGAAGAAGTATACAGAAATAGAGATAGAGACTCTACAAATGTCATTAACTTCACGGCGGCGTAAATAAATAAATCACCTCTCGACGTCGCTCGGAGGTTGAAGAGATTAGGAAAGGAGGACCACGTTCGTGATTACGATTGGCGGAAATTTCGCAAACCAAGCTCGTGATTGGTTGACCGGTTTCTCTCCGACCTAAAGAGAGGCTCGAGAGGGCCAAGGTTCCTTCTTCTTCCATGTATGAGTATTACACGCAGCTTCGAACCGAACAAAAATTGAAGACTAAATTTAAAACACTTTTTACGCAACCCTTTTTGTAGGATCTACAGTCAAAAAGCAATCTTACCATGATCAATTAAACATTCAGATAATAGAACCTGAATTGATTTGAATAGGAAAGTTGAGCATGACATTCACTCACAGTGTGAAAATCTCAATGATAAGCCTAAAATCGGCGATCCTTTATCAGTTTATTCTGTTCATTCCACAGTTATCGATTCAGTTCTACTGATAACGAGTATAAAAAGTTATCATTCAATTTTCAATGCTATTTTGTTTTGCAAACCTTGAAGAATTTTTACAATTTAAAAATCATATCGTATATCACAAAAAGACTGTTTAGAAGGTATAGAAAGAGTATCAACTTACAACGTCCAGTGTGCCTGGATTTGTAACCCTGACGTAAGTCTCGTTTCCTTTTTGCATTGTTCAAACTTGAGTATCTTTGACCTGCAGAGTATACGCAATTTTATCTTCTCCGGTAATTTTTATCATCTCTTTCATAATACATTGGTATATCTATAGTCTTCAGAGAAGAAAATTATATTATATATGTATGGTTGTGTACCTGCTCGTAGTGGAGTTTGAAAACATGTTTGATTTAATATCTCTCGTCATTAAATGTACACACTGCAAAGAATACTGTGTATTTGTTCCCTTTTACAGGTAAACGTTATACCATATAAGTAGAATTTATATAATGGGGTACGGGAACCGGAATATTATGCTATTTAATGACCTTGCGAAATTAAATTCTTTAATTTTCTACATTTTTCCAAGGTCAGAACTCTCTTCAATATCCAGCAAGGCAAAAACTAACTTCTAAGAGTTTTCCCACTTAATTATTATGAGTTCTAAAGAAAGAATATTTTTTTGATAACTGATAATAAAAACAAAAATTTACTATAATTAAGTACGATTTCTATTTCTGACCTGCTGGCTTTCCACATTGAAAAAAGACGAAAAGTTCTACCATAGAATCAGAAAGGAAAAGATAAATATCATATTTATAAATTATAAATCATAGTTTATAAAATATAAAGAAATATTCAATTAATTTTTTGATACACGTTATCAGTTATTAAATTTCTAAATAACTAATAGCAAGTTACACGCGAAAGTAGCGCTGGCGTTTAATTGATTATATTAAGAATATTTTTATTTCAACAATCTGTCATTTTGAGTTTATAAATTTGTTAAATTTTAAATGATTTAAGTAATTTAAACACCTGAAATGAAAATTATTATTTTAAAACTTGATTATCAATAACTAACTATATTTGGAATATCTTCAATGCTGCTTCAACAAGAATATTATTTGTAGATCCAACCCCTGAACTTGAATTTATTACATTGATCGTAAAGATTTAATTAAAATATATTCATAAATTACAGGAAGCAATACACGTGCGTAACGTGCAAGTGACAATACTATAGTAATTATATAATACTTCAGTTGAATGAACTCCAATAAAATTGAATTCAGAGAACGTACACATATTACGTATAAGCATTAAGGGCGTGAGACATTGAACTCTTGACAGTTTATTCGAATAAATGCTTCGTTGTATCTTAAAACTCTAGGCTCCCTGCCTATTTCGCAAACACACTAACAAATTTGACCATGATGTTGGGTATTCTAGCAACATTTTTTTCCGCACGTGCATGGAAGAAGAGACTAATCTAGTAGAAAGAGAAAGGTTTATCTGGATATCTGTTGGAATGGAGAGGGGTGGAGGGTCCGATGCCAAGAATTCGAGCAGTCTTTGCCTTACCGACCTTGACCTTGAATCTTGTTAGGTGTGCGCGTATGACGTAAGACGTAAGGTCGAAAAGTTCTCATGTCTGACACGTGGCAACTTTATCCACTTCCTCGTTCAGAGGGTTTTTTGTTCCAAAATTAGGACATTTGTAGAACATTTTTCAAAACTTTTTTGTTAATTTAGTACTGAGATGGTTCAACACTACTTTCTGGTTTTAATTAAAAATATCTGAAAAGAAAATTGTTTAGCCCTTTTTACTATTCAACCTTTCGTTTCTTTTTTTTTATATGAAAGATTGAGAACCTCTGGTTCATCTTTAGTCGCTTCTCGGTTGTCAGGCCGTCAATCATTTATTTTGAGAGATATGATGGTTTATTCCTTCCTTTTACCCCTCAGGACATGCCCTTCATCCCTCCTTCGACCACTTTAACTGTTTAAGCCTCGTGGCGCCCCTCCCTTCTCTTCTAGCATTTCTGGTTTACTTTCTCTCTGTCTGAATCGGTTTTGGTTTCTGTCTTTGTTCGCTGGTAACATATGCCTGTCTTGTTCTCTCTAAATCTGTCCCTTTCCTCTCTTTCTCCCAAAATATCAGACCTCTTGCCGGGAGTAGCCTGTTACCTATATTCAATTCGTTTTTCCAGCCAAACTCGAGACTGACGAGTTGAATGGCATTTCTGTAATACCGATTAGGGAAGGTATGAGGAACAGTAAGAAGGACGAATTTGATGCAAGGTATAACAATGCTGGCAATTTAATATTGAAATTCTTCCGTGACGAGCTGAGCCCTATGTCGTGTTTGGAGTGTAAAGCAAAATTTTAAGAGAGTGTGTGTGGAAGGGTTGTTTGCAGGGTATGTAATATAATACACATGTGCGTTTGAAATTGCGAAGAGCAGAAGTTTTGATGATTAAGAATATGTATAGAAACACTGATCTAATTGTTTCTGATTGACAATAAGTTCCCTATTTTTTGTTCTTATAACCATACAGTAGTCTCTTTTCAGTACATTTATTTTCTACCTGGAATTTTTAAAATCCTTACAACTTATTATATAAATGATCTTCTCTTGTAATTTAGCTGTAGAAAAGAGTAATTGGATTTTTGCTGTTTATTCTTTTATTCCTTTTGCTCTCTTTGTTTTATCTTTAGATATTTTCAATATCGAATGTAGATTCACTAATAAATGTAGAATCGCGTATAATATGCGCGCAAATAAGAGTACAAAAAGTAAGTAAATAAAATTGTTGAAGACTCTCAGATATATACTAGGAATTTTTTCATCACCTGCCTTTTTTTATATCTCTTATTTTCGTGTGCACCAGGTGTTAAATCGTTTTTACATTGTACTTATTGAAGTCATGAGATAAGTAAGAGGAACTTTTTCTGGTCAAGATTTACGATTATAATAAATTGATTCAAGATAGAATGCAATCTGGGTGGAAATTGAACCGATTTTTAGGTTCAAAAAGAGCCCAAATTCTGATTCTTCCTTCCAAAGGAATCTCTAAATTTGAATCAGTGAGAAATAGGTCGGAATATCTTAAATGAATATCTATATGTGGAATGATAAGTTTCGTACTTCTTTAAATTTTTTATTCCTTTGTAGTTGTATTTAATTGAAATTTCAAAATGAATTGAAGTATCAAATATCAAGTAATGGAGAATATTGAGGATTTTTTATATTCCTAGTCTCTCTCTTCATAAAACCGACTACGTCAATGTTTGATTAGTCTAGCGGAGGTGTTTTTCATTTAAAAATTCTCCCTAATAAAGTCTGAATATTCAATTACCTATACTTAAATACGATATTGAGCAACATCGAATTTCTATAATGTGTATTAAGCTGGTGTTAGATCCCGTTGTTTAACTTCCTTACTGCGATCGTCTCATTAAGTTACAACTAACGTTGAAGCTATTAATCTGAAATCTTGTACGGACGTTGAGAGGCGTGGCGTTTGGGGAAGAAAAGGGGCTAAAGGTGGAACACGCGGATGAAAGTCTGCAACGATAAGAAAAGGGGTGGTTGAGTGGATTGGAAGTACCCTGCCCAAGAGCCGACTTGGCATATTCTGAATCTTAGTTTTGAATATAGAATTCTCAATTCTAAACCCCGAGATTCTTTGACGTAAACAGACAAAAGAACTTAAAGAAGGGACTCGGCTTCTTAAGTTTTCGTCTCAATTACTCAAATCATTCATTTCTAATTGATTGCATTTAGTCCAAATTATGTAGTAAATAGAGTAATAGTAATAGTAATAGAGCTTTTAGTATAATTATTTCCTTCGTTGGTTTGTTCTACCTTTCAACAATGAAATGCATATAATTATGAGCTTCCTATTATCTCCAGCTTAGCTATTACGTATCTTCATTAATAACATGGGATTTAGTTGTATAATCTTATACAATTTTTTTGCTCGTGTGTGGAGGTTTTAAAATAATCGCGTTCATTAGAAGCTTATGAATAATCAAATTTAGGTTTATATTATTTTTAATTTTTTTTTGGCATTTTCTACACTTTTGAGCTTAGGGGACACTTATAAGAATTAGAAAACCTTTTTAAAAAGGTCGATCGTAATTTATAATACTCTTCAGCGAACTCTGATTGGTTGTTTTTTCGTTTCGTATACAAGCCTTCAGGGCAAATTTACCGGTCCTTTCCTCTGCTCCGATGATCGTGTGCCTAGCGTGTTTTGCTTCCGTTTGTCCGCAGTTTTAGCGTTCTTCGTTTCCTTCCTCTCATTCCCGTTCAAAACAAAAAATCCCTCGGAAGGCTAAAACTACATTCTGCATTCTCATTCCCAGAAGCCATTCGTGACTGAACCAGTGTCATAACTTTTAATTTTAAAAAGTGTAGGTATATGAATGGAGTTTATATATTTTATAAAGTCATGTGTGTAGTAATTACCATAAGAGCAAACTTATAGTTTCGCCAACTTTACACTATAGCAATAATAAATATTTTTTGCTGAAACTAGGCCAGTTACCTCCTTTTCGTACCGACTTAAATGGTCTGTATAAAATTTAATTTTTGTTTTAAATTCTTCATATAAGATTTCATTTGTGAAGTCTTGAAGTTATGCTTGTATATTACTAATCTTCCACTTGGAATAATTTAGTTTTCCTATATCATATACAATATACTTTGCTTGAGTTTTGGGTTAATGATTGGCGGAAAGTATGAAATTCCGTATGCAATAAATTTCGCACAGTTTTACAGGAACATGGGAGACCAAGTGGAAGAGTTAGGTCTCGCATAAAAGCCTACATAGTACGAGCATTTGTACACGTAGTTTCTGTTTGACGCGTGTGTGGGTGTGTGTGAAATATTTCATAGTGTGCAACTGTATATAACCTATGGAGCGGGGGAGGCCTGTCAGTAGGCCACATGTGTCGTGTTTTTGTGCTGTTACCGACCAACTTTACTTGCCAGGAGCTCTGCTTCGAATAGATCGCTCGTACCATCCTATAGATCTATACTATATTCTATTTTACATCATTCTATAAACTACATTACAAAGAGTCTTCAACAACTTTGCGTTCTCAAAGGACAATAAATTCTTTAATCAACTTCTATATAGGCCTGGAAACACTCCTCTTAAGTGAGCAATTTAGCTGTCGTTCCAGAGTATAAAAAGATATTTACTTTTTCTAAATAAACTCTTCTCAGAAAGCAACCCGTTGAGCTTTCCCATTTTGACCTTTTCCTCTAAAGTAACAGGAGGCAAAAGATGCTGGAGACTCTTCTTTTAAATTTTGTTATTTACTAAAATGTTCCCCCATATATCTTCTCTATAGATTTACTGACCCACTATAATCCTTAACTTTTATATACCAACCTTTGAAGAAGAAAGCTCGTCTGCATTATTTATATTTGACGTCTGAAACTTCAGCATTTCATTTTAAATCAAGTGAACGAAAAATTTTTCCAATTCTATTCTATCAAAAAATATTATTCCAACTAAAAATAACAATAGACATTTCAAGTTTCTTTCATGTAAAATTGTTTTCAATGCAAATGAATCAATGCTACAAAATTGATTTTAGTTTAAAATATAATTAATACAAAAATTCGTTCATTTGAACGTTCAGAACTTGAACCACACGAAGAAACGAGTTATGTCGGAATCAGCAAGATTTTAATTAAAGAAAAAGGACACTAATGATACGTATTTTCTGCATGCGTTCTTGCTTTTGTACAAATATTTTTTAAATAATGAGGGATATACAATACTTCTGGTACCTTCCACCACGCATTTTATAATATACACAGTAAAGCATACATGCCCTTTTTCTTTTCTGCCTTGTAGCATGCTCATAACCCCTCTACCGTTTCTTTTGGCCCCCCTCTCACTTTTAGGTCCCTCCTTATCCCCTCCAATTCTTACTCTCATTTTTTTTGCTTATTCTTCTTGAAGCATTCATTCCACTCTCGCATACTGCGCCAGTTGATATCGCGTTGTGGTATCTACTTTTGTTGCATGCATCTCTGTCCTTTTTCAACGTATAGCTCACATTGCCTTTGTGAATGTGCATTCAACCGCCCTGTCCTTGTCGCTCGCTCAACGACGATACTTATCGCCCGGTGGTCGGTTCTCTGTTTCCTTCCATCCCTCTAACTTTTCCTTTTTTTCTACATACTTTTCTTTCTATACTTCGTCTTTTCTTTATTATTCTTCTTTTGCAACCTCTTCCTCGTTCTTCTCCTCTCATACAATTTCTTGGCACTCGTTTTGGCATATCCTCTTTTTTTTTACTTTATTGGAATTTGGAAAATTTACTTTCTTTTTTAGTAACATTAGTGGTAAAAAATGTTGTTTAATTCTTTAAAATCTGTTCAATCGTTTTAAATCTGCTGATTTCTGTCAAATCTTTTGAAATCTCTTTAATCTCTTTAATTAAATCTTCTGCTATATATATATCTCCTAAGTCCATATAGCACAAAAGTTTCCATGAAAGTTCCGAAAAATGTTCCAGGAAAGTTCCCGGAAGTATGTTTGTACAACAGGGAACATTCCTAAGGAATTTTCGTGGAAGACTGTGTTATAAAATTTCAGGTAATAATGGACGGAAACTTTCCCAGAAGGTGCTAATTTTTTTAATTAAAGGGTTGCCACACACCGTGAAATCCTTGAAAAGTCAGGGAAATCAGTGAAAAGTCAGTGAATTTTGAAATGGGTCAGGGAATTTTTTTAAAAATCATCGATCAAGTATAGGGTCGTATTAATTCATACACATTACACCCATTTCGCGTTATTGTGACGCTCATAATAACGCCGATTTCTCGGGTGTTTGCGCCGGACTGATTCTGCCCCCCCCCATTTTGGTCCAAATGTAAAACTTATAGGTTTTACTCAACTTGCTTTTCGTGTCTGTGCGGGTGGAATCTTGTAACTATAATTTTTCATGCACTTCTAATAGAGATAGAGAGTTGAAAATTTGCACGTAAATCAGAATTGGGTGACAATGCAATATAATAGAGTAATTAATTAATTAATTAATTAACTCATGCAGTGATCGGTGTTTCAGTCTTGTCACTGTTTTGACTGACTTTATTTAATATACTTGTGTTTGTTTACTTTGAGACTTCCAGTTTATAAATGCAGTTTTTATGACAGGATTGTTTTTGAGGCTATAAAATCAAATTATTATTGAAGATTCAGATATTTTAATATAAGATTTTGATAAATTATCGTAAGCATATAAATGATGGACAAAGGCGCGCGCTTTTGCACCGACATGACATTCTAGTGATATAAAAATGTTATTAAAAAAAGTAACGGAAAGGCAACGCTTTATTTACGGATAGTAACGTGTCAAACACTGGAATTTGGAATATTGGCAAGCTATTTTTAGGTTGTGATCCAAAACTCCATTTGCAGATTAAAAATAGGTGTCGGAAATTTAGGCGAGTGGCCATGCGTTATAAGGGCATACGTTACGATGTAATGAGTTTTCTATTGATTATTTGTAGAAATACTTACTGCAGGAATGAGTAAATGACTTGGAATTATACATATTCCGTTAGTAATTTCTTATTAATTCAAAAACGAGTGAGATTTTAAGGGGGTGAGGAGGACTAAAGCAAAAAAAATGGGCACTTATAATTAAAGTACGCTCCCTTTTATAAATATTGTAACAGGATCGAAACACACGTTGCTTCCTCATTATTTTAGAGCTCCACCGTGAATATTTGTTTTACTTTTTTAAATCTCCAAATGAATTTCTCACATTATCAGAAAAGGTGGTAAAAGAACTTCCTCAAATCCTCGCGGATAACTGGAGGATGCCTTATTATCGGTATTACGTCAACTAATTAGCAATTACGTCGTAGTTCGGGGCTTTAATTAATCGGGAAGAGTTTTAATTGTGATAGCAAGTATGCATGGACTTGTCACGGAACGAGTGTCCGAATCGGGGCATCAACGAATACTCGCGAATGTTTACTTTCCCTTCCATCTTTTCTTTTTATAGCCTCTAATCTTTCTCCACTAGCACATTATATTCTTCAATACATTTTTATCGTATTAGGTTTTGTGCTTTTTGTTAATTTTGTTCAGCCAAACTCGTCTGTTTCGCTGCTTATCTTTTCACAAAATAAAATTTATATTTATTTCGAGAAATAATCCATCTTCTGCACGTGGGTTCAATTCCGATAAAATTTTTCACATCAAGAATGTAGAAATCATCGCGTGACTTTTCACTAATCGTAGAGTAATATATTTTGCAATCTTCTGCGTGCATTTCACATTTCACGCAAAGTTGCATGATCAAATACCTCAAAAATGTGTTCATAGTGAGATTTTACCAATAATTTTTTTTTTTTTTTTGTAGATTAGTGTGTTATATGTGATTTTTGATACCATTCTTTAATCTCTTTTATTGCGTAAAAATGAATTCGAACGTAAGGAAGTGAACCAGGCACGATTAGCAGCGCTCTGTTTATTCATTCGATTAATTATACATTTTTATTTTCAATCATCAGCTAGTTACCGTAGTAACACGTAACCTAGCCATACCTTGCCGGCGACCAATTAAGCCAAATGGCGCAATGGCGAAGAGTAACCTATTTGCACGTTATCTAAGATCGTCCGCGTGGCGTGCGAACACCGAGTATCTTCCTGGCGCCATCTTTTTTTTCGAACTTCCGTCTCTTCTTCCTTTAATAATCTTCCTCGTCGCTAAAAACCCATTGGCACCTGCAGTTTTCTCTCACTTTCTTACACCCTCAGCATATTTTAAAAACTGCTACAGCTCAGCTGGAAAAATTTCGTAAATCTGATCGAGAACTATAGCCAGATTGTCAGCTATGTCTGGCGCTATGACCAGACCATCGAATTGTGGCGCCAGTCAGAAAGTGCAACGCTTTATACACGCTTTGGTCTAGAATAGATGAGCTAATCAGTGTCTGATCAGCGGTGCTAAGAAAACCAACCTGACTAGCAAATTTAGATCTCCAATTATAATAGAAACGCGTCACCAAAATCTTTCAGCATATATTAAGTTGTTACTAAAATAATAAATACAAAAATACTATAAAAACAATTTTACACTCGCATACCTGCTATTTCATGAAAACAGTAATCTGCTGTTAAAGCCTCACAGAAAATTGTGGAACAGTTGCGATCGGTGAACTGTGAGATTATTAAGATGACGGCAGGATTAATTTAAGCCTGTCCGTCTGATCAGGCCCAAGTGGGATTCTAGCTACACCGTATGATAAATTCCTGCTCAGTCTTAACTAGACTGTCTAGGTAAAGTACATGGCTATAGACTATTCCAAATCAAATAATTAGTAGACCCGAGACTTGCTTTGCAATTTTAAACTCGAATTTACATTATAAGTGTGACTGAATATCCTCAGTGAATTTTCACTGATTGAGATATCCAGAATTATGTCACTGACTCTGTATGAAATTTCACTGATTCGAATGTAGAAGGTGGTCAAGAAAAAAGCAGATATATTATCTTTCCACGTGCATAGAACAAGATTGTTGTCTATATGGGTTAAATTGTAAAGCATCGTGGATTTGACCATCGAAAAGTATTATATATAGGCATAATCGTGAATCTAGTACTGAATTCGTTTATCGGCACGACCACTTGTTTCGTTTATGCCGGTACAAGTACATAAGGGAACTCTCCTACGTATAATACTGTATATCGCACCTGTGCTTAACGGGCGATCTGATAAGGGCTAACAACCCCATTGCGAATGCGGTAGATAGGGTGGTAATGCGCAGGGTTGGATGCTCCTTTCTTGCCGGTTCTAAAGGCGCTTTTCCGTTTGTCGACACGCCACGTGAGCTGCTGCCCCTGTTTTATAAGGGGTTGTGGGTGGATATTGGATATAAAGTTGGTTTATACTTTATATCCAACTTTATGTTTAAAGACATTACACTTTTTCAATTAAATTGTACGTCTCTTCCCTCAGTTCATCTTAGTCCTTATATGATGCTTTAGGCCGCTAATTATACTCGTATATAGAAAAAATTAGTCATCGAAATTTTCCTTGACTGTCTCAATCATATGGCGAAAGTAGTTTTCGTAAAGAATTCTTAAACAGTTTTAGAAATTTTCATTTACTCTCAATATCTCGACCAAACAGAGAAAAGTTTAACCAACTGTTTTCTATTTTAGAATTTTTCACGAAAAGTACTTCAGAATGAAAAAAAATGTAATATTTGAAAATATTTGACGTATCCTAAAATCGATGACCAAAAAATGAAAAGCATGCTTCGCCCGAGTCGAAATTTGTTTGGAATTCTGTTGTCTGCTTTAAATTTCAACAACCTCGCATTTAGACGGAAAAGCCAATACTTTTGAATGCAATGGTTCGTAAATTACATACGTCTAAATGTTGAATGAGAATACATCACACTTCTAGAAAACTACAGGCAACATATATTGCATTAATTGCGAAAGTAACTGTGACTAATGTGATTTCGTTAGTTAGTTTATTCAGGAAAAAGGTTCGTTTTGCAAAAAAAAAAATGTTTAAGAACATTTGGAGATGGTATAGTCGTACTGGGAAAGACAGAAAATTAAATTAATTATTAACTCTGGCAGTTAACATTGGGGTTGAACGGACCCTTTTAACTCAAAAGTAAAAGGCAGCCTTTTCATTTTATTAATTAGGCTTATAAATTGGCTAATAAAGTCTTGTTTCAAAAGTTTTCTGCTTTAAATTATGTATATAACGCGAAAAGGAACGGATTATAAACAAGTGTCGATTTCCGGGGGTTAAATTTAGTTCAGAAAACATCAAGCACGAAGAAAACTCTAAAGCAGTGAACTTTTTCCGAGATTTAACTGGCTACTGAGAAATTTGTTATCTCGCAGCATATAACTGTTTTCTATTATTTTAATGCTTTAAAAAAATTTTCTTAGAAATAAATTAGTATAATCTTACTCGTCATTACTTCAGGATATAAATGAGAAATAAACACTATATGGGGGGGGGGGCATATGAGAGAGCTAAATATAATCAGCCTATAACATACAGGCTTTAGAGTCGCCCACGTATAGTAAATCCATAAATGCCTACCTAATCGCTTTGTTCGAAAAGCTTGTTGCGATCAGAAGTTAAATCTGTATACTAATCATTGCTGAAGCAAATAAATTTTTACTTGAGCGCTTTTTAAGTGTTGTTTTTGCAATAAAAATGGATTAATTGGAAGAAAAAGTAAACTAGTCAGTGAAAGGTAGAAAGAAGTGAGTAGCTTATAAATGTAGCTACACCCACGTTTATTTAAAGTAAGTCGTTAAATCTCTTGCGCCCTTATTACATTCAATTGCTATTAAGAATTTTCACATACTGTCTTCAGTCGAGTTGCGGAAAACTGATTATTCAGGTAATTTAAGTGACATATGCTCGTTTCTGTTTTCTAATTACATATTTTCTGTTCCTTGCAGCATAAATACATATACATTAAGCCGCAGCTGTTTAATAGAAGTAATGTATATTGAAAGTTGGATTCTATAATTATTGGTTGATGTCACAACGATTCTGATTTATTATCCACGATATTGTCCATAATTTAGGATTTAAGAAGTAATTTATTATCACTGTATAATTGTATACGCGCATGCAGAATGCACATCATATTTTACTTTCCAGACATCATTTACCAATCGTATCTTATCTGCTCTCCTTCTCATTAAATCTGGGATTTGTCAATTCCCTCATTTGCAGATTGTCCAATGCTGAGTCCAATCCTGTTTAGAACGTGAACTGAACTCGAATCCAAGACTCGTTGCTGGTGAAGTAAAGACACGTCGACTCGTCTGAGAAACGATCTACAAAAAATAAAGTCAAGTGGATTGACAAATCCGGCATTTACTGCCTCGTGGAAACACGGTGGATGTTGAATCTTCAACCTATTTTTCTGAGAACGCGATGTCTGCAGTATTTTGCCTTCACATTAGCAACTGGCAGTCGACAGACTTTTTTGTAAACTCTCTACGTCGTTACCCGCACGTCGGGTCCTTAACGATCTTCCTTTGCCTATCTGTTTTAAACAGGAAGGCGTTAAACGTGATTAGGGCCTCGTTGCATTGCAGCTTTCAAATGCAGTCTCTCTTCTTGTTTCTTTTAGAAAATTAAGGGCTTATAATGTTTTACCTGAAGAGCAATTTAGTTTGCGATAATAAATATATTCTTCATTAAAACTAAACTATATATTAAGCTCATGTTTTACGAAGAGGATGCCCGGCAGTTTTTGAAAAAAATATTTATTACTTCGAGCGCACAGTTGGCGAAACTAAATTTTCTCTATAGTTAAAAGTAACGAATTAGTAACTATTAAATTTTTTTCAGTAACGGTAAGTAATAAGATTTTTTCATTTCTAACTATTCGAATGGTAGCGGCACTCTCAGCGGCCAATCATTGACGGGTGCTTGAAAAGCTGTTAAAAATTAACAAAGACCACCGATAGAAATAAGCGTTGATTATTTATTTTCCATACTATATATTTATATAATATTTCTAACATATAAAAAAACTGAACAAAAGTTATTTTAAAATGGTAAAGATATCAGTAATTAGTTAATTTTTTTGGTGATGTAAAGGTAACGGTAACTAGTACCTTTTAAAAAGTAACTTACCTATCACTGGTAATTACCACATTACAAAGTTATATACCACGTTTAAAAGCCTTTGTTCCTTATAGTTATGATAACTACATTCTCAGTGGAGATAACTAAAAAAGAATACTTATGTATATTAATGGCTCATCAGCTTTTCTCAATTACTATAGGGGATCCAGAGGGGCACGAATACTTGTTCCCCCCAAAACTCGAATTTGTTAGAGAAAATATCTAAATATCTACATCCCCTCTCAATAGGGGAGAGGGAGGGTTATAATTATTAGATGACCATCTCCCCAAAAGCCCTTCTCTAGATTCCGCTCCTGATTTACTATTATGAATGATTCTCGAAATTGATTTTCTCTCTCCAAGTTTTCCACGAGTCGATATAGATAGGGCCCTCTGGGATGTTCTCTCTTTGTCTCGCCCCCAGCGGCGACCTCTCCATCGAACACGCTTCTCATCTTCGAGATCTCAACCTCGGGAATCTTCGCCTTAGCTGGACTTTTACTTGGCTAGACTTAGTAGAATCTAGATATCTATAGGAAAAGAATAAATACACTTTCGAGAATAAGAATATTCTATGTGCGAAGTTACTTTGTGTGCACTATAAAATATATTAAACATTAAAATTCTGGGAATTTTCTTGAGAATATAACCTGGCTATGAATTCTCGAGAATTTTAGAACACTAACCCTGTCTGCATTTCTACAGGAAACCTTTCTTCTCTCTCTTTCCACCATTTTCTCTCTTCGTTCACATCTTTCGCCCTCCCTCCGCAACCGGAATCCGTCGAGGACCGGTACGGTATGATAGTAAAGTGCTGTGCTACGAGAAGAGGTTGGGTGGACCATAGAAAAAGGAGCTAATGTCCGCGCGTGCTTGATAAAGAGAAACTGATTATGCGAGAATTGAAGAAGACACAAGCGGGGGGGGGGCACTAAATTCGTTCAAGGCGCCAACAGGAGGGGCTGTCAAAGTGAGAAAAGGCAAAAAATTTTCCCTCTCTTTCAATCTAACGGTGTTATATCTTATCTTTCACCTTAATTTTTTGTTATTATCGCCCTTTTGTCCCTCGGGAGTCTTTTTTTTTCCTCTTTCTGGTGACTACCGTGTAGAAAGAGCTTACGTAAGAAACAGAAAGCGATAAAAATAGACGCCTCGTACTTCGGTGGGCAAAAGACTATGTGCAGTTGTGGACTTCCGGCTCATGAATCCCAGGGGCAAGGACAGATAGGATACAAAGGCGATATTCGTGATCTTACCGAGTAATGCGGCTGCTGCGCTTATCGATGTCGTGACAATAGTTCATGGTATTGTGGGAGAACTAAAAAGAACGTTTGTACGCCTATTCGAAAACAATTTTAGCCTCAGTTGAATCCGTGTCTTGTCACGAGATGATCATTAGCTGTAGCAAAGATGAAACTCGACTACACGGCAGAAAATGGATATTTAACCTTATAATATCTTGGATATAGTGAACTATGTGACAGGCATCTAAGATATTCTGTTTATAATCGCCGGTTTCACCAACTTCCCCCATGGACATTTTGGTTCTGATTAGCTAATCATATACCCTCTTCGTGGTAACTTGAATATTTTCTTGTAACCTCAACTCTGATTGGTTGTAATGTAAATCTCAGTTAACTTTCGGCGCCATGATATTTAGATGACAAAACATTGATATAAGGTTACAAGAGGTTAGTAATAGTGCAAGAAGAATCAAAACAGTAATTAATATGTTTTTTAATATTCTAATTTCATCATTTTATAGTTAAAATTTGAGTAATTATTAATTTTTTAAATAAATTTAATCAAGGGTTTTAGAACCCTCCTCTTGGTTGACAAGATAATCAAACTGCGCTTATTGTTTGTTGGTATAGGTGGTGGATTTAAATTTTCAAGATGATTAAAAGAATGGTGGAACGCAAAGTATTGATTAAATAATGTTAATCAATGATTAACGATTTAATCAGAGTTGGTGAAACTGGCCCTAAATATCCCAAATACTCAAATAGTGACCATTGGTCAGTATCTAAATATATATAGATATTAGGGTGGTTCAAAAACAGTTTTTTTTCTAAAGGTCAATGATTCTCCCAATTTTGATTCGAAGTCCGAAAAAATAAATTCCCTAATTTTTTTTATATTCTGATTTTAACACGTGTCGGCTTTGACTTGAAGTTTCCCTTGTAAATTGGATGAGGAAAAATCACTTTTTGAGTTTTTGGAATAACTTTATTTCAGGGTTTGGAAAAATCTTATTACGGAAAATTTTAGAGACTTTTTGAAAATTATCACACAAAAAATTTCATGTAACGCACATATGGAATTGACACCCCTAACGTACCCTCACGGTGCCTTCAAAACTACCCTTAAATCTCGATATCTACAGGCCTTAATTGCAGACCGGTCTCTATAATATCCCCTATGACCTTTAAATTCAGCTGAGGGGTTCTTAATCTCCTCATTACCCCATTTGCCACTTTTTTTTTTAAGGATTCCTATATTTTCCCCCTGTTTTTAAGTAAATTCCCATTTCGGGTCATTTCCCGGAATTTAAAACACTTAAAATACCTTGCAATTCCTTTACATTTTTTAAAATCAATTAAAATTTCTTAGAATATTTTTAAATCTTTTTTAATCCCTACAATTCCCTTGAAATTTCTTAGAATCATTCAAATATCTTGAAATCTTGTTAATTGAAAAGAAATTTTTAAAAATTCTTTTAATTCATATTGATATGAAATTGTGTTGAATTCGCCTAAAATTTTCTTTCATTCCTTTTGAATTCACTTGAATTTTCTGCAATTTACGTAGAACTCTGAACTTTGAAACAGTGAAAAATCTCCTGAAAATCAGCGAAAAGTCTCTGAAATTTTCAATATAAGTTTAGTGACGGTTACTGCAAAATTCAATGAATTTTCACTGATTCTCAGTGGGTTTTCACTGAATGTGAATGAAATCTTAAAACATAAGAGTCACTGCAATTCAGTGAACTTCCACTGATTTCATTTTATATTTTTTTCTGTTTGCTCCTCACATATTGGAAATAAACTATCTAATTTTTATGTAAAAAAAGGTACCCTAGTTTGGGCTTAAAAAAGTACCCTCTGTATGGGCGACAAAAAAGTAATACTTTTTTCTCATAGGGACAGTAAGGTCTGAATCTATAGATACATGCTAAGTTTGAATAACAAAGATAATTAGGCTGAATATTTATATATTCAGGATGAAATCTAATAGATATTTAGGATGCATATATATTTGTCATTCATTTTTTTGACTATAGTATCTATAAGATGTTAAGTTTGAATATCCATTTTTCTCTGTATTACAGAAGCTTAGAGTCGAATTGAGTAAGGCAATTTGATTTTCTCATGAAACAAGGTGAAAAATGCCTTGACTCATTCCACCTGCTCTGCGATTAGTAACAGTCGTGCGAAGAATGTTCTTGACTACTGTTTTAGAACTTAGTATACGCAGCAGTGAGCAAGTGGGTTTGTAAGGAACAATCTGCCGCGAGTTTTTATTTCATGTTTTCAGTTAGGAGAAGTGGTAGATATTTCAACTAAATTGGATACCTTGTATTACTCTCTGTTCATTTAGAGTATACTATAAGACAGTTAATTTAGATGATGGAGCTATCCAAGTATTTTTCGCTGTATAAGTGAATGTTCAGTTACTTTCAAACGTCAATTAAGTATGTAACCAAACGGTAAAATACATACTTTGAAAATCTTTCGTAAATAGATCAGGTAGTATTACAGTTTTGCTTCATTATCAATTGATTAGTATAAGAATTACAATCAGAATGAAAGCGAATCTACGTTCAGTATAGGTATATCCAATTGAACGAAAATATAGTTTCTCTATAATAACACGCAAACTTCCATACATAAGAACGGAATAGAGAAAGCTAATCAAATCTGCCATCGATGGATCGATCGATCCTTCACTCGCTCTTCGACCCAAACGAATTCGTTAGCAATCTCGGAATAACCTAACGATGGTCCTATGGAAGGCCGAAGGTTGGATCTTCAATCTTGATCTTCCTTCAGCCGGTAACGAGAAGCGGAGAGTGCGTTCGCGTGCACGTCCGATCGCACACGTGGTTCATACAGGCCCACCACCACGCGAGGTGAGGAAAAACAGTGAAGAAACAAGCAAGTGGGAAGAAGAAGGCTGAACTCATTGAGAGCGAGCGAGAGTGAAAGATAGAGAAGGAAAGAGAGGGATCCAAGGAGTTACGGCAGACGGGAGGATAAAAAAGTCGCCGAGAGACACGCCAAGACAGAAGGTCCGTGGCAAGGAAGGTGTAAGGGGCGTGAGAAGGAAAACATGGTAGTGGTAGTCACGATGAGGAGGTGGTAAGGGGTGGCAGTTTGAACGAAAAGGAGAGGCAGAAAGCGCCTCGATCTTCAGATAGTACCGCCTTTATGCACAGGCTTGCGTGCCTCTACAAACTGGGGCCTCGTGAAATCTTAGGCCTTCACGCACACAAAAAGCATCAGGCGTAATATGCAACGCTCATGCTGAAAGAAGTCAACTAAGCCTCTTAAATACTCCTCAAGCTTTAGAATTTGAATCAATCTTCAAGATATTCTTGGGTAGAAGAAATCTCTGTTGCGGGGGTCCTCGCGGATATTGTAAAATTTTGTATAAGACCCTGCGAGCAACGTTTTGCCAGCAGATGTTGGAAAAGCTCCGAAATGTAAGGTACGCGTTTAGTATGTGCATGATATTATAGAATAGATGATTATTAGGATCTATTAAGAATATGATATGCTATCTTTAGGAGGTTTTCATCAGTTGGAACTTGTTAGTTTAGTTGTGTTTCCATACCACAAACTGTTGCGGTTCATCGTCTTTTAATATCCACTGCGAATAGTTTTGGAGACCAAGTAGAGTTGATTTATAACGTTCTTTATAAATCCTTATACTCTTAAAAGGTTAAGTACAAAAAGTTCAACACAACTTCTGAAAGAGAGATGACTTATTTTATAAAGGTTTTGAAGATGTGTTATTTTTGTACAAGACCCGGAGGTACGGAAGAATATGAAGACGGCCCTGCTCTCAGGAACTTGTCATTAAAGCCGATAGAACGACCACTTCTCGAGGTGGCTGGAAAGCCGGGACGTTCCCAACTCATCGGTCTGTCCCCTTTAGTCGGCAGCAAACCTCTCTTCTACTTCCTATATATATGTATTATACGCTATACAACTACGAGTACCATCCGATCCCACTGTGTATCCACATTACCGACATGTACAGGGTGCCTTTAAATTGCGGGTTACAATTCACCGGGACACTTCAAAGTACTTCAATGAATCAAGAAGTTCCACAATCTGCACCCGCTCCCTCGAAACTCTGAACGTTTGACCAATTATTGATTAAGAAACCGGCTTTTAAACATCAACTCTTTCATCTTTTGAGCTGCATTCGATTTGCATTTACAACTAGTTTGAGACTTTACTTTGTATCAATTTTATATAACAGTTTTAAACAGTCGTAAATATTGTCTAAAATTTAGATAAGTGTAAGAAAACTTTAATGGGAAAGGTTCAGAATCAGATTTGTGAGAACGGGTTGACTCGGCAAATAAATATATGTGTATAGGCCTCGTGCAAATCGTAAGTTATTCAATATCCATGTTTCTTGAAGAGCGAATTAATTATAGGGTGGTTTAAACTGCTTATATAGACTCAGTTTGGGAACAAATAAGTTTGTAGAATGATGTTCTTGAAGTTTCTCTTGATTTTCTTTTGGTTTTTAGTAAAATAACTTAGATATTCAGACGTTAAAAGTAATTCAACAGTTAAGGAATTCTCGGATCGGTTTGGTGTTTGTATGATTTTAATTTGAAGAATTGACAAGAAGTGACGTGTTTTAATAATTGTACTATATTTATAGGATCGAAAAATGTCCTTAAGACAGGAGGAATTGGGAAGTTTTGTGGGAAAATAAAGTTTTACGCAACGATTTCCCTTTTCGATGGAAACGGAAAGGAAGGGAAGACGGAGGCAAAAAACATGGAAAAACCCTAAACGTGCGTGCACGATGGTATACACCAAGGCCGGGGAATGATTACAATAGAATTTAGGGCTCACTTAGAGGCAAGCGACTTGCTTCAAATTTCAAAACTATATATAGAAGATAAAAGAAATAACATCTTGAAGAAAAGTACAAAAAACAGATCTGGTCGAAGATTTGTTGAGTATAAAAACACAAAGCGACAAAATACAATTTAAATGAAATCTGCAGAACAGATGTCTGGATTAGAGTTGTTAACATTCGAATACGTACTGACCAGATACTGACCATAAACGCAATTCAAAATATGTACATGGGTTCGCAAATTCGAAAAGACCCTAGTTAACGGAAGTCTTCAATTTTACATACAAAAAATATTATGACGACGTAACAATATTCATATGTACCATTATTATAGGGATTATGTAATTCATTTTACTTCAAATGTTATTCAATGAGCTTTGGATGATATGTATATTGTACATCCAGTGAAAGGTTATACGTACATTTACAATTGTACATATATAAGAATTATGTATTGTTTGGGATCAAGTTTATTGGATGAAAATGATTACGAAGTTTCTCGGAGGTACACAAAAATAACAGTCTATCTCTTTATGGTATTGATAAATTACTGGTAAATAATTCATATCAATACTTATTTTGTAGTGCTGAAAATGACGTATCGCATCTTAAAATTCTTTCAATTTACACTTTATTCTTCTTAGAAAGGGTTAATCAATCAAATTCAAAGATTATATAGCTCTTCTTATATCATCATGAGGACATAAAGTGGTCGGGAGGGGAGTTAGGAGTCAGGACAAGGAGGGAAAAAAGGAGAGTATAGAGGAAAGCAAGAAGCCATAGAGAGAAAGAGGATATAGGCGCCGCGAAACAGCCATAATAAGGAATGCGAAATTACAGGCCAGTGGAAATTGCTACTTTTTCTTCCTTCTCGATACCTCGACACCAGTGATTGCGTTGTGGGCTGTGCATCATTATGCAATCCTCAAGCTTGCATTTTGCCTGATCTTCATGCTACACTGTCTTTCAAGATCGATGGATTTTCCAATCATTCAAAACTTCTCCATCTATCATGCTTGCCAGATTAAATGAGGTGACCAGAACCTTATATATCAGTTTTTTCCCGAGGGGT
>JAUESI010000033.1:5730708-5776091 GCA_032275145.1 Synergus laeviventris | reverse complement strand
ATATATATATATACATATAATACATATATAATTATATATTGTAACTTTTAAGTTTGCCCTTCTTTGCCACTTTATAAGCCTCCTGTCTACTACCTTTAATCAGAGTATCATTTCGGGCAGTACATATCTAATTGCGATGTCGCGTCGCTTATCGCGTTTCCTGGGGGTGAAACTTTGGCCAAGTATCGCGTGAACTTGGGCGATTTTAGAATTTAGTGGGTTTTGACGAACTAAAACGTGCGGGAGGAGAAAAAGTTGAAGCGGAAGAGGAAAAGGAAAAGACTGGATCGATTAAAGTGAGACCTCGGGTCCTTCAGTTTCAGAGAGCGTGTTCTCCGCTGCAGTGGGTGTGGGGGTGGGTGGATACACCTGGGGGGCTCCCACGCCGCCTCCAGGCTCACCCTACAGTCCCGTTCCTGTGACTCAGCTCGAGCTTCTTGCCAAGAATTTGGCGAGTCTTGCGGCACCCCCTGGACAACAGGCTCTCAGTCTCCAAGGGGTTGGAGCCGTCAATGTCGGAAGCCTCCACCATGCTCAACACACCCAGCACACTCAACACACCCTCAACCTCACTGGTCTTCATCATCTTCATCACGGTTTGTTACTTTAATTATTAATCCTATTCTTTTATTTTATTAGTCATCAAAAAGCGACGACCGAAATGTTTTTTTAGCTTTTAGTTTAGTCAGGTTTATTTTGATTCAAATTATCTATTCAAATATCATAGATTTTATTCAAAAGATTGAATAATTGGTTTCTTCGTGAAGATCCTCAGAATGGAAAGTTCTATTCTTTAACTCATGAATTTAAGTGATTTAAAATTCCAATAAGATTGGCTGCACAGCTCATCTGCTTTCCATCATGATGAAATTCTAAAGGATGGAAAATAATAGCGAATTGAATTCCGAAAGAGACGAAAAAAACAAATTTTATGAATCGCCGTTGTTTACACTAAATTTTAGATTCTTTGCGTATCTTTTTTACTTCGGTATAAGGAACTAATTATCTTCTAATTCATCGGACAGTTAAATGTTTAAATCGTTGCTTTCACCGAAACAGGTCCTTAAACGTAATAAATCGTCAAGCTTAACAATCTCACCGAATTTGCGAGCAAGCAAGGAAATAAAGTTTAATTTCATGCCATCAGCTTATCCTGCATATCCTATAATTCTTCTTGCATAGTGGTTCCTCGATTGAGTTTCCAATGCTGTAAAGTTTAAGTTTATGAAGGTTTAGGATGCACAGTTGGCAGCAACTGGCTGCCGCTTTTGCCAATATTTATTCGAATCCAAGAGGAGCGAAATCTTTATTTATGCTGCATCCTAAATTTAAGCTTTTTGAGCGAACGTTGAGACTGTTTTCTGTGATTGTCTTCTTTTCATTGTTCTTCTTTTCTTTTTGTAAGTTTCTTTTCAGATTGAAAACATTCATTTATCAAATCTTTCTTCTAATTTTAGGTGGACTTCATCAAAGTACATTTTCACCCCAGTTGTCCTTGGTGACAGGAACTGCACCAACTCTCACCATCAACAGCTTCTCGTCTCCAAATTCAACAGGAGTTTCAACGACGGGAGTCCTTTTGCAGGAGTACCAGTCACCTACTGGTTCAATATGTTCTCCCTCGTTGAATTCACCTACGTGTCAAAATAGCTCGAACAGCAATTTTAGCAGCATGAACACAATGCTCGTGCATGGAGCACAAACGAGCAACAATGTTGTTCAGACCAGTGCGAAAAAGCGAGAGGCCTTCCTCCCAACCCAAGGACAACCTGTGAAACTGGAGAACAAAAATAGACAACCCTGTGTCTGTAGAAACAGCAACGGTGAGTGAAAAGTCCATTTTTAATTTATAAATTCGTACAAAATTTATATGGTAAAGTCGTACAAGTTCAGCTCCATGAAGATTTATCTGTTTACGAACAGAAATTCTTAGATTTTGCAACTTATCTTCAAGAGTTATAGACTGATGTTTTTGTTGATGATGTCTGTTTCGCTTTTTATATTCGCATTAGATCCGCACGTAATGTATACTAACTTGATCTATCAAGTATATTCAGTCATTGTGTTGACTGCAGACAAAGCTAAAGAATTTTTTGCGTGAAATAATAATACTTTATTTTCGCTGGCGTGTAACTACCAAATGAACATTAATCATAAAAGCCTGTCTGCTCAAATGTAGTATTCAAACAAGTGCTAGATTAGCGTAATTGTTTTTATCTTTGATACTCCTGTTTTCAAGCAATGACACATTGCAATTGAATAGGAGTGTCTCTTCTCCATACCCGATTGCACTTCTAATATTCCAAGGCTCTCAGAATTAAACAATAATATTTTATTATCAGACAATCATTTTATAGCTTCTAACTTTCGGCTAAGATCTTTCATATCTCGAATGGCAATACGAAACTTTGTAAAGTGGAATAAAAAGTACTCAAATGTATCTATGTGTGTAAAAAAAAACAATACTAAAAACCACACCCAGATCTCGGAAAATGAGACAGTGATGGTTGTCAGGAAGCCCCAGGTCTTGAGAGAATGGTGTGCTGCTGATGCAATCTTCGACCTTGCAAACTCCCTCTAGGAAAACAGCAAAGTTGCTGTCTAGGTGTGGAAGCAAAATCTCGCTTACGCAACATCCACTGCTATGTTCTATTTTTATAAAAATACGAGACTTGTACTCTTGTAGTTTCTTACGCCCTGACGACGCTTTTGCGGTACTACACTGTGAACCATCTTAGATCCCCCGCGTCTTTGATTCGCACAACCTAGGCAGGATCTAGAGCGGTGAATTTAGGGAACAGCCGACGCTAATCCGTCATCCGGATTCTCTTCTCCGCTCTTCTTTAGCAAGAATAATTCTTTAGCAAAATTGGCTCTCCTCTCTGAGAAAATTTCTTGGCCAATTTTTCCCATGGTTTTAGAGCTCAGATATGTGACCATATTAATGTAAAGATAAAGTTATGACTATAAACTTTGTATTTAATAGCGCTTTTTATCAGGGAAATAAAGTAATTTTTACTCGAAAGTAATTAAAACTAGTAACTTTACCAATATATAAGGCGTAACGTAACGATATACCACCAGAGACTTCCGTAAAACATGTGGAAAATACATCCTTTCACTACATATAACTCTATAGTTTTGAAGGTTCTTGATTTTCGAAAGTCTGGAAATTCCGAATTCTCCTATATATTCAACTTATTTTTTCAGGTAAGACGAAAATTGTGCACTCTGATGCAGGATGCAGCAGGACATTGCCTGTCGTTTCGTCCTGGAATGGCCAGGACGTATCCTCCTGTTTGAATGTTGCTGATAATTTGAATTCAAGCAGCCTAGTGAAAAGGGAACCTCTCACTACTGTTCCATGCCAGGTTGCAGAGGTATCGACATCTCTTCATTCTACGACGACGGCTGTAAAAATTGAACCCGTGCCACCAAAATCCGAAAATGGTAAGACAACTTTGTTAGTCTCTTTTCATATTTTATGAGTGTGTCCTTTTAAAGAATCTTTTGGAAGATCTAAGCTTTATGAGTTGACATTAGGGTGCAGAACGAAATATGTTCGCCAGGATGCATCAATATTTTTAGAACATATTGCTTACTTTTGACTTGAACTAAGTTTCGTAGATCTATAATTTGAAAGAATTTCAAGTCCGAAATGGAAACAGTATATATATATAGCATTTTATTTTGAAAGAAATCTATAATTTTATTATATAATCGTTCCTCTGGTTCAAGCAGGCCTTTGAATTTTACTGACAATAACAGAAATATTGCTTTGATTATTCATATGAACAATAGTCAGTTTAATTATAGAACTCTCATTGTTGAAGTCCTTTGAGTCTATCTTTGTTATCTTATTATCCTATAATACAATGCCATAGAAATAATAGTTTGTTCTTAAGAGAGATAATTCAAAGGAGTTATTCTTATCATAATAGAAGGGATAATTGACTGAGTTATGTAATTTAATTTAATTCAACAAAATGTGAAAATCATTTAAAAATCCTTCTTTAAACATGCCGGAGAGATTTAGCTTTAGGATTAAAATGTCTTGACATATGTGGCGCTGCATCTGCTGACATAAGTTTAAAGTCGCTTTCGAAGCAAGGAAGAATGTTGCAAATGCCTAGTTGCTGCCAACGCGAGGCGAATGTTTCATCGGCAAAGGCAAACTCTTGCCAACGACGCCTCCAAGGAATGATTTCTTCGTCTGGATAAGGTTAAATAATACACGAAAATACACCCACTGTCAATTACGAAAATAGTTTTTTAAGGACAGGTTACTCTTCAAATGTTTAATTTCAAACGTTTTTAATTTAGAGTTCTTAAACTGGGATTAAAAAACGATTTGAATAATGAATAAATTACGTACTAGAAAATACGTTACAATTACTTGATATCAAATAGCGATCTTTTAAGACAAAATCTCGCATTATTATCTGTTATTATTATTCATACATTGAACGGGTAACATTGCTGGGCACTTTAGTCGGCCAATAATATTCCAACCCACGTTTTATTATCCACTTGATGAAATAGCACGAATTCAAATTAAAGGTAAAAGAATTCATCGACTGCATGTCGATCGCGAAAAATGTACAGTTTAATTGAAGGACATTACTATTCACGTTATATTCCATATCTCGATGTTGAATCTGTGCTTTAATAATCCGTATCTTCTGTATTCAAAACATAGTCACATTTCGAAGTTATTTTTTTTTGAAAAAAGTGAAATATCTATTTGTAAATTTTTAGTATTTCATTTTTGGACTCGAGAAAACATGTCTAAATTGGTATAGAACTGCAGTCCTCAAAACCAAAAATTTGATTTATTTCTTGTATATTAGCAGAAATTTACCTAGGGTTACCCGGGATTTTAAAGGAATTAAAGGATTTTTAAAAAAGCTGATAAGAGAGTTATCAAACTGTTTTTTTAGAGATTTCAATATAAGTGAATTAGGATATATTTAAAGAGATTTTAATGAACTTCGACGGCTTTTGAAATATTTTGAATGACATTAAGAGACATTTACAAAAGATTTAAACCACTTTAAAGAATTTCAAGTAATTTTAAAGGATTTTAATAGATTTTGTTTTATTTTCTCTATGTCACGTGTCGTAACAAATTCTGTATTTCGCAAGATTCTATTAAATTTCTTAAAATCACTTAAAATCACTTAAAATATTTCTAAATCTCTTTCAAATCCTTAAACTCACTTAAAATCTGATAAAATCTTTTAAGATGTCTTGAAATCTTGTGAAAGCTATATGGAAATCTCTGGAACATCCTTTTTATAATTCTTCCAAACATTTCCCTAAAATCACTTAACTTGTTGGGAACTTTTTTTTGATATGTTTAATTCAATAAATGCAAAAAAAAATGTCGTCAGACTAGTCTGCAACTTTAACCAAATCCTAACGAGTTAATAATTTAAAAAATGAAGAGAACCCTCAGGGTGAATATAATAGAATTGCATTTTTTTTCTGAATCTTTTGCTGGAGAAAGAGATTTCTCCATTTTCTTTGATTTCTGTGACGTAGTGTTCATTAATATAATTGCGAAAGGTGGTTTACGCGATAAAACCAAAGTGCAGTGCAATGTAGAAAATCATAAAAAGGGTTGGAGAGAGGAAGAAGAGGAGGAGTTGAAGCGTCTCGTTGCGGTGAACCAATGAGAAACTACCTTCAATGAGGAACCCCTCGTTGCCATAAAAAGGCTTGGGGGTACTCGAGTGCACATATAACACTTGTGTACTCGTGTAGGTATAAGATCATTATGTAAACGCACACTTTTGTCATCATCAGCAAAGAGACTTGTTTCAATCGACTTCTCAACCAGCTTGTAACCCCTATTTTATGAAATAGGAAATGGTACTTTGATTTTTGGGGTTTCTTTACACGAACAACTTTTTCCTGGGGTGGCAGAAATTAGTATAGAATTAGTATTGAATTATCAGAGATCGATCGTATAGAAAAAAGCCTGTAGATAGAGTTTCCTTTTAAATTCTCGTAATTTGAAGAGAAGTAGATGTAAAAAAGGGAACAGACATAACATTCCTGCAGTTTTGTATTGTATAGAGTTCTGTACTTGTAGATGCATAAAAACATAAAAAGTATAAGAAAGACTTTATTAAGACATTTTGAAATGGTTCTTCTTTTATTTCCTGGCAGATGCATGAGACTCTACTATTATTAGCAAGATATTCTCGTTCCCTCTTTAAAATATTGGAAGGACCTTTTTATTCAGCACATAACTTTCTTGTCAAACTAAGCCAGATATTTTTTATTACATATTTAATAATCAGTGACGGCTGAAAATCTCCTGAATTCTGAGACTATTATAGAGATAGGAAAGAAGAGAAAAGTTCGTAAAACATTCATTTTAGCAAAAATAACTTTCATTTCAAGAAATTTATAAATCCTAGTGAATTCTGGTACAAAATATTATGCTTCTGTGTTTGGGTTGTGGTTATGTCTCGTAATATTTCTTGAATTAGGAATATATATATATAAGATTTAAGATGGTTTTAGTAATTATCTGAAAATGAATTTGGCATAAATATAATTTGATGTTCACGGCTTTTGTGGCTTTTCTTTTCAAGTAAACCGCATTTGAGGTTTTGTTTTGTTAGTTTTCTGCAAATGTGAAAGAACATTTTTTAGATTTAGTTTTATGTATGTTTTCAACTTGGTATAATCATACCATACTTTAAATATTAAAGTTGGAGTGATTCTCTTTTGAAAGAAGTGTTAAAAAATATTTACTCATTTACAACATAGAACGATTTTGCTTTGACGACATCAACTGTTGTCGATTTAGAAAGGATTTCGTTATTTTAAATTGGAAGCTTAATCATCAAAAAGGGATCTGTTAATATTATTCCTAAAGAATTAAGGCAAGCAACTTGATTATTTCTCTGTGGATGGATCTGATTTTATGGATGCATGGGAAAGTCCTCGAGAGTGCATAGACATGGAAGAAAGTCAAAAATGCAACGAGGGTAAAATTGCAAGGGAGCTGAAGGGGAACAAAGAATGATCGTATTGTTGTTATTATAAGGTATAATGGTACGCGTCCTTGATTAAGACGTAATGCACAGTAAAGTATAAGATATAAGGAATGTCAACAGCACACGGTCACCTATCCAAATACTAACTGCGCCCAACGCTGCCTAACTCCAGTGATCCAACGAGAAATTATTGTGCTTTCAGCATGTATGGCCGTTGTCAACGATCGTATTAAGTAGGAGGTGCGTGGCACGCATGGCGACACAAATATAAGGCGTGTCTGTAAAGAGTTTCGACCCTAGACCTATCCCTGCATCTAGAGTTCGAAAGACCTTCCCAAATGCATTTTATAAAACACTATAGGCCTACCCTTCACATGCCATGGGAGGGCGAGAATTGAAGGAAAAGAAAAAGGGTGGTAGATGCCAAAAGCCGACATTGAAACGCGACTTGAAAGTTCCAATTGATGCAATATTTATGACTGTCTCAGCCTTGCGTCGAACTGATTTAATGTTATTAGAATAAATAGAGCTCGCATCTAAATTGAAGTCTGTAGAACTGAAGGGATTCCTGGCAATCAATCAAATAGAAGGAAGGATTCTACCTAGCTTCTGTTAGGAAATACAGGTTTATAAAGAACGAACGGCAAGATTTAAAACTGATTTTTGTAGACGAAGCGAAATCTTACGTATACAAGGTTTCAATTGACCCCTTCCTTCCCCATACAAGAAATAATAAGAAATTACCTAGCTGCTTACGTAATACTTGGACAGAGCCCCTTTTGTTTATTTTTGCATTGAATATGCGTCTAAAGAGGTGTGCATGAGAAGATAGTAAAATAATAAATGCGGTCCGATAATAGATAATCAACCATCATATGTAGATTGCCCTTTATCTTAAATGATTGAATATATTATTTTTGAATTTGTTCGAATTATTTAATTATCTTTTCATTGCAGGAATAGTGCTTTCGAATACAGGAGCAGGTGGCATACCTGTTGGTATCGCATTAGCAAGACAAAGACTGCAGCATCAGGAAACGTCCTCATCGTCAATGCGTAACGTCTCCCTGAGTCATCATACTTCTCATCATGCGAGTTATCATCATTTCCAACCCGACAACTTCGGTAAGTTATAAATTTCACAAGCACATCCGGAAGAATGTTTCATTCAACCATCTTTTATTCTTTTGACTGATTGAAAGTTGAAATAAGCACTTTTCTAATAGAATGATGCTCTGAATATTGTTATTCTGGTTGATTTAACCAACTACTCTATAATTAAAATAACCAGAATTCTGGTTAGTTTCACCGTAAAAAATAGTGAAGGTATATAATTAACCAGAATTTCCATGATATATTTGTTTTTCGATCACCTTTCAAGTTCTAAATTTATTTACTTCAAACATTACCCAGGACGAAGTCACTTTTGTCAAAAAAAGTCAATGTTTTATTAAAATGTCAATAAATTTCGAAATAATTAAGGAACATGAATAACGAACATTTTTTTAACTTCTTGAACTCATTTTAAAGGTAAATTTCTATAGAATCTCATAGACTTATATTGAGATCAGTAGAAAATTAATAATAAAAAGCAAGGGAACCTGAACAATTACAGAAAAACAGATGAGCTCACAATTCTGACCGTGTAGAAATTTCTGAAAAAGTGGAAAGAGTCTTCTGTCTTAGTTGTTATAGCTATAAGGTATAAAGAATTGCTTTCTCTATATTTTTTATTCTTTATATCTTTCTTTCAATATTCCGCCAATTGAAGAAAAAACATTATCCAACCATGCACCTAATTTTTGAAATAATGATGCTAGCAAGACAACCGTCAATTAGTGCAATTTTATGATACAAGAGAACCTATTGTATAGGTTCTGAGAAAGGCCGTGGAATGGTCTTATAGCTGTTGAGCGGATTAATTGAGAAGTTCACGCATTTCATTGAATTAATTTCTTCACCTCTAAGGAAACATGTATGGAAACAATCTTGAGTGTAAATTCGAAAATCCTGTGTTTTGAATCCTGAAGTTGTTGTCTGGTTAGTAGCGGGGCTAAGCATTATCCACCATACAAATAATATAATCCTTGTGAATGTAGTCGACCCTGAGAGTTCTTCAAGTATAAAGGAGGCGGATCTAAAATCTAATATCGTGTGGATAGTCGTCGGTAACGTTAGATGCTGCAGCAACATTATGGCTTCTTAGCCTCTGGTTTCACTTTTTTTTCTCTCTTTTTGATATCCCACTGACTCGTTTCTGCCTATTCATGTAACCCTGAGTTTACAACCCTGAGCTCTGATCTTTTCACAGCTCAGTTCACTTTCAGAATCATTAAGATTTTTCCATTTCGATCAACTTGTTTCCAATTCTAATTTTTATTTCTCTCATGTGTAGGAGTGGTAGCCATGCTTCGAAAGATGCTTCTCTTCTACCACTTTCTTTTGTTTTTTTGGACTAATAATGTTAGAAATTTGTTATTATACCTAGATAACTTGGAATCATGAAGGACTCTTGTATATTTTCAATAGACTGTGATGGCTGCGATTAGTGTATATATATAATATGGTTGATGAGAGAGATTTGAGATCCTATATTTTTTGAACAAAAGGTTCTTTTAAATTAATCATTATAAAGACATGTGATGCTTTACCGCATTTGATCAATTTATTTTCGCCAACTGTTCGTTTGCAATATTATAAATATTTTTCACTAAAACTATTATAGGCCATTTATTTCCATATATCTGTATGAAACGAAAGTAAATGCCTTTTAGAAAAAATATTTATTATTGCGAGCGTAAAAGTTGTAGAAACTCATACTAAGTAATTAATTTCTTTTCATACTCTTTTCTATACCTAACAGAAGGTATAGGGGTACAACAGAAAAGTTACTTTTCGCCATTCAGTTATTAAAAGCAGGCGGTATAATGATTACGTCAAAGTAGAAAGCTTTGATGACATGGCACCTTAATTTAACATTCTGAGTGAGTGTGAGAGCGAATGTATAAGTGTTTCAATAATCAAGGACAGATTTTCCAATGTAAAAAAGGTTGACGTACTCGTCTGTATGTAGATAGTTAAAAACTAATTGTTGGGTTAGACAGACAGGTCGAAGAGAGGGAGAGGGTCATCGTGCAGACGTTAAATGGACGTAATATGCATCGTGTATAGCGGGTTTTGTAGTGGTCTATACGTGAAAGTGAGAGTAATGATCCATGCTAGAGTATATTACAAAGGTAATGTTACCTCGAGAATGATAATATATCGATGGCTCCTATAAGAAAACGCGTAACTCGATTTTGCTCATTATCATACGTATGAAAAACATCATTTTATCACATAAATCAATTTTCAGACCTATAAACTTAAAACTCTTCTGTAATCTCTAAAAGGTGCAACTTTGATCGATATAATATAGAGCTCGTCGGGTAAAAATATATTGCATAGGTATATTTGTGTATATTTATTTTCCCTTTGTATATAGTTTATTTTGAAGCATAGATTAAATGACTAGTCCGGATTTATGTGAATAATATATTAATAATTGGTTTTTGGAATTCATTGCACTCAAATTAAAATAATTTAGTTGAAGTTTGCCGAGTGCAGATATTTCTTGCAGAAAGATAAGCTCTTCTCACTCGCTATAGCCTCAAGCTGTCGAGTTTTCACATAAACGTATATATAAGCGAATTATGATTGTTGGTATAAGAAGAGAGGTTGTTCAAGATTATATAGCTTAATCATGCAGCTTTATGGATAAAGATTTCGTGTAATTTTGGAACTGTTATTAGAGAAAATTTTATAATTGACGTTGCTCAAGTCCTTTTCCACGAAATTTGCAATGATGTATATTTCTAAGAAGTTTGTTAAATAGTTAAACTTGTTCTTTACATTTATGAAGTTGTCGATTTTTTTCAGTTTTTGAATAATATTCCTGGCATATTCAATAAATGTTCCCAGATATTCTTAGTAATTCTTAATATTTTATAATATACCGATATCATATTTTGAAGTATTTTCTAAATATTCACAAATATTCTGAATTGTAATTCCCCAATTCCCCTATATCTGTGTTAAAATTTAACGAAATTAAAAAAGTTCCAAATGAACGAATTAATTAATTTAAAAGATTTTAAGTGATTTTAAAGAATTTATAAGGAATCTCAGTAATTAAAAAGGAGCTTAGTTGAAAGAGTTTCAAATAATTTAAAAATATTAATAATGTTTCTGAATTCGCCGTAAAGTTCTGTTAATTAAATCTTTTGAAATCTCTTTATATATTTGGGAATATTCCAAAATATTCTCTTATATTCCTACATCATATTTCCGAATATTAATTCTTTTGGGATCAATATATTCCTTGGAACACGAAAACTCAGAATCATAATATATTGGTTGACCCCTTTGCTACAGCTGCGATTCTATATATATTTGTTATTCTGAAAACGGTTCTTTTAGGCAGATGTTATAGATTTATATCTTCAAGTAATATCGTTGGAGCCTTTTTCAATCTTATCTATCGAAAATAATATTGTATATTGTCCTTGAAGATCAGATTTTGGGATCTAGATTTCTGTCTATTCTCTTCGAATGAAAACAGATGGATTTTTTAATAATCAGCTTTAGAGGTACAATTAATACCAGATTTTACGCCTTTGGCTGCGACATTGGATATATAACAGATTACTTATCATTCTCGTAGATTTAAGATTAGGAAAGTGCAAACCTTATATATTGATCGATCTTTATTTTTATATATCACGATATATTAGGAGTCGCTAGCCTTGATTGAGAATAACGTATACAGCTTGCTGTATTATATCATTTTGATTCTGGAAATTTAGGATCCGCAAGTGAATATACTGTGAAAATATGTACCACGGTTAAAAAGAAGTTCCAGACAATTATTTTATGACTCCACCCATCTTTCCTGTGTACCGAGAAAAATGGATATTTAATCTTAATATCAGATATACTCAAATACCATTGGTCACTGACAAACATGAAATATCTAGGTATACTAAGTTTTGAATATAACGAGATAATTAACCTGAATATTTATATGTTTAGGATGAATATATCTATGAAAACTGGATAGTCAAACTGATCATCTGAAGAGTCAAATTACATGCCTTCTAAAAGATAGTCAACTAAATTGAATATATATAAGGCTGTCCTGTATATAGTTGACCCTCCCAGATGATCAGTTTGACTTATATCTACTTTTTTCTGTGTAGATATTTGCGGATGAACATTTGGAATACCAATTTTTTGAGTATCTAATGTTAAGTTCGAATATTCATTTTTCTCTGGATGGGTGTCTCTTGAAGATTAGTAGATTGTTGAATAACTATCGGAGAAAATTGAATATTCAGCCTTAATATATTGGATATAGTTAAAATATAGGTGACTAAAAATCTAATTACAAGTCATCGACCTTTCGAAAATCAGCTTTATGTACAGAATTAAGATCAGATAGATTTCGACACTAAATAACAAATTATCATAATGGATTAAAAGTAAAAAAAAGTATTGATTATCGGACAAAAATATTGATTAAATGTAAAAAATATTGATGAAAAGCTTTGTAGATTTAATTGAGAGTAGCGAACAGATTTCCTGGTTGTATCATTTTGTCTTTGGGGGGATTGAGCATCAGCAAGTGAACATTGTGAGAGTGTGATGGTCGAAAGGGGCCGCGGTGGGTGGAGAAGGAGGATGAGGAGGGGGCGAAGGAGAATGAACTAGTGTTGCCTGTAGTGGCGCGAGGGGGTGCATAATGGTATGGAGGTTTTGGTGGGAGCGAAGGAGAAAGTGAGAGAGGGAGGCTAAAGAGCGGGGAATTTTGCAGGTTCAACTACGGCCATGGCGATGGGAGGAACCACGTTGGTGCACTGCGGCCCTGGAGGGGAGGATCGCCCGTCCCACTTGAGTATTCCTACAGGAGGTGGATTGCCGCCTTCTTTTAACGCCGCCCTCGGCTCCAGCCTGAATCCCAACTTGGGGAACATCGGTGCTGCGGCTGCTGCTGCCGCTGCTTGGCCGCCCACACTCTGGCAGTATCCTGCTGCCGCGGCTGCTGCTGCTGCGGCTGCCGCAGGTAAAACAATCTCGCATCTCCCTTTTCTTGTCTGTACACAATTTAGCCAATGATTTTAAAATTGCCGCCCTGAGGAAGCCGGCCAGGTTTAAGAATTACTAGGTGGCGCCACAGAATCGATGACGATACCGAGGGTCCAGGGACAGTGTATCAAATTAGCCGGAAGCTGCCATTTTATTCTCAGGTTACACAAACCAATGCAAACCCAGAAATCCTGTAAAATGAAAAGAACACAACCAAAGATAACTCTAACACAACTAATTATATCTATATATGTGGTTGTATGTGGCGGAAGTGGGAAGAAAATGGCCGAGCCAATCAGCAAACGGTACATTAATATGTCTCACTGTCTCTGGACCCTCTATAGATTATGCATCAACGCTAATGCCGGGGTCATCGGATTATGTTTAATTGCATTCTTACGCAATAGTTGTGCGATCACACGATACCCTATATGTTTCCATATATTCAATATTGCGCTCAAATATTTTCTAAGGGGATTTCCATGGATCTTCATGGAAGCATATAACCATAGAGATATATATTGGAATGCTGAGCTGGGGTTGCCCTTGCTTATACATCTTCATGTGATACTTGCGGTCTGCGCACAAAAAACAATATTCAAATCATTTTAAAGCACATGTGCGAATGAACTTATCAGTAGTTCTCTGTAAAGAAACGTTTTTTACAAGAGAAAATCTGGAACAGGAGAGAAATGAGCTTAACTATATAAAATCTTAAAATATTATTGTTGTCGACTTATTAATAATATATCCTCAATCTGTTTAAGTCTCTAATGATTTGTACATCTGCGAATTCAAATACTTTTGAAATTTTAGCAATTGCAAAAACCGTGAAATTTTGAAGTAACCACTATACCAGTATCAATATTCAAAATGTGAATATCATGCATGCTTATACAATTTAATTTATCGTATTTCTCTCAGTCTCAGTGTAACTGACATTTCGATACAGAGAGTTTCGATATATCGACTTGTGCTCCTCTAACATATATTTGGGTTGGGGTTGAGACGTTAGATAAACGTAACAATAATTCCGTCTCGTTTCTAGTTTAAATAAAATTCAATATTTACTTGAGTTCACTTTAAATTGTTGTATGATGTAAAATCATGTTCAACTTAGTTGTAAAGAATGTTAGCCAGTTAAATTAATATGAATTTGTTATAAATCAATACATAGAGAAGTATCGAATATTATAATACATTCATTGTTTAAAAATTTTACACTAATTTTCTCTTTTTGCAGCAATGCCTATGGAACCAATGGGATTTCCTCAGGTAGGAGTCGGTTTACAATTAGTTAGAGATCCAACCACAGGGCATCTTCTCCTCATACATTCTGCTGGTGAGTGTATTTTAAAATTACCATTCAATATATGTTTATTGTTATAAAAAGCATCATTAAGAATTTGACAATGAAGCTTATAGAGATGACTTCAGTCCTTCTTATCCACACTATTATGCATACTGTACGCAGATAGCACAAAAAGTTCCCTGAATATATTCCTGAAGTTCCTGAAGCAACGTGGAAAATGTCCGCTTATCTGGTAATATTGCCAAAATATGTTGAGAGAAGATTAAAAACACAAAATATAGTATAATATGCTGCGCAGTAGTTTATTATGGCATCAACGGCTGCACAATAATTTTGCCTCAATGTTGCGGTTGAGGATTGCAGGAAATTGTGAAACAATTCTTGCATTACGAACATCAGGGAATATTTAGGGATTTTTTTGTGCTCTCTGGGAATTTTAGAATCAATCAAAACTTTTTTTTTTTGGTCCAGCAAAACACACTATAAGCAATCTGATACCGATGAATATTTTCTACGAAGGAACCATTCGGAGAATTTTCGAAAGTACACTTTTTGCGATTCAAGACGGCGAAACGGGCTTCACTTTTTAGAATCATAAAAGCGATGGGGAATCTTTAAGATACATATCGCGCCAATCACTATAGCATATAGTTCGACTTTGGCCAGAACCTGCATCTCCTTTTTTCAGAGCTTGTAATCTCGTTATTTTTGTGTGAGACCCCATTTATTATCACATTTATGGCTGCCGTATAACTCGCTCTTATGTGTTCACTCTCTTGTTTAAAGGCTCCTCTATAACTATCTCCCTTTCTTATACACTTTTTTTTATCTTTGTTCATTCTCGGCGCTTTGAGTGCCTTCAACCACGATTTTCTAGCAAAGAAATATTGAAAACATGATTCACATTATCCTCTTAAAATTATCACTCTATATAAAAGGGTGTTATGATAAAGATTTATAAAAAAGTTAATGGACTTATCGTTTTGATCCTTTTAGAAAATGATCATTTCATCTTTTAACATTTATATTCTAGTTCCTTATAGCCCTTTTTGCATGATTGATTTAAAAAAAAATGTTGTTAGTTGAAATTTTTCAATTAAACTTAATTAAAAAGTATTATAATCTTATCAGTTAATCGATTTTTCTCGGCACAAGGAATCTTTTTTCTTTGTATAAGACGAGAGCTTTGAATTTTGATTATTTGAGTACTTTTAATCGAAAAATCAACTTTATATAGAATTTATAAAAGTACATAAATATGGACGCAAAAAACGCTAAGAAAATCGATTTGCTTTATAACTAATAGTAGCAAGAAAATAATTTATATTACAAACGGATTTTGTCAGATTTTCGATTGTTGTAATAGATGCTTTGAAATTGATAAATTAAGTAATTAGATGATAAATTTATAAACAGAAAAATTTGTTTAACCCTTCACCCCCGCGTACTAAACATTTATATTTTAATGAATACCCCACCACCAAGAATATCACGTATTTTGTGAATGACTATTTAAGAAAATTAATATCTTGTGAATTGATTTTTTATAGTTTTTATTTTCTTTCAGAACAAATGCAGCAGGCTGTCCTGTGGCCCAATTACCAGAATCACGGTAGCAACAATGTGGGTCCTCCTCCACTGCTTCTTCCGCCACCACCAACACCTTCTTTGCAGCTTCTGAATGACATTGGTGGACCCAGATTGGTTCTTACCGAGAACAAGAGAAAACAACAGACTGGTCTACCGATCGTCAAAATTGAATCTGATTGCGGAAACAGTCCAACAACCATTATTTGTAAGAAACTAACTCATTTTTTCTCAAGGACCTTACTCAGTATTTAACAATACTTCAAAATCTACCACGAAATATTTCCTGATATTTTATATTGTTGGTGTAACTTTTTAGTTCAAAGAGCAGATAACTTTGTATTTCGATTTTAAATATTATGGAAGTGATTAGAGGTGATTACAAGCCATTTGGTTGCAATCGACTTATGTATGTACGTCGATTGCAGTACTTAATTTCTAAGTTATTTACTTTTTTATAATTTGATTCTCTTATTATTTTTTAAACATTATGCTTAAGTTACTGATTGTACCTTGTTTTCGTTCTGATTTTTAAATTTGTTACTTTACATGTTTATTATTCTGAAACACCCAAGGTACTAGCGCCGACTCTTATCTTGTAGCATCGACCGAGTCGTCGAAGGCTATGCAGACTGTATCATCGATGACTGGTGCTTTGGTTCCCGAAAATCCCTTGGTTACAACTCTTCACTATTATCCTCACACACCAGCATTGGTTCAAATCAGTCAAGCAGAACCAACACATTGCAGATCTCAGGTGAGTTTTCGCAAATCCCTCTGGATTAACTTTGACCTACGCTGCTACCAAGCTTAAGCTTTCCATTTTGCATAAAATAATAATTGTCATTTGTCTTTTTAATTCATCTCATCTTTAAAATCTGTCCTCTGATTTTTAGCAAATTCACAAAATGAAGATAGTTACATTCATCTATTAATCTCCATCTTTTTAACGCTGCTAACAATATTAATGCGGCTTTATTCTAACACAGAAACTTTTTTCGGAATTGTCTCCGAAACAGCGAAATGAATTTCTTTCGAAGGCGACGTCTCCGGTTTCCTGTCTGACGCCACCGCCGGAAGTGTCTGTCCACGCAATCGAAGCTACGGAAACGACGCCGATTGAAGTCCAGGATGCTTCGAATCAGACCGAGGCATCGGAAATGGACGAGGAACTTCCTCTGGTGGAACCTCTTGTCAAACAAGAACAAAGTATGAGTCCATGTCAAATTCAAACTTCAACAACAACAAATCTCACGAATTTCGAGATTGTTTCCTCGCCACCAGAGAAGATTTGCAACTTCGTCAGGGTCACAACGACGAGTGTAAATTTCGGGAAAGTCGACAAGGCTGAGAATACGATAATTAATATGTCAGATTGTACCAAGTATTCGATCGCGAGGGAATCTAGGAGTGTCACTTCCATTGATAGAACTATAGAACACGTTGTCAATTGCCATGAGAAACGAAAGGATGAGATCTTGGAAACTGAACCAGAAAAAATAGAGCCAGAAGATTTTGAAGGGGAAAGAGTTAGAACTGGACCACGAATCATTGAGATCACTGAAGAGAACTGCGACAGTTTTCATGAGAATCTTGAATTCTTTAGAAGAAGGAAGGACCACTCGGCGGAATCACGTCGCAAATCTTATTCTGCTGAGGATCTGATCGATGAAAGAAAGGCACCTGAGGTGGAAGCTCAAGGAATCTTTGACAGAGAAATGGAGGTAATATTATTTTCAATACATCTATAATTCTCAGTATTTTACAAAACACAGCGTAACGATGAAATACTAAACTTTAAAGAAATAAATGATAAAATTAAATTTTGATTCACAGGAAATTAAAGCTGCCGAAGAACCGCAACCAGTCTACCAGCCTTTAGCACAATCGAGAGAGCAACTCTCAATTTATAAAAGCAATCAACTAGATTCCAAAGTAATCGAAGAAGCCGATATCAATCCTCAGACGAAATCCTTCGACATGCCATCGATTGATGATGATCACGAAGTCAAGCCTGTGGTCGTTAAGGAAGAAAAAAAAGACACCAAGTTATCAGAAACCATATCCATTGCAAAAGAAAGTTTAGTAGAAAAACGTAAGTGTTCAGAGGTTGTTAAAAAGTCTTCAGTGGAAAAGCACCACCCTGGAATCGAAAATGTCGTCGAGAAGTTGAAGAAACAAGCAGCAGCTGTTTTCCAGGATAATGAGGCTAAGATTAAAGAAGCTCAAGCGCAAACTCTACTTTTGGAGTCACAGAGGAGACACGTAGAAGAGCCTAGAAAGCTACAAAATGGATTGAAGAAGTTGATACTGAGGTCTTGTGAGAATTCTTTCGAGAAAATTGGTACTCCCGATCATCCTGGAGTTGTACGTTCTGATCTCAAAAAAGAAGGAAATTCAGAAAATGTGTCATTTCCTCCGGAGGCATCACATACTTTATTGAATTTCAGCGTTTCTGAGAATAATAATAATAATAATTTGAAGAATGTAGAGCATAGAGAGGAAGCTCGAGTTCTTCATGATAGAAATACTTTGAAGAATGATGAGAATAGTTCTAAATTCGTTTATTCTGAAACTTCATCTGTAACTGAAGATTCAAAACCAAGGAAAGATGAGAGTTTGAAAGCGAAAGTGAAGTTAAGGATGAATGTTGATCTAAGTGGCTTGGAATTGTTGTCTAATAGTATAGAACAGCTCGAACATTTAAAACCTGAATCTACGAATGGTATTTCGGAAATTGAACAATCGCCTTCAAAGTTAAAGTTAATATCTCCGCATGGCGAAAACAACAATAATAACGTCGACAGTCCACTAGGTTTGCTGTGTGCTCTTGCAGAACAGAGATTCATGGAGGAACTGGGAGATGACGGTATTAAAAAATCCAGCATAGATAACTCTGAAGAAATATCAGCTGGTAAACTCTTGTTGAGTCTTGGTAAAGGTTCTGTTGAAAAGGAAATTCAGCAACCCCAAAAAAGAAAATACTCTACAAGCGAGGCTGGAGAGTATGAAGGATTAAAAAGGTTGAAAACTTACGCTTCTCGACAAGAAGAACTGACTCTTAAACTGAAGGAAAAAACAAAGCGAAATATAGACTTCTCTGAGGTGAATCGATCTAATCTGGAGGATAAACTTCGTTCACTTAGTGTTGATTATCCGAATGGCGATTTTACAGATTCAGAGATAGAGCATTTCGAGAATAATAAAGAAGCTCGTGAGAGGGAACGCAGATTTACTATCGAAACGTCTGAGTTTAATCATCATCAGTACACAAGTCTTGAAGCGAAACTAGAGGCGAAGAAATATCTTACGAAGAAAGGCCATTTGGATATCGATGATGATTTTCCAAATATGGATGCCATGGAATTGGATATGAGGTTTCGACTCGCCGAAATTCAGAGAAAGTATAAAGAGAAGCAGAAAGAATTATCGAGGCTTACACCGAAAAAGGAGGACAAGAAGGGTTCCATCAGGCCAAGGAAGCAGAGTCAATCTTCCAGGTATTTTTTAGTTTAATTATAGAAATGAAGCTTTTTACAATTTAATTTCGGTATAAAAGATGACTCTTAGTTACTCGATACATAAAATTTTTATTGAATGTCGTAGGATGAAAAATCGTTTTACCAAATACTAGAAATACGTTTTAAAAATATTCTTCAATATTTTTAGCTCGGAGTGTGGAATGGCGTCACTTTCTATGCAGATGGACTTGTTGGATTCTACGCAAAAATCTTCGACAAATTCCTTAGATGACACCTCAGCTTCCTTGACACCAAGCATATTATCGATGTCAAAATGTAACGCCCACTTAAAAAAAATAAATGAGCCTAGGAGTCATATCAAATTATTGGATAATATACCAAGCATTCCACTTACAGTAGCACCAGTGGACTCTCCCATAGCAGCTCTCTCAACAGCTAAAGTCCAAGAGGACGAAGATTATACCTCCAGGGTAAGCAATTTTTATTTTGTTTTTATCTTGCATAGAGTTAAATATTCAAAAATAATATTCGTGACCTCACAGTTTGGACAATATATACCCTTTTACTAACTAGTGCAGATTTAAACAAAATAAAAAATTTAATTGTCGATTTCAGTTGGGTTACGAGACATCTTCACCAGCTCCAACTGTGGCGAGTTCAAGATCAGCTTCGAAAAAACGAAAGGTCGGTCGTCCCAGGAAGTTGATGTGCACTTCCGGGAGCTTAAGGCACTTCACAGAGACTATCGTTGCCAAAAAACCGAAGAACAAGAGTTCTTTGGTTGGCTATCTGCTTAATGCAAAGAACAGACATCTGCAGAATAAGGTTACTATTTAAAAATTTGAATTAAATGAACTAAAAAGTTTTGTTTTTACAATTTGGCAAGGATTTGAACTACTACCATTTTTTTTGCAGTTTGCTGGAAAGGCAGGTTTCACACCTCTCCCATTTAAATCGGGGTTATCTTCCTCAAAATCCAGTCTAAAAAATAAAAAGATAGCAAAGCGTAAAGTGAAACCTGTCAAGCATACTCCTCTCCACAATAAGAACGTTATCAGCTCAATTATTGCTGAAAAGGCGAAGTTGATTCAGGATTCCAAACTGGAGAAACAAGGAAGCAAAGTTAAGCCCAAGTTGAAGGCAGAAGCGAAGTTAAAAACTTGGGAGGACGAAGAAACTCCATATTGGAATGCAGTGGATGATCTACCAGAGATAGCTGTTCCAGAAATTCCAAAAGTATATAAAAGATTTTAAATTCAGTATAAGTTTTTATAAATAACCTGACATTACTCTATCAACCTATTTGATTTATTTTTCAGGAGTCGATAATAGAAGTTGTTGAAGAAACAGAAGAGGGCAGAGAGAAGCATGAAAAAATAAAGAAGAAGAAAAGGAAGTCAAGTTCCTCGTCGCCAAATAGACGTAAGTCTACAGAGCGAGAGAAGAAAGAGACCAAAAGACGTAAATCAATCGACTGTAAAGAATGCAAGGAGTGCGTGAAGGCAGCGAAATCCGAGAGGGTCGAAAATATCATCAACAAGTGTAAACTCACATCCGCGCATCTTGCCATTGATCAACTTAGAGTGCTGACTGCAATGGGTGGACTCTTTTATGCAGGTCGTTTAAGTGCAGTTCAAGCACCTGATGTATATGCTATAACTCTCGATGGAGAAAGAGGAAACAGACCTCATATTCATTCTCGAGAAGAAATCTTAAGGGACGCGGTAAGTTCTAATCAGTTTTTTTTTTAATTATGAGATTCTCTGTATTTTAAGAGGAGACTTTATAAAGTTACCAATCTATAATTATATATCTATATTTTTCTATGAAAGTTATTTTATTTGTATAATCCGTGCATTTTATTAAACTATTTATTGTGAATTTAATTATAGATTGTGGAAATTTGTCCTGCTTCGACAAAAGAACTACCTCCAGGGACAAGGCTCTGTGCTTACTGGAGCCAGCAATATCGATGTCTCTATCCTGGAACATCAGTCGAACCATCAGAACCAGACCCAGAACTGGATGAGAAATTCGTCAGTGTTGAATTCGATGATGGAGATAGTGGAAGAATCGCTCTTGATGATATCAGACTTCTTCAGCCTGATTATCCTGTTGTTGGTGAGTATTGAGAATACTGATGAGAGCTCAGAATAATTTATTGCTGGATCATTAATATTGTTTAGTTTCTTAACCCTGTCAATTTAAACTTGTAGAGTACGATCCGAACCCTCTGTTGACTTTGGGAAAACGCAGAAGGCAAACATCTCTCTCTACAGAGGAAAAACGTCCTTCGACTTGCACTCAATCCAATTCAACTGAATCTCCAACACTAAGTGCTGATTCTTCTTCAACCATAAACTCATCTTTATCTTCAGAAGAAAAGACTACGGATAAATCTGAAGAGAAAAGTGGCATATTGTCTGATGATTACTGGGAAAAAAAGAAGATGAAGAAAAGAAGGAGGGACAAATTAAAGAGAATACATGAAAGTCAAGAAGGCAGGAAAAAACACAGGAAACACAAGTGCTGTGACGAACATCGCAAACACAAGCACAGAAAACATCGAAAGCACAAGCACAAACATAGTCATCACAGCAGTCACAGCGAAGGAAGTCATTTCAGGTTAGAAAAGTATACTCAAGTATTTCACCTTATTCGTGGTCATGGAAAATTGTGAGTTATTTTTAGATCGATATTGTATTATTATTATATTATTATCGTTATTTTAAATCGAGTATTTTTAGTTCCTAAGTTCAAAAGGGATGTTCACTTTCAGAATTCTGTATTGAAAATATCTTCGAGGAAATCTTTGTGTTATTTTCAGACGAGGGAAACACGAATAAATATTCGAATTTGCACATTCTCGCGGATTTCCTCGTGTTTTCCTTTTCCGGAAACACGTGGCTTTCCGCGGAGAATTTTTCCAATAGAGATTATTCCATCAAGATCTTTAATATGTTTGAACAAATAAACAATTAATGTCAAATTCTACCTTAAACTTAGACTAAAAGCAAGATTAATTAAATATTATAAAATTGTTTAGGTTGCTGAGTAATCATAAATAAAATATTAACTCGTGCAAATATATTATAGAAATGTTTGAAATTGAGATTATGCTGAACCACGTGCTCAACTAAAACTGTGGAACAATGGAAACAATGAATAACTACAGTTTTCGAGGTCAAAAGTTAAATTTAATTTGTTATCAGGTTACAGATACAGTGTCAGATTCCATTGGATTGTTAAATTTTCAAAACTCAGTATCTAACGTATCTATAATCCAGATTTAATGAACATGAATTGTCCTTGAATTAAAATATGCATCATAAATTTCATAATCATAAAAATAAAACATCTTTTCAGTATTCAATTATATTACTTTGAAAAATGTTAAGATTGAAAGTAACGAATCGTGATAAAAGAATTTTTTTAATTTTCGTGAGAAAATCCGTTATTTATATAGGTAAAATAAATATAATTCCAGATATAATTCTAGAGCTTTACCATTGATAAGTATGGGCAGTAATCAGCTAGATACTGCTTAATAAAAATGATAAAAATGATAGAAATCCTAAAATCAATTTTAAATTGTCTTTGTTCTTTACAGTGGCGGTGAAAGTTACTCGGGGCAGAAAAGCGAAGAAGATTCAGCAAAAGAGAGCCTGAAGATTGAAGAAGGCGAAGAAGAAAAATTCATGTGGAGAGTTGAAACTATGGTAAATAAAGAACCGTCTCCCGAACCAGTTAACGAAGATTTGGAAAAGGAAGAAGAAAAATTAGAGAAACAGAAAAAAGCAGAGAAAAGGCCAAAGCCTCGTGAGAGGCAGGAATCTGTTGAAAGTCGTAGTAAGATGGCTGCATTTTTGCCGGCGAGACAACTTTGGCGCTGGTCTGGAAAAGGCTTCAGAAGACCTGGAGCTAAAGGAAGAGCGAAGAAGCAATTCTTCAAGGCTATTGAAAGAGGAAGCGAAACTATTCAGGTTGGAGACAGTGCTGTCTTCCTTTCTACTGGCAGACCCGATCGTCCCTACATCGGCAAAATTGTATCGATGTGGGCAACTACAAATTCTAATATGGTCGTGAAGGTCGAATGGTTTTATCATCCAGAAGAGACTGTTAGATGTCCAGTTAACTTGAAATATGAGGTAAGTTGTTGAAATTTTTCGTATATTTTATTTATCATAGAGGCAAATTTGTAAAATGAGGAAGACGGTAAATTAAGCAGAATGAAAAATTACAGCATTATTTGATAATTAATTTTTTCAGCGTGCTTTGTTTGAATCACCGCACATGGATGAAAATGACGTGCAAACAATTTCCCACAAATGCGAGGTGTTGCCTCTTCCAGATTACGTAGAAAAACTGGAAAAAGAACCTCAAAGGTATTCGAAGAACTACGATAACAATGATATTTACTATTTGGCTGGACATTACGATCCAACGACCCATCTGTTGACTTTACAACCCGGTGTTGTTTGAGAACAGCTGAAGCTGACGATTAAGTTAACGAGTGTTACTTAATCATCGTCAGCGAAAAATTGTGAAACCTTTGACGTCATTAGGATAATTGGTTTAGTCCGTGGCGATCACTAAGGAATATTGTAGGTTTAGTCCTGGATGGTTAAAAGAAAGGATTTTTAATGGGGTCAACCGAAACATTCGACGAGTTTAGAATCGAGAACGATTGTTAATTATTACGCATAACACGAAAAATTACGTTATTCATTAGTTTTTATAGATTTGTAACTTTCCGCGAAAGTTACCAGACAACCCTTGACGGATCTCCGCAAATTCCTAGAGGGAGTCTTATATATTTCTGAAATAAGTTTATAATCGCTTTCTCAACTGTCGAATGTTTCGATTGTACCTCTGTTCTTTTTGAAAGACAAAACTTGTTAGAGAGGACAAGATGCAATAATTATATTGAGTGGCATTAACCATTAAATGAAGTTCGGCATTACCGAATACATGTAAATAGTGTAAATAGTTAAAAGAATTGTTTACGAAGAGCAATTCTACAATTCAAAGCCTCTGGTTTTGAAATGAAAGTTATATAAAAGCGTCATCAAAAGCATTGGATTGGAATGCACTCATCTTGGTTTTTCAGATCAGAATTAAAACAAAATGTTAAAATGAACATTTTGAACCCAAAAGCCAGTTCGAGTGATTTTTGAGATAAAAAAGACAAGTTTTTGATTCCGATATGACAGAAATGATCAACCTTATTGATACTAGATGCGGTGCTATATAAGCTTCTTTAGCCTACGTTATTAATTTCCGTTGATATTGAGAAAAAGGTTTAAGAAGTACAGTAAAATCCACAATATTAAGTTTCAATTCGCTAAGCTTCGTTTTCTTTAAGTCCGAACAGGTGCTTGTTCACTAAACCGTGCAAGATATTAGGATTAAGGATTTTTTATGAAATCATTTTATAGTCTGTAGTCTCATCGCTCGAAAATATGCATAATTTGTTGACTTTCATGCTTTTATAGACCCATTTTCAAACATCATTTTATTGTGCACGCTTGTTGCCCTTGGTTAAGTAGTTTTTACAAAGAGACCTTGTGAGCCTTGAGTGATTATAAAAAGTAACAAATAGTGCATTTTTCATTCTGGTCACACCAACTATCTTTAATATCATTTGATATATCGTTTGATTTAATTATCAATAATATTCGTATTTTTAAATATTTAAACATGTTCGATCATTTTTTGTCATATTTTATACACATTGCCTATGTAATTTCAACTCTAAAGTCTTTATTTATATACGATGCCTTATCTCTCTACGAATGAAAAATGTTAAAAATCGAAAAATCCTCTTTGCCATAAAATTTTATTGCTCCTTACTTAGCGGGACTTTTGCAGTGTTTATATTTTTATGTAAGAAGTTGAAGAAACAAAATGAAAAGATACGTGAATCACGTAAGGATGTAAATACAATTTATAATATTTCTGTTTGCCTTCAAGGGAAAAGTCACCGCGTTAAAAGTACATGTAATTTTATTTTAAAAGAGAGGAATGATTATCCTATGCGCTTTTCCCTTGTGGCAGTTTGTGGCACCCGAAAAGGCTACGCTTAAGGATAAGCGACAAGGTCTAGTACGATTTTAGTACAAAATGAAAACACAATAATAATGAGGATCCGCGAATTTTGTCGTTTAGTACTAGCGACTGACGAAATGAGTGAGTGTTGTGACGAGTGTCAGCAGCGAATGAAAATTAAAGTGCGTGCAATGGAAAGTTATCTGACAAAGAGAAGTACTTAGTGGTACTTATTTAAGTAAATCAAGACATGTAATTTCTTCTGTATATACATGGTTACACATTTCTCGAAAGCACGATTTTATTATATTCGGACATGCAAAAAGAGAAATGTGTAATAGTACAGGAAAAACTCTACAAAACAACGTTCTTCAACAAAAGATCGGAAAGATTTTTCTTCGACTTTGTAACTATTATTATTTCTACGTGCGAAGTATGTATAGCTATTAGACTTAATGTCCAGAAGTAAGATTCAATCATTACGAGCTAGTTATAAAGAGTATAATACATATATGATATACAAATAGTATTTTTCCATTAAAGAATCGTATAAGTGGAGTAGTTTAGAAGTTTGCGGAAACCGAATCTAACAGTTGGTTAAGAAAACGCGCGTCCACGAACTATTTAAAGTTGCGAGTTCGTCCAGGGTGTGCTTCTTATGTTAGATGTCCCATTGTCTTGTGTAAATATGTGAATCCGCATCTTGAAAATCTGTTTTGTGGTTAGTATTACCTCGCCTCCCCCTCACACCTGTAATTGGCTTTGAAATAAGTGTCCTGTCCAGAAAAAATTGGCCTTAACTTTTGGAATAGCTTTATTGTAAATTAAGAAATGATCTTTTATTCAGCCTCGTGTTTCGATAATAATACAGGGTGTCTTGAGAGTAAATTAGAAGAAAGTCGATCTCGTGAAAATTTTGGTTGGGATAAGCTACTTGTCTTACTAGTCTAGTTTCAATTTAAGAGTAGTTTCTTTAAAAAAAAGTCAGAAATGTGTGTAACGAATGGAGAAAGTGCGAGCAATATACATTTTCTAGTCTAATTAATAGAAATTTATTTAATTTCTTTCAGAGAAGTTACTTTATATATAAATGCTAACTACTAAGAGTGGAAATAGATTTATGAAGAGTGATTTGTAATCGTTGGCGCATGAAAATTGATTTTTATTTTACTAATTACATATGTTTAAATTATTTGTGCCACAAGTTGCAAGTTACGTACTTTTTACTTTGCAGTATTGATTCGCTCGCAGCCATTTGTTACACGAAAAAAATTATAAATGAGAGAGATGAATATGAATATTTAATCGTAACCTAAGACTCTTAATAACTTACACCTACTGTTTAAACTGTAAGGGAAACATAAAGAAGGAAAGGCAATTAAAGAATAAAAGGATTTAATTACTTGAGTAGAGACAGGGTGCCCAGTGACGACGTGTGATAAAATTTCCGTATATTTCCAGCAGATTTTTTCGAAATTCCAGTACTTATATATATATCAGACCAAACAATTTCTTTATGATTTGTTTCTATAAAAATATGAATTCTTATAAAAATAAAATATACACATTATAAAACTCTAAAATTAAAGTATAAAAATAAAACCTTTATAATAAAAGTTTTATTTTCAGTTTTTGCGTGAAATATTTGAAAAGTAACAAATCTACAAAAACTCCTGTCTGCATAATTAAATCATTCAATGAATTATTGCTTTTCACGCTTTTCCCACACACTGAACACCCTGAGAGAATTGAAAATATTATTTTTTCGTAGATTCGATAGTGATATATATATATTTTACTAATTGCTCTACACCGATTCGAGGTCGACCTTTAATGATAAATTTTTATGAATCACGAGGATCGAAAAAGCAGCTTATCGAATGTTGTATTCAAAAAGCCTGAAACAATAAGAGAAAAAATGAGGGGAGGTCAAAGGAAAATGAGAGATAAAGTAGGATAGGTTTTTTTTTATATTTTCCTACGTGAATGTTAGGGACGCGTGTAGGTATAATTACCTGGAGTGAAAGTGAAACTAATTTTGGAAAGAAAAATATTGTATTTTGCAAAGAAACTCACGACTTGCCATAATGCAGGGATAACATAATGAATTGGAATTTAACCAATTAATACTTGAAGTACAAATTTTAAACTATAAGAAAAGAGATGAATTCTAAAAATGTTCGGAAATCTTAAGTAAGTTTCCTTTTTTGTAAAATTGGACTTTAGATCTGATTAATTTTATTAACTCGGTTTCCCTGCTTTATGGTATTTATTAATTAAAGAGAAATAGAAGAAATGTTTGTGAGTGATTGGCTGAGTGTAAATTTGTGATAGGCACAATGCCAGGAAGTGAAACTTGAATCGAAAGAATATTCGACTAGAGAGTCTGATAATGTTTCGAATAATGCTTCTAGATCAATCAGTCAGTGTAATAGAATAGCTTTACAATTGCATATATTATATATACTGTCTTAATGTTAATGGTTGATTCAAGATTAATTAGTTAACAGATCAATATTTCATCGAGAGATAAATACGACCTAACCACTTTTGTCAGTCGCAGACTAACACGCACACTTGCACACAGTGAAAAATTCGCAGTGAGAAAGATAGAGAAAAACAGAAAGGGCAGTATGAGAGAAAGTGAGTGAGTGAAAGAGAGAGAGAGACAAGATTGAGAGATTTAATCATAGACACAGCCAGGAATAAACAAATTTACAAAGCGCAAGCGTACACGAGATCACACTGGTTTATTTCTATCATTTAAATACTTGGCCAACAATAAAATGCATATTAGATATTAGTGAATTTTTACTGAGCCTTGCTTATTTTAAGTAAAAATAAGTAATTAAGTATTTTAGTAAACAATTCCAGTATTTTTCTTGTTTTTAAAATGTATTTATTTATGTTATACTAATTTGTCCTTCGTATGTGTATGTGTATTTCTAGTCGGGAATTATTTAATATACTATTTCTCAAACGATTTATGATTCTTGGAAATTTGTCCGTGATGTTTATTCAGTATATGCTACTTTTAATTGGGAATTGTTTACTATTTTTTGAATGATTTATGATTCTTGGAAATTCGTCCATAAGTTTTGTTTATTTTGTACGATTTCTCTTAATTGGGATTTGTTGATGGTTCCTTTTCTCTGACCTTCGGTCTTTTCACCTTGAGGCATTGTGATTTGCTGCAAGTTTTTCAGTTCCGTCTTAAATCTCGATAGGAAAGGTCATGGAAAAATGTTCGCTCTCTTACGGTCTTTTCCAAGTTGATTCTTTATTGCGAGTCGACTTGAGGGTTCAGAGCTCGGATTAAATTAATAGAATCTCGCATCGTTAAATAATATCGGGGTTTGTATAAACATTAAATTCCGAACTTTTCAAATCCATTTGTTAGTAATTGATAACCAATCTAAAAACTCATTTAAGATGCATTTGTACACTAAATTTAAAATTATTTAAGTGTTGTGCAAGATTTATTTTTTCTTTTATAGTCAATTTTACTTAAGTATACTTAATTTCATTTTCATTTTAATGTTTCCAAAATGCTTAAGATTTAGTAACACTTTGATTAGTCCGTTCTTTAATGCATAAATATTTGATAATATCTTTGGTCTATTTCCGCCATTTGGCGTCTTCTGAGAATGTGTACTACGTGCATCAAAAGAGTCTTATGGTTAACAATATATTTCTTTTCCTTCTAGAATTTATACAGGATTGTTATAAAAATAAAAATTTTTAATTTCTCGTAATTCTATTTCCTAGGCATTTTTAACTAGTAAACTCAACTATTAGAATATTTTTAAACCTGAAGAAACAAAATTTTACAACAATGCTGACTTGTGAGTAGTCCCTTTTTTCAGTTTGACCACAATGTCGCGACGACGCAGTTCGGCCCGTGTTTGAATTTGTTCGCTGTAATAAAATAAGTATACATTTCGAGGTTTTAGGCGCAATTTAAAGAGTTTTACATCTTAAGTAGGTACTAATTAAACAGAATATTACATATAATAGTGCTTATAGAAAATAATTCGTGAAGTCGAAACACTCCATTCTTTCGGTTATTGAAAATGAGGTTATTTTCGCAAATCATGTCGGTTTCGGAAATTGCATTTTGGAGCCGTGCCTTCCCGGTTAATTTTTTTTTTTATATTAAATTACCGATTTCGAAATCGCGAGTGTGTATTGTCCTTTCAGACTGGTACATTGTTGTGTGTGTGTGTGTCAAGTGATAAAAAAAAAAGTGCATCTAGATCGAGATTTGGGATTCTGCATGGACATTTGCTGCAGTGGACAGAATAAAGGCAACTGTACAATGTTTCTGTAAGTAGAAAAATTCTTTCTTCTTTTATGAAAAATCGAAATTTTAGTATTTTCAGCTGCGCATACTGAAATTTTTATATGAATAGATTAAATACGTAGTGTTTTCATGAGCAGCTAGTTTTTTGCTGTAAGTCTTTTTTGCTTCCGCTTTTTTCCACTTTATCTCGATAAATATTAGTTTCAGAGAAAAACTGTTTTAAATAAAAGATTTTAAGGCGGGAAAAAATACATCTTTTATGTTATATAAATTTTTCTTCAAAACCATGATTTTTCGAGAAAAAATGGAAAATGTTGATAAAATTTGGAAAAATTTTTCCTCAGATTAACTGTTTTTTTTCAAAATGATGCTTTTTTTTTTTTAATTAAAATTGGTTTTTCGTATTTGGACTATTCAAAACCCAATTTTCGAAACGTAAGTAAAGGCTTTTCAGAAGTACTTCCTTTTATTTTGTGTTAATTCAGCAAAAGTTGTCTGTTTTCTCGAAGTAGAAGGCCTTTAATGTCTCTAAATTTATTAAGATACCTTAGCATATTTTCTTAAATTTTCGAAATTTTCAATTTGATATCTCAATAAAATTAGAAGTAACGTTGTAGGGAAAACATTTTTTTTCAGTCACTGTACTTGAAAATAAATACAAAAACTGTATGCTAGTCAGTAGATAGATATAAAATGAGATAACAAATCGAAAATTTCTAAAATTAAATTTAAAGCATTACGTTTATCTGCTTCTAAGTATTTATATTTATAAAAAAAAATATTTAAAAATTTGTTGTTTATTTTAATAAAAATTTAGGATTGGATACACGTACCTTAATGATTTAAATTTAATTTTAGAAATTTTCATTTTGATATCAACAGAATATCAATAAATCTAAAAGTAATATTGCAGAGAAAAAAGTGTCGGTAAGGTGGGGTTCGGATATGGTAATGCATATAGCCTTAAGAACACTTTCGGATAAGTTCCTAACTTTCTATTCGCATTTAGCGAAGTCAGCATGAGGTTTGTGATTAGCATCAAAATCGTTGGCCTGGATATTCTCAATAAAGCAGGTATCCAATTATTCCAATTGTAAGAGTAAGGGAAGAAGCTTTAAGGGTCGATGGTGTCGTTCCGGCGCACTAAAGTCGACTTCCACTTTGGTTCCAGCCACGTGGTCGGACTTTTATATCGGCGAATTAACCCTCTCTTTCGTCTATGAGGCGTATAGAAACTCGTTACCATCAAGTGCAAACCCTTGCATGAACCATTGCACCCTATCATATATAATCAGGGTGGAGACTAAACAGGGAAACCGAGAAATTACTAGGAATTTAATTTAAAAACTGAGAAAAAGATTTCATTCCTTTAATAATTATATATTTACATTTATTGGAATAAAAATACCAAGAAAAAAATGTCCAAATTTTATTGCTGATAATCATTCTTTTCAATGCTAAAAGACACCCTAAAAAGTTTTTTCCTCACATTTTATTTGGAACTTACCTCATATTCACCAAAATACTTTTTGGTTTAAGGAATGACATGAGGGTGAGTTCAAAGTGAGCTAGAGGGATGAAACTTTTTGGTATATCTTCTGTCAATGTGAAGACCTATTTAGCAGCAATAAAATTTTGATCCCACGAATAAGGGATAATACGGGGTTAGTTCCAAATGAACTAGATGGATGAAAGTTTTTGAAGTGGATTTTAGTATTGAAAGGACCGATTATCAGTAATAAAATTTGGACTCCATAAATTTTGGAATTTTTGGTGATTTTTTTTAGATCTAAGGGATGATATGGGGTTGAAAATCTTTACTCTCTTGAATTATTTAGAAATCCATTGGAATTCATAAAAATCACTTGACAGTCCTGAGGCTGCTTTGAACTTTTTTAAAAAATTCTTTTAAGTTCCTTAAAATCAAATGAAATTCCTTGAAATTCTTTAAAGTTATTGAAAATACCTTAAAATCCCGAGATACGCCGGGTAAATTTCGGCTGGTAAATAAATAAAAATGGAATGGTTTTGGGAACTTTTTTTGATATTCTTAATTCAATAAATGTAGAAAAATAAGAAGAAAAAAATATTTGCACTTCGTGGTAAATATATCATAAATATCTTACTGTAAAGAAGAATCCTAAACGTTTTTTTTTTGTACTTAATTAGTGAATATTTATGAACTATTAAATTAATTATAAAATGTCGTCACTTATATCCGCAAGGGTAGCGTACTCTCAAGGGTATATAAATATTTTATAAGCACGCAGAGTGTGTTTTGACCAAATAATAGGATAAAGCTTTTACTACAGCACATAAAAAGTAGATTTCTTCATTCTTCTCACGTTCTTCATTTTCTCCATAAATTAAAGCTATTTCATTAAGTAAACGTGAAAGTTACTTTAGCAAGAATTCGTTTAAACGAGTGTTAAGAAATAATAATAATAACCTCAGAGGGGGGTGGGGATACAAAATTGTAAATGCTCAAATATTGATGAGGCGAAACGGTACAAGGAGGCAAGCCTTCGGTCTGACTAAAGCGGACAACTTCTACTGAAATTCTCTTTCGGTGCTCAATAAAATTTTCTTATTTCTCCTTTCTCTCCCTAAAAGACAGGAAAACGACTATCAAAAGACACTCGTTGCGAAAAGTTTTCCTCAAAAGGCTTCGCTTGAATAGTTACAACCTGAAAAATGGACAAAGTAAAGGGATAAAGAAACCGAACCGCACACTTCTCCAAAGAATTCGGAAAAACAATGAGTAAATCGAGAAGAATCGATTTTCACATGGTCGAAACCAAGAAACATAAGAATAGGTAAAAGGCCTTGGTAGATAGTCTGACCATTCGCATAAAGGAAAAAATTGTTTTCCATATTCCAACTATCAAATTCCATTTGAAGTAGGGGATCGCTTGATTAAAGCTTTGATGATTGTGACCGTATTTTGCATCGGTGAGGGTTTGCATATATATTCATGTATGAGATCGGAGATCAGTCTGTTCGTAACTGAGTTAAATGAAAATCCAATTTGAGGCAATAGGTTTACTATCTAGCATATCGGGAGAGAATAAAGAGGGAGAGACATAGTGACAAACTGAAATGGATAGAAGATGAGAATTGGTTTTCAGTTTCCATATTTGACGTTGCCTTCCATTGGTCAAATTTTGTTGAGCTCGTCATAGTTCACCAGGGATCATCGCGCCCGATGAGAGAAAAACTGATAAGGGGGATGGGTCGCGAAAATCGAGAGAGGGTAATTGCAGTTAGCCGCTTTGTCAAGAATAATACACTGCCTGGTCGTTTTGCATTTCATCGGCCCCAGCAATTTATTTTATGGTATAAAAAAGTGTTTTATTACCGATTATTCGGACTCTGATTCTCCACATATTTTCAGTGTTGGTTATATATATCTAAAAATATGGGGAAAACGCTTTCCACTATTTAAAGAGTATAAACTTTAGGTACCAGAGACTGCAGATATGTTTTAGACAGTTTTGCTTTAATCCTTTGTTACGAGAACGTCGAGTACGATTTATCCCCAGAAATAAACTCTTCACTTTCTTAATCTTAATACTCTATAAAGATGGTGGGTTGAGGAAACGGATGACGATCGCGGAAAAAGGGGATTTCCCTGAGTTACTAAGAATATCGAGTTGCAAACAAGAAATCTATTTCGATGGAAAGGTACAAAGAAACTGCTGCGGTTTCGTATTATCCTCTACCTTTCGTGTCTTTTTCCTCTCGTATTTCACCCCTTCCCTTTTTTCCGAGTTTACTTGACGCTCTTCTAGACTCTCGCAGGGCGGATTATCCAAAGCTTTCTCTTAATGCGATCAGACCTGATTAATATCTCAATTGATTCTGCTGTTGGCAGTTGCGTTCAGGGCGGATTTCGATCGATCGATCCTTTCATCTATAACTGAAAGATCCCATCTCCTTGAAACTTTTCTTTCCTTTAAGTAAATAAAATATATCCCTTCATTTTAACACATGCTTGAAAATGCATGACACTGAAATTTGCAACATTTACGGCAAACGAAAATTTAAAAAAGTTCTAAAACATACACAATCTAAAATTTTCTGGTGGAAAATAGTACAAACCAATAAATGAACCACTAAAGTTTCTACTTCTTCCTTGAAAATAGAAAAATTCATCAAAATTACCCTTGTTGATTAGGTCAAGATTTTATTACTGATAATAAGTCTTTTTAATGATAAATCACAGAGTAAAAGGTTTGTTCCATTCAGTTCATTTGGAGAAGACTGATTATCTGTAATAAAATTTCTACCCAACGATGCAAACTTCAGTCTCATGAAAAAGACTAAGTTTACACTAATAACATTTGCCCAATAAAGCTCATGCAGTAATTGAAGCTTACTCTTGAAATATTTTAAATTTGAATGCAGTGCTACATTTCTTGGTACTTAGAATATTTAACGATGAAAATATGAATTTTTTATCATCAACCGAATGATTCGTTTAAACTTTCCATTTAGTTATTTTTTGAGCTTCATTAGTTATTTTTTAAGAAGGCGATTGCACTTTACTTTTACGTTGAAAAACGATCGAATCTTACCGTGTACCAAAGTAGTTAAGAGTATTATGGTAATCGGACTAGCGAGAAGCTCGTCATTTTCTGAGAAACTCGTAATTTTATAGCTCAACGTGTTCCACTCTTCACTTTACTTTTCTGCACATATTTGTTTACTAGCCACTTGTTTCCTTACCTTGTTGACTTCTTGGTCTTCAAACACAGTAGCACAATTTTTGGAATCGCGATAAACTCTTAGATCCAAAAAAAACGTCTTTTCAGGGCTAGTCTGAAGAAATAGAAGTTTCTTTTTTATTTTTAAGTCTACGTGACTGACTAACATATAAAATTTTCCACATCCCTGATATGCTTACTTGAGAATATGAACGAGAAAAATATTCTGCTGAAGTGGTCAAGTATTTTTTAGCTCTTAGACGAGAGCACCTGAATTTTTAAACTGCTTGAGTAAGAGCTAACATCGGGAAAATGGTTTTTGTAAAACCACTTAAAATAATATTTCTGCAAGTTTTTGAATTTATGTTTGGGTCAAAAAAGTTTTAGAATATCTAAGCCAATGAATCTTAATTTTGACAAGCTTTTTCAAATTGTGCTTCATTGTGAGAGTGAGTCGTATAGGTGATTTTGTGACTAGGGGTGGTTTTCACCCCCGTAATTAAAAATGTTAATGATTTTTTTGTATAAAATACGTTTTTTGGTCCCTGAAAACTATTCCTACCAGAAAAAAATAAAGAAAAATTTTTTTCATCATTCATTTGAACGTTCAGAACTTTTCGATCATAATTTTCTGTAAGGACTCCAAGAATAATTAAAGTTTAAGAATTGCAATTAAACTTCTATAAATCAAATTTTGTGGATGTTTCCTAAAATAATTTTGATTAAGCTGTACGAGCGTGGATGAATAAAGAAATATCAGGGATAAGTTCAATTAAGCTTTTCCTCACAATATCTTTATTTACAGTATTTGTTTCGTTTTTTACCCTTTTAGTACATTTTTCAAATCATTCGTCACGCAAGCTCCACAGTGCTGCATTGCTCGAATGTATGTCAGGACTTCCGCTCACGCGAGTAAACGCGCAAATCGCGCGACTTGCTAACGATGCGCAAGAGCCTATATGGGTTTAAGCTTTCGTTGAATTGCCGTTTGTTTGATTTCATTTTTCTTCCTTCAGCTCTTTTCCTGCGCGCACACCATTTTAAGGGTGAAAAAAAAATGCACGCAGCTCCGTGAAAGCCGACTTCATTGTTCTCAGCAGTTGATAGACTCTGACGTTGTAATTATGTTCCGCGGAAATACCTCTAAACGTAATTACTCGAGTATCCATTTTAAAAAAATAGTTCCAAATATTTTTAAAAAGGAAGAAAAAAACTTACATTCAAATTGTACCAATCAACATTTAAGTTGACGTGGAAACAAAAATGAACGAGAATATATGGTTTGAAAATTGTATACTAAAATTGGAAGGCTTATAGTTTTCGGTAACCTAAAAACTCATTTTTTAATTTCAGGGGTGACAAACTAATCCTAGTTAGAAACGCGACTTAAAACTCAAAAGGAATCCCACCTATGACATTTGAATACATAAAAGATTATCGCTACTAATATGCATCTTTATAGTGGGGGTGAGAACTCTCGGTTTCACCCCTAAAAACCACCGCATTTTTCACGTAATTAAATCTATCGTAGGTGGGGTCCTTTTTGGGTTTTAAATCGATTTTATGATTTTGTTGGTTTGTTTTCCAATAGGGGTGATTTTTTTGGTTTTTCTGGAGTATTCTAACACCCACTATTAATTCGGAGATTATTAAAGAGAATTTTTCAGGTTTAAAAATCTGTTGTAAGTAGTGGGATTGTGGATATTTTCTATAAGGGGTGATTTTTAGGACTGGAACCGATAGTTCTCACCCCCTACGATAAAGATGTATATTAGTAGTGACAATTTTTCATGTATTAAAATCTGTCGGAGGTGGGGTTCTTTTTCGGGTTTAAGTTGATTTTGTAACTAGGGTTGGTTTTTCACCCTCGTAATGAAAAATTTTTGGATTTTTTTGCATATAGTGCGTTTTTTCATAATTCATTTAGAGTCGTGACTCACCTTTCACTAAACTTTTTGATTATATGTAATGAATTAAAGTAAGACAGTTACCAAATTAAATTGAATTTATTCTTCATTTCAAGTTGGAAACGTTGTGATATCGTGAAGCACGTCATTTTGAAATTTGTGGAGAGCATGAAAAAATAATGTAGTTGTTTTATTTTGTAATGTGCATTTCTCGGAAGGATCTGCAATTATTTTGTATATTACGCCCTGTTACAACTTCCGTGTAGGTTGCCATTATAAGAGGTCACAATAGAATTCGCAAGGTCCGTTCCTTAATTTTATCCCTCTATAGTTATACAGAAATTTTCTTTCTCTCCCTTTTACTCTTTCTCTCTTTCTATTCAGCCTCATTCCTTCATCTGAACACGCTCGTCTTTTCTATGCCAGCTTTTGCTTCTGTTTCTACAGCTCTTATTTCAAACTGTAGATCCGTGATCATCCATCCTTTCGAGTTTTACTCTTCGCGTGCAACAACCACCCTTCCTTTCTCGTAAGCACCTATAACTTTCATCCCTCCATCGAACTGCTAACCCACTAGAAGAATTGTACTTAAAATTCCGAGGCGCAGTATCTACTTGCCAATTCGCGTTTTCGCTATTTCGAGTCATTCTAGGAACTATTGCATTTGGACCATAGATTTAAGGAGAGAAAGAGTGAGACTGAAGTTTGCATCGTTTATGATGAACGAAATAAAAAAAAAGAATTTTCTTTATAACATACAAAATCCAAAATTTTCTGGTGGAAAGTAGTTGTTATTTTCTAATAAATGAACCATACCAAAATTTTAACCCCCTCGCGCATTTGAAACTTATCCTACTTCATTCTTTAAAATGAAAAACTTCATCAAAATAAATTATCATTATACGTTGGTATTCCCTTAGACCCAAAATTTTTTGTTAAGTATGGGGTGTGTTCCAAATGATCTGGATAGATGAAATGTTTTGGGATGTTTTTTAACATTGAAAAGACTTATTATCAGTAATAAAATTTTCACCTAACGAATAAGGGCAGTTTTTATGACTTTTTCAATTCTAAGGGAGGAAATAGGGTGAGTTCCAAATGCACGGGGACGTTGAAACTTTGGTGGTTTATTTATTGGATTGTATACAACACTACTGGCCAATACCCCATCGAGAATAAAAGACCATTCTGGATTAAATATTTTAAATATTTTATTTTAAATCGGGCGTATTTCAATGCAAACCAGTCCTTACCACTTAATCACTTTTTTACTTGTCTAAAAACAGTTTCACTTTTGAGAGAACACTTCCTAGTTTTACCCGATGTATGGTTTTGAAATAGAAAACTCTTCAATACCCTATTTCATTATAACAAACATCTCGGTTTTATTGCATTATTTTAAGTTCGAAATACCAATTTAGGATTAAGATGTCAATACTATTTAATTACTCTATTAATTGCCTAATTATATAAAAATATTTTTTTAAAAAGAGTTAATCCTGACGGGTTGTTAGAGCATTATTGGAAAAATGAAGTTCCATGATATTTTTACCTCGTCATCTATCGGTTCGAGTTTCAGTGGTACAGACTAATTATGGCCAGACGGAGACGTAGGTAAATATTTACCCTCTCTAAATCTATGAATGTACCTATAGCTACATTTTTTTAGGTAAGATAATTTTTTATCATTTAATATTGAACGGTTGAAATTGAAACAGCTCAATTTGGCAGGATTCAGTTTGAAATTGTTCAATTTTTATTTTATGGCAAACAGGTAGAAAGTTATTTTCCTTTTTACTTCTTTTCTGTTGTTTTCTAAGAAGTAGGGTCATTTGGTATTCCTTTTAACGCCACAGAGCAATTCTAGGCCTGGCAGAAAAAAACCATTTCGGGACAGAAAAGTTACATTCTGCCCAATTTCGCTAAACAGGTTCTTCGTTCTGAATCGCATGGAAAGCGAAACAGTCTTTGAATACGAAATTCCAGGATTCATACTAGTTTAGGTGGTAACAGATGCCTATTTTTTTCAACCACCCTATGGGATCGATTTCGTACGTGTCATAAGGCGTTCCTCTTGGCTCCACACGCCTTGCGACGATCGCAAGTGGGATTCTGATTGATCTCTCTTACTTTTCGCTTTATTCGTAGATGGTTAAAGCCCGAATTGCTGACTCTGCGTTGAATCTGAAATTGCTTTCCATCCCTTATCCCCAACATATACATATACATTTAACCAAGGAACCAGAGTTCGTCGTCTTTATGCATAACCACGAACTGGAAACGTAACATACGTGATCTCTCATTTTACACTCTTTTGAGGTGTGCCCATTTTTTTATTGAATACTTCAGCAATATAATTCCAGAAATTTTGATGCTTACTTTAGTTTATGGTACTTTAAGCATTTTTTTAAATCGTTTATGAAATAAGGATTCTAGCGTATTTTAAGCGCGTATGATTCGTGTTTAGATAATAAATTTGGACATTTTTACACTCAGTTGAAATCCTCGCGGAGAATAATTTAAATTGACCCGAATCATTCACTAGTACGCAAACCACAAAATGCCTTGGTACTTTAAACAATGCTTTCTCTTCAACTACCTCGATGTTTTTCAAAATAATAATCATTTCTCTATTATTTATTGTATAATAACAAAACCAACAAAGAAATTTAATGTTCAGAAAACCAAACGTATTTTTGTTCTTCAAAATTAATCAACAAGTCTAAGATAAGAAAACACATTTTGAACCCCCAAAGGGAATTTCAAAAGTTTTGTTAAACTTAATGTTACAAAAAAAAACAAAGAAAATTAAAGCTATTTTGTAGGTTGAGCAAATTGTATAATTTTTAAAGAACTTTAATAAACGTTCGCAAGAACAATATTGAGAATAAAAAAAATGTTGGTTCATTATACCCAACTTTGAAACTTTACTGTGCCAAAACTAAAGCCTGGAAAAAATGTTGCCAGAGAATTTTTATGTTTTTTTTTTTCCGGTAGTTATATAGGTATGTCGATAGCTCAAATGCATATTCTTTTTGGCAAATGATAACATTGAATACCAGTAGTTGAGAGAAAGCATTGTTTGAAGTACAGAGGCATTTTGTGGTTTGCATTCTGGTGAATTGTTGTTAAGAGAGGCCAGTGATTGAATCGAATCAGTCACACCCATCCCAACCAATCTACCCCTAGCGGTTTTTTAATTGAGTTACAATTTTTTTTTTTCGACAAATAAAACGGTCATCCACATCGTGTATGTTTTTTAACATTATTTTTTACGGAAACGAGAAAAAAATATTTCCAATTCTATAGTGAACATCTCATCGAATGCGACAAATCATCTACGGTTTCAATAAAGGTAGGCATTGATTCATAATCAAACTTTTGATCTCACTAATGTTTTAATAATCTTATTGTTATATTGCTTTTATTAATTAAAATTGCATCAAAAATAGAATTCAATTAAATTTTTAAACTTTGCAGCAAATTGAAATACCGTATCGTAGAAGAGGATATAAAATTGTTTGTTCCGAGCAATAATGAAAGTTGCAAAAAAATTTCAAAAGTGGTATGAAACCATTGCGTTCCGTCTAGAATATTTTATAATCCCTCCTACTATATATGTCGGTTCAATTTATTGGTCCCGGAACGCAAATGAATTCTGACAATAATTGAAAAATATGTTTTGATATTATGCAACCAAACTAATTCATTGAAATCAATCCTCCAAATATGAAAGTTTAAGCAAGCTTTCAAAAGTGGTAAGAATAAACCATCGCCATTGCTATTTTAGTCAACTGGAACAACCACTCAACAACAGCGCAATTTTAATATGAAGTTAATTTTTAATTGCTTCAAAGCAGATTAACATATAATGTAACAGTCGAAATTGCACAGCAGTAGTCAGGAAAACGTAATATTGTTTATATGTAATATGTTCGTTGACTCGTTAGCTACCATTTTTGTTAATATCGCATCGCATTTGTGAAACCCATGAAGCTAATTCACACGTAACACTTTGTGGCAGGTTTGATCCGAAATGAATGTTTGGGGCGTAATATGAATTTCATCGAAGTGGAAATATTAATGATAAAAAATGACATACTGGCCGACACGAAACTGATAAACGTATTCTCATGATCGAGGCTTTCGAAGGCCTGTGACAAATACATATATACGAGGTATTGTCGCTGAATGATCAAATCATTATCGAGTATCGATCTACCGCATGTATATATAATATACCTATTATAACGGACGTTTATTTGAACAAAACACACATTTATTTCAATCGGAAGCAATACATTATATCTACTATAAATTCACTTGTCAAGATAAAATTATAAAATGGTCATTATTTTTGAGGCATTTTTTAAAAAGTTTTGCTCGAATTTTCATCGCTCGAACATTTGCAGTTGATTTTTATCTATATTTGTAGTCAAAAGCGAGGTTTTAAAAGAAACATAAAATTGTTTTTATATGCCAGTATTTAAAATGGAGGATTATGAAATTCAAAATAGCTTCTCTCTAAAATTGAATCAGTGGAAGTTCACTGATTTAAGTGATTTTTCACTGATTTCAAATGAGACTGAACTTTGTATCGTTTACGGTAAACGATAATTAAAAAAAAATAATTTTCTCTGAAACATGCAAGCTCCAAAATTTTCTGGTTGAAAGTAGTTGTATATAATCCAATAAATGAACCACCAAAGTTTCAACCTCTCACTTAAAATTAAAAAATTCATTCAAATTTTCCTTATTTGTTAGGTTGAAATTTTATTATTGATAATAAGATTTCCTAATGCTAAAAAAGGATTCAAAAGGTTTCATCTCCCTAATCCATTTGGAACTCACCCCATATCATCCCTTAGACCTGCTAGTTTTTGGTAAGTATTGGCTAAGTTCTAAATGAGCTAGATGGAAGAAACTTTTTGAGGAGTCTTATTAGCATTGAAAAGACCTATTAACAGCAATAAAATTTTAATCCCACGAATTAGGGTGTTTTTGGTGAATTTTTTTATTCTAATGGATGATATGGGGTGAGTTCCAAATGATCTCGAAGGATGAAACTTTGTGGTATGTCTTGTAGCATTAAGTAATATTTATCAGTGATACAATTTTGACTCAACAAATAAAATTAATTTTGATGAATTTACTAATTTTAAGGGATAAGCTAGGGTGAGATATAAATACACGGGGAGGTTGAAACTTTGGTGTTTCATTATTTGGGTTATTATGTTCCACCAGAAAATTTTTGATCTTGTATGTTTTAAAAAAAATTTATTTTTCAAATCGTTTATCTTATAAGCGATGCAAACTTCAGTCTCATGATTTCTAGTAGATTTCTCACTGACTAAAATCGTGAGAAAAAAGTCACTGATTCAAGTTTAGAGAGTTGAGTTCAATCTTATTCCAGGACTTTGTATTGAAAAAAAATACAGTTATCAATTAACGATTAAAAAATCACGATTTTTCAGTTCAACTGTTGCTTTTTATTATTAAAGCTAGCCTTTTCTGAAAGTTACGTTATTCACAAAATCGATTATACTTTTGGTAGACACCTCTTCTAGCATGGGCGCATAAATGTTCGGAATAAATATCGGAAACGAATAAATGCTTCCCGTTTCGGTGGTTTACCCGTTCCACCTTTATTTCTCGTGCACTTCAATGATTTCGCCTCTTTCTTTTTTTTTCTTTTTTTTCTTTTCTTTTCTTTTTTTATTTTCCATTAACTTCCATTCTTATGAACAATATATTCAGTAGCTTTGATTTTCCTTCTACAGGATAGGGTTCGTTGTGTTTATTCGAACGTCGTGTAGTGTCGCGTTTACTCGTTAGACACGAAACGGGTAAGCTGTCCAATTTATAATTTCCTTGGGGGCCCAACCACCATCTCAACGAAAACGATAAGGAAGCCAGAAAAGGTACTTGAATGGTACTTCTGTAAAGTGGAGAGTAGAGAACCCATTCAATACCGTATTATCTTATAAATTTGTCGAGTAAAGTTTACTTTCGACAATAGAGCTGGTTTATACAATAATTAAATTAATTATGAGGAGATCTACATGTTTTACAGTTTACGTTGTTCCACTTTATTAATAATACAATATAAATAGATATAAATAGAGTGATTGAGATAATGAATAGGATTTGTGCATTTATTACAAGTTGGGAACTTTAAGGATGAGTTTATTCTTGCAATTTCTCGATTGAAAATGTAACTTTGCACAGGACTCAGCAGAGATTTGTTACGGCTCTCGATCTCAAGAGTAAAGTTCCACAAACGGAAATCTCTCGCGACAGCTAAATCTTCCACAAGAATTCCCCTCGAGCCTTTCTTGCTACCCTCGAGCCGTCTCTCTTCGAAATATTGTTAAATTTGATTCATGTTTGCCCTTTTTTCTTTTATCAATTTACCTTACACATTTTTTGTGTTATTAATTTATAAAGCGTTTACTTGAATTTATTTCTACGCATAATTTAAAGAGATTACATCTTTCTTTGCTTGCGCCACTTTTTTTATCGTGAGAAAAAATGTTTATGAAACAGCTAAAGCGAGTTACCTCTTATCTATAATCTGTATTGCAGATTATGCATTCCAGGATCGTAGCAAATCAGAAAAATAAAATGAATACCATAAATTTTTCATACTCCAGTATACCAATTCGGGCAGAAAGAGGTTAATCCCTTGTAATCCGGAAAAGTTATAGTCTTGCCTAAGCTTTGTGAGTTATATATCGATTCGAATTACAAAGCATTTATTTACGTTTGTAAATATTCATTTGCAAATTTTCGAAAAGCATGCTTCTGAAAGTTGAAATAAAATTTAAATATAAACGGAACTAACTGATAAAATCTAATACTTAATAAAATACGTTTCGTAAGAAATATGTTTAATATTTAATATTTCTTTCTAACGAAAGAAAAATTTTGATTTACCTTTTCAAGCAGATTTTCATGGCTGGCTTGAATTCATGTGGAAAATCGTATTCGATATATCAAAGGCCCTTGTATTTCAGTTATTACTCAAAGAGTTCTTTCACCTTGTTAGTTTTCCAACGAGACGAAATGTAGCATTCAAGTAATGAAAGAAGAAAATCAAATAGAATTTCTAATTGCCTCTTCAGATTCAATTGATTATTGAGTTTAACGAACCAATATAAAAACTCAATTATTTTGCGTGTAAAAATGAAGTCATAATAATTTTGGAAGATTTTTCGCTATATCTGTGAGGTGGTCATCGCAGTTTATGCAATCATTTCATTCGCGCAGGTGAAAATTAAATGCTTTAGGTGGCACTTAGCAACTGAAATAAAAAGTGGAGCACGCTTATTGCGGTGTAGATAGTATAGCCATCCGAACAATCCGCGTATTCATAGGACCATTATTATTTGCCATTTTAACTGGTTTACACGTCTATGATTTGGTAATGTGCTCATCCCATTTCAGTTATTGCAACAGTACTCCGTTATATTCCCTCTGGAACCTGTTTTACGCAATTATTATCATGAAGCTTGGCTCTCACGAGAACTTTGGAAAGACTAATTATTACCTTCATTGTTTTAAGCCTGACATAAACAGTTTCGCTAATTTCTGCTTGTTAATGGACGCACATAGCCACGCATTACATTTATACGGATTGAAGCTACGAAAATAATGTTTATAGTACTGTTTTACATAAAAAGTTCGTTTGTGACTACTTTCTCACGATTTTCACTGAATTAAATCTTGAAAAGAGAGTCACTGAAAATCAGTTAAAGAGAACAGGGTCGATATTTTTTCTCGTCTGTCAAAAAAAAAAATATTGATCTTGTCTTCATCGACTGGCTCATTTTATTCTTTTATTTTTGATTTTTTTTAGGGAGTTTTGCTCGCTCTCAAGGGTTTTAAATAAATTTAAATTGCATCCAATCATAAAAAATAAAAATAAATAATTATACAATTCCTTATTTGTGACTTCGTATATTTATAATACTAAATTGCGAGAAAATTGTCTTCAATTCAAGATATTTCAGTCCCTCAAATTTGTAGGCAGAAAGCAATTGTAAATTAGCTCCATTCATCTCGAAGGATGAAATCGCGGAAATTAGAAGTACAGCTACTTTTTGCTCTGATTATTCGTCAGTAAAAAGACCATGAATGCATGTTTTTATAGAAAAAAATTATGTGCCAACTTAAATAAAAGAACCTCCCTCGAGACTCGAAAATAACTTCTTGTGCAAATTTATCTTTTGAATATGTCTTCCTTTATGTAACTAATGAAGAAAAACATTTCGACAGACGAAAAAATATATAAAATATCATAGAAAGTATATCATATATATGTATAGAATGTGAATATATATTTTAAAAAATCATTACATTCATAATTATGGAAGTAAAACCATATTCTTTTGACTTTTATCGTATTTTTTTGCTACAACTACGATATATTTGACGATAAATTACTGAGCAAAGCACAGAACATAGAGAGACGAAATGAAAGCCCGATTTTGCCAGATATTTATGAATCAGGTATATAAAACACGGAATAACGGTTAGCTGGAAAGCATTTTTCTAATTCATACAAAAAGTGCAATAAAAAAATCGCAGTTTTTGTGTGATAAAAGCAATTTTTTTAACTGAATTAGCATCTGTTAACTTAAGTCTTGTGATTATTCTCTTCAAAATCTGTTGTAATGTTTGGAATTATTTTAATTATGCAAATAATATATTCTGTAAGCCATAAAATTGAGGTACTTAAAAGCATATTGTTCTTTAGCATCAATTCTCAGTATTTTCCATCGTGGATGCAGAATCTTCACTAAACTGCGCGGGCTTGGCATGACAAGACAGTCATTTTGGAAAATTAATTTCCTTCATGAATGATTAAATTGATTAAATATTAATTATAAATTTATATTAA
>JAUESI010000033.1:5682781-5705465 GCA_032275145.1 Synergus laeviventris | reverse complement strand
AATCAGCGCATCAAAATACATAAGTATACGTAGTTTGAAGGAAATCGGGGGTGGACCGTTTTCGGAAGTTTATCCAAATTTTTTAATTACTTTAAAGTTTAAAACTCCCCTGAATTCTTTTGAAATTCTTTACAAATTCTTTAAAATCACTGGAAAAAAATTTTTTAAATTTATATTTAGTCTTGAACCTCCTGTAATATTTGAAATAATAAATCCAGAATAATTTTTTTATTTTGATGGGTTATTGACCAGTTTTCTCTACTGGGGGTATTTACCAGTGAGAGCGCGACGCTCCTTGCCGGGTCCTTTTCAATTTTCCAGATCAGGACCACATTAGAACTATGCAAAATTATCGAGAACCCTTCCAGGGTTCAAATACCCTACCAGGTACAAAATATAAATAATATAAAAATGTCTGAAGCAACAAATGCTATTGCTTATGCAAATTTTGTACAATCATCTGAGATTATAACAATTATATATTTAAATTCTTATGAATTTGAATCACTCACTTCTGTGAAGGCATGGGAACGATAAACTTAGAATTCGTTTAAGTAAATATTATATTGATTGTGGTGGACGACATTAGGTTGAAACGATCAGAAAGTCTAGGTGGTTTTTAAAATACCTCTTTTAAACTGCAGGTTTATCGATTCGAGATTCAATTTATAAAAGAAAAACTGGAGAAAAAAAAAGGAACTAGGAAAGAAAGCAAAGAAAATCCGGCATCCTATGCTAATATCGGTCGAAAGGTAATTTAATTGAAATAAAGTGCCTGAAGCGATTTTCTTGAGCTGCTGACGATTGATATCCACTGACGAAATGAAATGGAGTTGATTTGATGCCCAAGGGATGCGGAAATTGGAGAGAAATGATAGGAAAATAAAAGAGAGAATTTTTTTTACTCTAATAACAGTATTGTTGCCTCTAAACTATTTACGCCTTTTAACATTCTTGTAATTAAATGTTATGCTTACGAATCACTTACTATTACTTTCAATTTCTTATTTGAGAAAAGATATTAACAAAAGATATCATTTTCATTTGAAAAAGCTATAAATATATAATAAAAAAAATTCTATTCAAGCAGTGATAATACGCACTTGTGCAACCAATGCTTTACCTTCATTCGTGAAATCCTATAGGCGAGATTTGTTATAAACTCAAACCTCGATATGTTCTGCATTTCCAGTTGGTATTTCCACTCACGTATAGAATTCGATTTGCATAAAAAATTTGCCGTCCATCAAAATGCAAAAACTAACTGAAAATATAATTCAATTAGCGACGTAAAATTATTTATCATTATTCTGAAAATTTGTCCATTAGTCGAAATTGTGAAATTATAAATTATATTTGATGCAAATATAATTAAATGTGAATGTCGCTCAATTTCAATAACCTACTGAAGCTAATGGATAAAATCACATTCATTGACAGATTAAAATAACGAAATTTTGTTTCTTTTAATAATTTCTCTGATTTTATGCTGATTATAAGTGTCGACCTACTTTTTACACGAAATATAGGTGGTAGTTTTTAATTCTCGCAAATTCTGATTTCAGGAGAGTCCACACGTAAATCGTGCTTAAATCAAACGAAAATTGAATACCTCTTCCTCAACTTGTTTTAATCCAAAAAAGCATGCATCTCTCTTCGTTCGTTATAAGTTGAATATTTTTCTGTGTAATGGATATTTTCCTTCTTTTACAATTTAAAACCTGCTTTGTAATTTAAATATCTATTTTTCATTTTAATATCCAACGGGTAAATATTTTTGAAATATTTTTAGAAAGGGTGATTCTGAATTTAATTCTCGAACCATTTTAGTTTTCTTACTTTTTGGATTAGAAAAATTTTGTATTTGGACGATTCTTTAACAACCGTAGTCTTTATCTTCCTTCCGTCGTTCGTGAAATAGTCACAAGAGAAACGTACGAGATTCAGTTCCTAAACTTTGGATACGTACACGTAGATATAGATGTTGGCAATGTCTAAAAGGAAACTTGTAACATTTATCACAGAAATCGTATCTGTGTAATATATTATAGTTAGATCTCTACAAAGGAAACTGTGTGAATTCGACTTTTGACATTATAAAGGAGATAGTGATTGAGATTCATCCAAAATAAATTATATTGCATTTCATAAAATTATAATGCTTTCCACATGGTAATTTACTCCTTTCAACATTGTTTCATTCATATTGGATAAATGTGAAATTGATAAGCTGTAGTAAATTATCAAATTATGTACGTACAAAGGTAATATGCAAACAAATTATTGCTATTGGAAATTAATCAACTTTCACAGTTCTGCATATGATAGTAACACAAAACATAATTAATTTAATGGATTAAACCATTTTGTACATCAGAGTCAATTTATTTATCATTAACGCTGTCAAATTCAAATACAAATTCGGATATATCATCTTGGAAATTTTTGAATATATATAATTACTGCAGAAAACAATAAAGGAACCATGCGAAGATAAAAAGAGTACAGGCATTTTTTCGGATAATTTTTCGTTTTTCTACTGTTCCTTTTGCTTGTAACCAATTTTAAATCAAAGGATTTTAAAATGTTTTAAGAGATTCCAAAGGCATACAAAATAATTGAAAATTTTTTATCTCTATAAGTTTCATAAAATCTCTTAAAATTCTTGGAAAAAATTAAAGTCGTATAAAATCTTAGTGCCAAAAAAAGCTAACAGTACATACAAAATGACATACCCAGTAAAATAATTTTTAAATCCAATCGTTTTGACAAAACGAAAATAATCTGAAGTTTTCAAATTCGGTACATTCATATAATTCGCGTAATTTCCAAACCAATAAATAAGGTTTTCGACAAAAATGTATTTAATGTATGCACTTTTCGGATCTTTTTTTTTGAATTTGATGAAATTTTTTCATAGACTTGAATTAAAAAGAATATGTCCCCTGTACATTTTTACGTCAACAGAAAAATCTCGAGAGAGAAGGGATAAAATAAGAACTAGTGACTCGTGTTAATCATCGTGAAGGTAACTCCTCAGAGACTTGTCCGATACGCGAATTCAGTCTGGTGAATTCAGGTGGTTCAGAAACCATTCCTATTTCTACCTTTTTCCTCACCCTTTCTGGAGGTTGCCCCGCGGCAACCCTTTACGCGAATCCGAGAGAATTTCGTCGACGCCTAATGAAAATTAATGGCTTCATGTTATGCAGGGTTGGTGTGAGAAGTAAGTGGAAGGGGAGCGCGTAGCAGTTCTGCTATGATTTAATACTACCCCTAACAACACCCCTCACTTTTTTGTCCTAAGAGATTTCGCCTCATAAATAAAACGCCTCGATGACGTCTCCATACATGAAATTTCCAATTTTGCATATTTTCAATTCTATTATTAATCAATTTCAAGGGTGGGAGAGATTAAATTTAAATTTGATATATCAAATTTAAGGTATACCTTATGTATTCATTTTAGAAATTGTTTAATTTTTTCCTATACTCATTTCTTTCTACTTGAGAACCTCTCCAAAAACATTAGGTGAAATAATTTTTTTTGAAATTTTGAACATTTATTTGGGAAGCATTTTTTCTACGAAATTTAATTAAATATTGTGTGTGCTATAACTTCATTATGTATAATTTTTCATTTACTTTGAGTGCTTTAAGTTTTAACCTTTAATTATACTCATTAGAATTTCTTCCTGCTTTTATAAATACAACCACAAATTACTTAAGGGCCTGTGCTACTTTACCATAAGAGTAATTTAGTTTCGCCAAAATTACGTTTGCAGTAATAAAACTGTTTTACTAAAATTAGGCTATATTTACCTCCGTCTATACGAAATGGAGGTAAATGGCCTAGTTTTAGAAAAAAATATTTATTATTGCAAGTTGAGATGGCGAAACTGCTTTTCTCGTAATTAATTATGGTAATTACCACAACTGCTTAAGTATATGAAAGATATTATTTGTTTCTGTGGTTTTAAATTTAAGAGCTTTGAAATATGTTTGGCTAGTATTAACAGGTATTAAGAATATTAAATTTTAAATAATCTAAGAAGTATTAAATGAAGGATTTAAAAAAATAAGTAAATAAATGTAATTTGGCTTGAAATTAAATTTTATACAATTTTCATTGTATAGAGGAATTGAGGAAGATTGTAGAGAAGACTTAATAACAAACAATAATTAAAGAAAAATAATCGATTTATTACTATATTTACAACAACTTTCATTATATTACAAATAAATATCGCTGTCGAGATCGATGCAATTTATTCCGTGATTTGATATAGAAGAAAACAATTCTACATTTGTTTTTCGTTCTGTATTAGCGGTTAAACTATAACATTCTGGTTTCTCCCTTTCTCTCTTTATATCATCTTCACTAATGTACAACAAGTTCACACTCATTCTGTTTCTCGCCACGGAAATAAATTGTACAAAGATCTCTACTAAGCTGCAATGCGAGTAGAAGGTACAGATGAACTTGTATGTAATAATACTATAACTTTCAGTGTTAAATTACACGATGAATCTAGGACGCTTTTCAACTATTACCTATCATAATTCTAACGCTGAGGATACATCGCGTTAACTATCTATATGTACAGCTGGACACATTAACATCGAATATTTCCGACAATAAAAGAGGACGAGATCGAATTTATACAAAGTAAAATACGTTTTGTTGCTAATATTATAAGTAAATTATTCCAATTTTTGAAATATTTAAATAAAATGTTTATTTCAGTTGACAAGTCGTACATTAAAATTTTTAATATTTCTAAGTGAATCAATTTAGCGAGTCTCGTGATCTGTCACTCATTCCCAATTACTTGGCGTGTTTATCGTGCGCGTATTAATAAAACTAATTGACGAGTAGCGTCCCAATAAGCGAGTGTTCATTTCTCTAGAATAGGAGGGCTTTTACTGAAATCTAGAAACGAAGCATCAAAGCGTCAAAGCTCAATTTCCGGAGAGAAACTGAGCTTTCAATGAAACAATACATATACACTAAATATCTCTTACATGTACACAGTACAAAAATAGTGAGATTCCTTGCGGTCTTTTCAATCGACAATTCCCGAGAAGTCTGATTTAAGAGAATTCGAGAGATTCTTTTCATTTAGAACACAGGATTATTTTCAAGAAGTTTTTGTTAATACAAATTATTTTCTTATAATTATTCTCTTTTATCAGATTTATTCTTTTATAGATTTTTTTCACTCTTCAGACGTCGCGGGAACATCGATGCATATAACGCGGAAAGTTAAATCTAAAGTTGCTAAAAAAAAAAAAACTAATCGTCTATAAAATTCTTAGGGACCCTAACTGTCCCCCTTTGGAGTTTGAATTTCTACGAAACTCAAAACCGATGATACAGTTACGTATAAAAACAAGAAAAATCACAAAAAAACAGAATCACATTTTGAAAAAATGCAGAATGTACGAATATCTCTTTGCTCAGTAAATCAGCCCCTATCGTTCGAGGCAAAATTTATTTATTACTGCTAACAATATCAAGGAAGATTGACATCTCTTGATAGAAAGGTGACAACATATTTATTATGAAATTTGTCTATTTAAAACTGACTGAGTCTTTAGCCGTGAAATTCGCTCGAGCGAAAGACTTTGCACTTTTGTGCATTTTAATCACGATTCTGACATGACTTGCTGTAGAAACAACTCAGAAACATCCCTGGAGACTCGTGAGCCGTCTCTATAACTTTTTAATTAATAGTGATTTATAGTAGCTGTATTGGAAGTACATGGAGAGATGATACTATTACGAGTATTGGATACTGCGAAGTGTCGCACTACGGATACGTATATGTGACAATGTGACATGTACATATTTCAAGTAATCGGATATTAAATTAAAATATTTATATCAGACGTTCTGAAATTTCAGTCTTCCCGGTTTTAATCACGCGGGCGACACCGAATTCTACATCTCGAATTTCAAATATGTCAGTTTAAATAAGATATAATTTAATGAGCAGAGATTTTACAAATGAAAATGGACTCCCACTACCCACATTTCGACAGAAACGGGAAAGTGTCATGTCCACGTGACGAAGTGGATAAATTTTTTATACAAAAACATATCCTTTCCTTCTTCGAGATAATTTTCATTACTATAATTACGTCACCCGAAAGCAATGGTTAATACTTCATGATTATAGTAAAAATACAACAGAAGATTTGATTGTTCAAAAATCTGAAACGAGAGCAGAAAAGATCTTAAGGGGAGATTCATATCTTGGAGCCTCCTTAGCTAGATACGGCTATGTCTGCGACCCTATAGAAAATACTTTCCTAATGGACTTGGAGTCCCGCGTAATTAGAATCACTAGATCGATTCTGCCTAACGAAGCTCGTGGATTTTTTCCCTCTGTTTTCATATTTTTCTTCATTTTTATTTTCAGCTTCCTGCTGCAGACCCCTTGTTTTATTTTGTTTTACGTAGGTCGAAAACATCACAGATGAGTAAAACAAATATTTCGTCACGGACGAATTAGTGGGCGTTAAAAACGTATTTGAGACGAAATTTTCGACTCGAGGTGGCATTTCATTCATTTTTCTATTGATCGCGAATCGGCACGTGGGCCACTTAAGTTTCATTATGTACGACGAGACCCAAGGCGACCCTTTCGTTTCCGTTTCCCGATATTTGAAAGACCATTTACGTGAAGTATCTGCTCAGTAAAATGAGAACTGGGAGCAGTAGGCTGGGTAAACTAATTGACGAACTTGCGTTTGGATTCGGACATTCTGAGAGTGGGTAGGTTTTGCAGTGATTCTGAAACAAAAAAATATACCGCTCATTAAATCTACCGTTTAATTTTCTTTATACGTATTTTCTATGATGATACAATGTCAGACAACGGAATTCAAAGGACACCATTGTTTTCGAGTACAAAGAAGAACATTAATTTTATGGTCGTGGTTGGTCGTCCAGCTTTTTAGGACGAATAGAGAAATCTTGCAATTTTGATTGGCTGAATTTAAAAGGCGAAGAGGAACTCTATATTAAAAATTATATGATGCTTTGTTGAAACAGATGGAAACTTCCAAAGAACCCTAAGCTATTTTATTTCATTTTTTAATTTATCAAACTCTTTGTCAGATTAGTATAGAGTGGGCTCAAAGCTAAAAAAGAGTTTTATACAGCAATTTATTCGGGATTAGAAATTCATTACACTTCATAGATTTCAACTCATGCATGTTAATTGATTAAATTTAATAGAATAGTGCAATAATTTCAATAGAGCAGAATATATGTATTCATTGCTCTTCCTAATTCTAAATGTCCCATTATTATCGGGTTTGTTTAATTATACATTTAATTTCATGAGCTTCCATTTTATTGTTTGAATTTCTCATAAAGCGGTAATGTTTGCCTTTTAATTTGTAGATGTACATACAAAATGTAATGGGAGTTCTAGCAATGCCCTTTCATAGGAATATTCCAACGTGATGACAATGTTTGTCTCTTAACAAGAATTACCCAATTTCCCACTTTGTAGCGACCCGGAATAGCTAGAATTGTATAATTTAATCATGTCTAGTTTAGTCGCAGCAATCGGATTTTTTTAATGACTTGAATTGGGTTTCATGCACTCACCTCTTTTAAAGAATTCGACATTCTGTCCAAGAATTCTTGTGTGAATTCGGCTGTTTCTTGACCGCATTCTCTAAGTGCTGCATTGTGTGAACACTCTAAGTACGTTTGGAAGGAACTGAAACAAAAAAAAAATCCAATTTATTAATAAAGTCGAAAAATGCTCGATATTTCAAACTTTAAGTATTGGAATTTTAACATAATTTGAATTCAAAGGGGCTGAACTTTTGAAAAACTTTTTTCAAGGAAACTTTTTGGATTTGCTTTTTTCCGCCACAGCTGTTAGTGATTTTCTCCTTTCATAATTCCTCGACTTGGAAAGTAATTTTTCCATCGTATTAGTTCCCGCCAAATGTATCAAGATCCAAAAAAATGGAATGCTCATTGCCCCAGGTGTAATAATTTTTCCAGAATTCGCGATTTTACTGTTAGGGAAATTGCAGTTGCGATTTACCCGGTCAGCCGGACATTTCAATATACGGGTATTTCCACGAGCACTGTTAAAGTCATTAGCCTATCTATACCACGGTCTGCTGCAGCTTTTCAACTCATTCCCTCGAGATTCAATCGCTGGGATGGAAGTGCCGAGAGCTAGGCAGGAAAAAAAAGATTCGTTGACGTTGCAAGCTCTTCGTTTCGAGCGAAGCTTTTCTGGTACTCCCGTGATAATGTAGATTATACAAACATTTTATACACACTTACATAAGAGGCTAAGGAATGCTCGCGAAAACTTTTCCTTCACTCGAACCCTTCTTACCAATGCTGCACAAAATCTTATGAAAAATCAATGCTACTATTTTCCCTATCTTTTTTTTATTCCCGGTCGAAGAACGCGGTTGGAGCTGAGCAAAAATTTAGAGATAAGAATTGTTTGTATAATATTATATCGTGTATTATAATTTTCGGTTTGTACATTTGAAAGCAGACGAATGTAGCCGCGGTTATGATAGGATCACGTCTCTTAATGAATATAATGCAAATGGGGAAATGTAATCATGCTACTTCCTACTTCACCGGAAACTGCGCTCACATTATGTATGCAAATCGCCACTATAAGAGCACTTGAGACCTTTGCAGGACGTCAATGTCATTATCGCCAAACTTGTAGTTTCAGTCTAACAAGAAATATTTCGTAATATGTCATTATATCACTACTGCTTCACTTTCTCATTTTTAAAAATGAGAATATACTTTTAATTAAAAGTATGTGTGGTTGGAGTTGAAGTTATTCGAAAAGAGAAATATGTTTTTCTATGTATCATGGTTCTTGCTAATATCATTGTGAAGAGTCAATGAAGAATGAATGTAATATGTGACTTACCAGCAGATGCTTTTAAGAGTTGCAGGACCACCATGCCCCGTGAGTGGAGAACTTTCCATTTCTTTTAATCCTTTCTGATAAGCGGTTGAGCATTTCTCGTACTCGATTTTGACTGACTTCTTCTGCATACAGGGCACGTGCTCCAGGAAAGCTGCACATTATTTTAAAGCAAAGACTCGTTACGGTATGTACTTTTATAAAAAAAAATAAGGTAGAAAGAAGATCAGTTTACGGAAAAAGAATTACATTTCACGGTTCGAGTGATTCTAGTTCGTTATAAAGTGTTCTCAAGATATTCATTTTTTTAATAACGAGATTATAAAACTTCCATAATAACAGGGAAATAAGGCTCAGTTGAATCCATATTTTCCCTTGTTACCTGAATTTCCAAGGAAAAGCTTTCAATAATAAATGATGCCACGCTTTTTTCTTCATGATTTTTTTTTCGTTAGATTTAAACTACTAAACCCCTGTGATCCCTGAAATCTGGACTTCAAGCGCATTAAGGCTAAAATGAAAATGAACAGCACTTTGCGTGGAATTATAGAAAATACTGCTTTTAGTCGAGAGGTCTTGAAACTCCCGCAATTTTCCTTCTGATAAATTGAACGAAGAATGTTAACCCAGACGGTAATCTTGCTAAATTTTCAAATTATGAGAGAGGCGAAGGGCTTGCTAGTGTAGTTGACATAACAATGCACTTTGCATTCTCGATACATGACTGGAATATTACGCTTCGACTCTGACGTAAACATTGCCCTTCTCTCATTAATGATCGATAAAACGATATCTCTCTCCAAGATAGAGTGCTAGTGAAATATCCAGTACTTACCATCTTGGTAAGGTCCTTCTTGACAGAGCTCCTTAATCGCCATGTTCGTGCCAGCGTATAACGAATTGAAATGATCCCTCTGCTTGTCCTTCAGGCACTTATAAGTGTACGTGTAGATACACCTTACACTGTCTTCCAATTTCCTGAAATCAGATAAACAGTCGTTTTGTTTGAAGAGTCTTAAAAAATGATCTACTTTTACATACATTTGGGTAATTTTACTTGACTAATTTGTCACTTTTCGTCTGTCAGTAAAATCGAAACTTCACATCAGAAAAGTAAAGTAATTGACCCTTAGGATTCTATGGAAAAAATACCACATTTTTTAAATTCTATGAGTGCGTAACATACTTTAATTATGTGTGATTTCAAAGTCGTTAAAATTAACATTTATTCAGCGAAATAATTGTTCAAGCCTTTAGCACTCGTCATCCGAAGAAATCCTACAATAAAATCAACCTCCGCGGCCAACTCCAGAAACTACCTCATACGAAAAATTTTATAAAAATAGAAAAATCGAGTAAATAATGTAAAAAAATATTTTTAGTAGTACCAAAAACAATATGTTACAGCGGGTTCTAACTGAAATCAGGAGTAGTAAGAATCCCCGGCCGAACCATTAAAAGCCACTCCTTGCGAAAAATGACATAAAAATCGAAAAATACCTCAACCTATTTCTTCTGGAAGACACCTTTCTGCAATCGCTGTTTTCTCTCTGTGAAAATTCCCAAGTCGACGTATTTAAATTTCAAATTTCAATCTCTAGTACACGGTAGGGTTGAGAGAATGGGCCTTTGGATGATATCGACAGAGAATTGCTTTCTACTACACTACGACGAATTTCACTTTATTTTCCCGATTGCGTCTCTACGAAATATTGCGCGATTAAATATTATATTCGCAGATAAAAAACGGAAATATTTTGTTTCACTACGAAAAGTAAATTTCGCAGTTATCATAGTAATAAAATTGCAAGGAAGAATTGGGGTTTATAAAAGGACCTCGATCAAAGTAGAAAGAACTTTTTTGAAAATCCCATTCGATAATTCAGCTACATCTGGCACTATCTGGACCAGCCATTGCGAGATTCGTATTATCGGGCTCATTCTTCGAGCCCGAAAATTACGAGGATTCGATAAATTATTTTCTGGATAGCCGAACAGATAACGTGTGAAAACTTTTCGGCTTCGTTCGAGCGAGTAAATTCAGAATACATACGTTTATAATTATATTTGCATATGCTTCATTATACTGAAGTATGTATATAATGCAATTTGTTTTTTCAGTCAAATGCTTTTAAATGTATATTTTCTGTCACATTGAGTAACAAAGATCAGAATTTTTCTACTATAAATTCCAATGAAAGGGATATCCAGAAGTGAAAATTCCGTGAATAAGTTAATTACGTTAGAAGCCGTTCAACTTGTGATATTATTTTGCTTCTCCATTCCGGCATTTACTTATTCCCGGTTGGAGAATCAACTTGGAAATTCAAGAGGTAACAATCGAGTCCTAAGTAAATCTTCTTGTACAAGGCAGCTCATAATCTTGACTTACTGAATTCCCATTCAAACTGATGAAGTGGAGTTTACAATTAGACCCGTTTTAAATGAACTCATACAAGTAAATCAGAGCTACTTGAATTTATTTATTAGGCTCCAGCCTAATAAATTTATACACTCAAAGATTTAGGTCACAGAGATACATAAATATTTATTCCCAATCAAAAGAAGCAGATTTTTTGTTTGCTAATATTCGAATATGCATTAAATATTTTTTTTGGAGCACACAAATAAATTGAGCAGTATTGAAGATTGAAAATACTCACGGGCAAAGTTGATCGAGTTCTTCTTTCTTGGTGAAGAAGCTCAGTTCGTTGTTCTGAGTGATTTCTTGAAGTGGTCTGGCACACCTGGTCAATTCTTCGTGTCCGCACTCCTCGCCACGGGAACTAGCCAGAACTGCAAACAATCAAAAAGAAAAGAAACCAGATTAGACCTGGTTTTAGCTCACTTATATCGCAGCTTCCGTCGTTCAAACTTCTGGCAATCATCAGCAATTACGACTAATTTTATTCGATGTCTTTTCCAAGGAAAAAGTTATAAGTACATTTAAAAAAAGAGGAAAACTGACGCCGGAAGAAAGCCGATTTTGAAAACTCTTTCTCTCTTCGGATGCTGCTTCCCGTTAATTGCATTTCACTTTAACGCTAGCATTTCTCGGAAATCTTCTCTTTTAACCGAAGAGTAAAAATTTAATTTCCGTCTGTATCTAAAGTACACAAATATTTATCCAGCTAATACTGATTAAACTTTCTCAAAAGTCTTCGTGCAAGATATCGTATTTTTTATTCGTTTCAAAGTTTGCTTAAAAATATCCTTGATTGCCAGCTTGTGCCAAGAATTCGGAACAAATATTTTACTTTATTTATTTTTTGTAGCTATAAAATAAGATCTTTTACGATAGGAAAGTATTGAAGTTGAAATATGTTCGAGCTAGATACACTGTTTTCACTACTATGGCCGACTAAGCATGGAGTTGATCCACTTGATCTTCCTCTAGTCTTTTTGTTGGATTAAAGAGGGATTACACGTGGCTTGTAAGTGACGCTCGTGCGAAAGGAGCTTCTCTCACTACCCCAGTTACAGGAAGCAAATACTCGTGCTCGAGTTGCCCAACGACCTCGACCTGAGACATAAATTTACACTGGACGTTATACGCCAATGATCCGGATGGTCGATTTTCTAACTGCTAAGTAGATAAAACCCCTAATTCGATATCGACACCATCAATTTCTTTGTTTCCAGATTTCATTATTTCTTACTTGCAATTCTTAGCAAAAAAAAAAAACCCCGAATCAAAACGTGCGAGTTCATGTACAGAAATTCTGATTTTTTAAATTTTATTCCCTCGAGGATCTGTTCTTTCTATTTCGCCAGGAATGAGTTTCTCTCAAACTCCGTTCAATCATTTATTTTCCAATCAAGCAAAAACAAAGACAGCAAATTATGAAAAAAAAAGTCAAGCGAGAAAACGGTGGCAAGGATGAAATGAAAAACAAAAACCCATTAAATTCGTATCAAGTTCTTAATTTGAACGAATGGTTTTTACGACTCCGTTTTGAGACTAGTGGTGGTCATACAATATATCACGCTCATCCGTCATCGTTAAGCGACAACAAAGAAGCTTTCTATGTTTTGTTTTGCATTCCTTTTTATCCCCGTGTGCAAATTTGTTTTAGTTACAAAATTTACTTTCAGAAGCATTTGACGACCTAAGATTTAAATTTAAAATACATAACTCCGTGATTTTTCCTAATAGTTATTCTTATAGAATAGTTATTTTAATCTTATTAAAACTATTTTTCATGCACTTATCCTCGAGAGACCAAAGGAGAGAGATAAATCCTGAAAAAAAGTCAACGACAAAGAAAATGAGTTTCTTTATTCCCTCCTGTTGTCCATCCACGTTTCTCGCTAAGTAATCTGAGGTCATCTACTACTTTTTTTTTTCAATTCCTAACACAATGAAGTCGTCACGGACTTTTAAAAGTCGAAACAGAATAAACTTGGAAATCGCTTTTCCGGTTGTTTCTCTATTTCAACTTTTTAAACACTCTTTTCTAACTTTCTTCAATTCATATTTTTATTTACCCCGAGGAAAAATTTGATTATTTCAGCGACAAGTTAAAAAACAACTTCTTTCTTGTATACTTAATCAATTTAAACTCCTCTTCGTAAAATTGAACAGGGAGGAAAAATTATTTCTCAATTTTTAGAGCACATATTTATGTATATGTTTCGTTTATCCCGCGGGAATGTAAAATGTAACGTGTTTGTTAGATGTAAAAAAAGTTTTCATCAAGCTCTAATTTAATTTTGGTGGATATTTTAGAAAGTTCACAGGAAAAATTTGCGTTCTTTTGTAATCAGTTAAAACAAAGAGAATACTCGGATGATTATTCACATTTTTACGACCTATGGGATAAATATTGAAAATTCCTAATCCAGAAAGGATCAATGATAGCTTGAAAAGGAAATCACGATAAAATCTCCCTGATGGAAAATGAGAGAAAAATGGGACTGGAGAGCTTGTGACCAGCCCGAGTGCGAATAAATGAAAAGAAGAAAAAGCAAAAAGGTTAAATAAGTATCCCCGAGGCGCAGGTTATAAGCTTTGTTAAATTTAATTACAAAATATGCAAATTATCACAGAAAACTGCAAAAATCCACTTTTTTCTCGCACACGCATTTCCGAAGCGATGATGCAGGAAAATCGATTACAAAACCATTATTTTCAACACATATTTACATTGAAAATTAGTCATCCCTCTGGGAATGGAAATTCCACTTCACAATATTACTATATTAAATTGTCAAACACTAATTGAAACATCTCATTCCCCTTTAATTCAGTTTCGATCTATATATGTTTAGATATGTATTTACATATATTATAATCAAACTACAGAATAAATTAGTTTGTTTGATAAAATCCGAATATTAACATCGCATCATAATTTAAAAAATTGTATCTATTTTCAAAATGAACTGAATTTATTAAGGTCAAATTGAAAATTAACATCGAAATGTAACAAACGCGATGCTGCAACAGAAGCATCAATCACTGAGAAGTTAACTAATTGCTAACGGAAAGCCCCTTGAGAATAACTTCCTTCGGTACTTGGAGGTAGGCATGTAATTCCATTTCGAAATTTAGCTCGCATCCCACTTTACTTTCCTTTTTTTACGTGTTTAGATTAAAATGTTATATGGACCACTGGATTAATTAAAAATGTATTAATAGTTTTGAAAATTCTGATAATATATATATCATCAAAGTAATTCCTTGCAAAGTGAAATATTATATATGACCCATGAGAGATTACTTGCTCTTGTCAAGTCTAAACTTACGATCTTACATACTTTTATATATATAGTCTCTGGCCTATCCTATCTCCGCCATACAGTTTTTTTTTTCTTTTTTTACGAACCTTTGTTCTCGACAAACATTAATTTTGTACACCGAGAAGAAGCACGCTCGGTGGTATAAGGGTCATATTCGATCGTCATTAAAATAACGAGAAGAGAATTTCTCTTGTTCGAATCAAAATACTCTGAATTCTATAGACGAGAAATCATTGAAAACGCTTCTTAGGAAGGAAGACAAATAACAGTCACTGCAAGAATTGTCGAAACGAGTTCCTCTAGTTTTTTTTCTGCCTCAACAACACGGAAAAAAATTTTTCGAAAATGTGCTGAAGGCAGAGTTCATTATTATCGTTAGTATTAAAGTCTAAATGACGGAGGTCATATTATAAGAAAAATCTCTTTCAAGAGATTTTGTAAATACCGAGGACATAATTTAAAAAAGAATTTTTCCAAAAACTATATGTAGACATTTCCTTTCAATGCCTAAGGAAACACAGCATGCAGCAATTTTATTAATAATTTCTAAAATTATGTGCATTAAAACCTCTTACGATGAGTTCCGTTTTGCATGTGTAATCCGTACAACAGGAAAAAAAAATCGACAACTAACAATGGAAAACGGATGCACGCTTGGGTTTGTGGGACCATTTCTCCGGACAGGGCGACATTTTAAAGGGAACCGCGACGTTAAGGCTCCCGCAGGTTCGAAATTACGAGGACATTATGCGACCGGGTATTAGTTAATTTTGAATGCCACGTGTGCACCCTTGCGATGTCCCACAGGCAACCAGACACCGCATCACACGATGTAATTTATAGTGAAGATATAGTACTTTATCGTACACATAAAAAAGAATAAAATAGAGAACACTTAGCTATGTTCCCAGAGCGATGCCATTAGCGAATATAAAAGACCCTATTGCTTTATTTTAAACATAAAAAGCTAAATTAAAATTTCTTTATAGATATAATAGAAGTATAGATAAGTATACTATTGATATCTGTATATATATATTCGCTTATGATGCTCATTATAACTTCTTCGGTTGATACTTAGGATACATATTATGTTGAATAAATCTTCTTTGGATAGAATCGAGTGCTTTTTGAGTGCATGAGTACTCGTTAATGTAATGACGATAATCAGCTTCGGGCTCTTGAATTTAACATGAATGCGCAAAAGCGCAAAGCATATATTTCAAATACGAAACCTATATCTTACAATGGGCGAAAATAGCCGTATTTTCGTTCAGGTAAATGTAAATGCGTCAAACCGATTTTTCGTCACAATGTAATTTGTTTTTTTGGTAAATATAATCGCTCTAAACGGATTTCATGTGAAAATTAGTACGTACAGTCGTGTCCTCCACTTGGAATATCAATTATGTAGTATGTACGTAGTTAGAACAAAGTGACAAGTTCTATTTCCATAACAATAACAGATAATCTTTCCCCATTCTATATTTGACTTTACGACAGAGTATAAAGACATTTACTGCACTATTTATTTACATTTCGCTAAAATCTTTTATTTTTTCAGAAAAACAAATATTACATTGCTGAAACGCGTATAAAGCTTGCTCATGAACCAACTTCCTCTTTAATCAAGGTAGATTGGAAATAGCAGGAAAAAATATATTTAGATACACAGAAAAACCAAGTGCCATATGGTGGGTAAATAACGTATTTCTGTTATAGTTTGACTGCCACCAGAGCTACGACCTGAGTGGATTAAAAATCCTTGGTTGATATTATTGTAACGCTTTTTCACACGGATAGTATCAATCAAGAACAACAATTATGTAATTAATACACAGTAGCGTGTGCTTAAGTGTCTATTACATCTTGTATGATTACATCATATTAGAAATTACGTTTAAAAACACAGAAAATAATACACCATGAAATCCGATAATATCGTATATTCAAGATGGTATAAACTCGTTCATTTAATAAACCTGCTTTTCTTTTATTCTAAATGCATTCACAAAAATGCTTCTTTCAATAAAGAATTTGTAAATTTGTTCTTTACTGACAATACATGTTCACATGCAATTCTTTTGCAATGCAACAATAAAGTTTCTCACAACCTATAATCCGCATCGTCTACGAAACAAATGACATCATCGGGATATCCCGGACGTATGGTAGTCATGCCGAGACACACTTCAGACATGAAACATAACTACAACGTAACAAGTGTAAAATGCGCGTGCCCTCCACGTGGCACTGCACACATGTGTGAAATTTGAAAAAGAGTATGGATAGGGTCAATAAAGCCGAGGATCATTGACGCACACAGATAGCTAGTAAAAGCATACGATTCTTACTCGCAGACGAGAATTAAACTCACTGCGTGCAATGTGTGAATGCATGTGTTTGTTTTATGTGTGAAACGGGCCGCAAGGCCAGACGAACAGATAGGTTCTGATTGGCGGAGCCGACATCGTACGATGGTCCTGACGCGTTATAAATAAACGCACCTTCGATGTCCCCTTTCCCTCCTACTTTGTGAAACCTCTTACCAAGACCCCTTTTAAACCACTACTCTCTCCCTTGACTTCTCATGTGTGACCGTGCGTGAATAACCGACGTTCCTCTGCACGGATATCTGCTTTTTCTATATCATTATGCATAATATATATTTACCTTTTTATGTGTAGGCACGTGCATGATTTGCATGCGTATGCAGTATGTATGCATGCATGTATGTATGCATGTATGAATGCATGTATGAATGCATGTATGGGTATAGACATATCTACACACGTGTATGTATTTTATGAAATTCTCTTCAACGATACGATACGCTTGATTCCGTTTTATTTCTGCGTGTATTGCACTTTTGGGCATCAACTTCATTTTTGTACATGTACATTTTATGAATATACTGTATTTGTATGCATGTATGCATTACTGTATTTTTAGGCATGTACTGTATTTTTAGTCATGTTATGCAGTTTTGTATGCATCTATTCCAAGTTTATGCATGTAAGTTGCATTTTCATGCATTACATTTTATGTCAAATAGATTTCCATAACCATATTACATTTTTATTTTGCATTATAGATTCCACGCATTCGTTAGATCGGCATGAGCGAATGAAGTGCAGAAGATGCACAATTGCACATGTAGTGGATTCTCCCGCAGAATTTTTCATGCCAGCAGGCAATTTGGCAATCATATGTTTATATGCTATATACATAAACTTTCGAGTTTGTTTATTTCGAAAAGGTTTTAAATATCACAAAGCATTTGAATTTGTATAATTTTATTGAATGATGTGAAAAGAGATTGAATTGAACAGTTATGAATGAATGCATTTTTGTGAAGTTCTGAACGTTCAAATGAACGAAATATATTTTCCTAATTCTATATTTGATGTGAAAATCGTGTACTGTCAATGGAATTGGAAATTGCCATTGAAAATGAATTGTCATTGGAATTGTCATTGAAATTTCCAATTCTAAATGAAAACTATAAAACTCCTTGGATTGGATCAAGATACGAAGCATATATATGTGATCGGCATGCTTAGATATTTTTATTCAAATTTCCAACGTCGGTATCACTCGTCCATTATTACTTTTTCAAGGTATATATTGGCTTTTAGGCAAATATTTCTGTCGAAGTATATATTTAGAGGTTCCATTACACAAATTTATGTTTCTTGTTAAATATTTCATGGATTGGTGTAATTTCCAGAGAACTCCTAAAGTGCAAACGTAGCATAGTTGGTATAACTTATTAATGAAAATATCAAAGTTGAGGTTGCGCAGGACCCTTAGAAGGAAAGTTCTGACAGTAGTCGAGCATCTTTTTATTTTCCATTCTTTGGAAAAGCGTGGGCAATTTTCAACTTTTCGGGCTAAACTCTCGACTTTGAAAGTTTTTGAAATTCATCAGTCGTCTGTTTACCCTTTGGTGTTTATGCATAAAATGTAGCACGCATTAGAGAAAAACACCGAATAACAAAATCAAAATAATCAAATAATGAATCACAGTTTTATCCTAAATACGTAAAGTTTCAATATCATGTAAATTAATAAATGCAGAATCAAGTTTGCTTTCAAAAGTCTAGTCAAATATTTCGTCACCCTCTCCGGATTTTCGTAATACTGCCTTGATGAGATTCGTTAGGAAGCATTTTGTAATCTTCCATTGAGGCATGTTCCTAGATCAATTTCGACCAATTGTTAATACGAATATAGTATACGTATATAAGCCCCTTCATAATTGCAAAAATACAAAAGCATTCATTGAAACAATGGATTACGGTTACGGGTCAGTAACTTTTTCTTTTCACAGTATCAGTTGTTACACTTTCAATTCCATTATCTTTTCTGATCCAATTAACAATCTTCTCTAATTTCTCCTAATCCAGGATATGTACTTGAAAAGAGCTCTCTACTAGAGCGTATAATTAATCATTGTAGTCCGAACTTCCAAAAATGATTGATTCTAGAATTTGAAGTCGGCTGCTGGATTACAAAATACTTTGATTATCAAATCCGGATGATCTTTCACAACGCTGGTGACACTAATCGTGCTCTAAGTGCAAATTTGCTGTGAATGAGGATGACGATTAAACTACTCGCGTGCTAAAATGTTTATATATAGTATACATTGCGTGACTGCAGGTCCCTGCACTTCGTCCTTGCATTTAAAAATAAATGAAACGTGAATAAGGATAGACTTTTTCAGTTTTTCGACTGAAGAAAAATGTGAATATCTTCGATCATCTCAGACATGAAGTCAAAAAAATCGTCAGCTCTGCAAACAACCGATTGATATTTCAAATGTGTTGAAATGGGCGAAAAATGGCGTACATCTAAAAAATTAGTTATCGAAATTTTCATTCACTGTCTTCGGCTTTTGGATAGTGCTTGAGATTTTAGAAAACATTGTCCTATTGAAAAGTCGATGCAGACAAGGAAAATTTCGATAACTCATTTTTTCCGTGATCTTTAGAAAGTATCACTGGACATCCCCTATTTTCGACCCTCGACTTGAACTTCAAAAGTTCACGGTGGATGGAATGCAGTCTACGTGCACGGAAGGGAAGCTTATAAGCGTTTAAAAGAAGATATAGTAGTATAAGATTTCCAAAAAGAAAAGAAAGAAGCTATTCTACACGGAATGATGATGCTTCAAATGTATTCGTAAAATGTGTGTCTCTACACACATAAAGTATAAACGTATATACTTCTTTTATAAATGTATTCTGGAATTATAAATGTGTGCTTCTCTTTCTGTATCCATATATCAGCATTCCGCCGCTTGCATTTGTGTGACACACTGACTTAAGAGAGTAAAGTTGTGTGGCGCACGCCCATCGGCTGAGCCAATCAGAGGCTTAAACGTCATATCGTACGATGTAACGGAGAGACTCACCCACGTGGTAAGTCTACTTCTCCGCACGCTATTTCGGTATCGTAAGAAATCTTTTGACCATTCTGTCCTTTCAGGCGGTTCTAGAATTTTCTTATATTGTTACCAATTTTTCTTCTCTTTGCCATGATGATGCAATAAGTCATAAATTATTTATGTATATATATATAATATATACTATTTTATAATATATATATTATAAAATAGTTCGTCGTTGTGCGATCCTTCCCGGTCAATTCCTCGACCAGCTGTTGCTGAGTTGAATGAAAGTGAGAAATTTATGTCTCAATGAATTAATTACCAACAATAATTCGTCAAGTTCCACCTTGACATTGGTGGCTCAGATTGAGGGTGATATTAATATTTTTAACTATAATATGTGTGCAAATAAGATCGAAGATATTGTTGCGAGCATGCGCAACTGTTAAATAATTCAACATTTCAGAATCTAATCAAGATGCTCTTGGAGGCTTATCAAGCATACTCTTTCCTTTAGTGTAAAAATTTAAGTCAGGAATGAATGATTCTGTAGATTTGTTTCTCGATGTGATTGAGGATAGGAAAGTCAAAATAAACGAGGAAAAACTCGAAATGAAGAGCTCAAGAGGAAAGAGAGTTGCGCAGGGAATAAACAATGATTTTATTCTTATAAATCTTAAGGAAAAGTAACTGTACTTTGAATAAACATCCGATTGGTGAATCAACAAAAGCTGGGAAGACTTCGATTATCATAAAACTCATATCCGAGATAATAGTAATTTTCAATAGTCGATGTTAAATCCTCAATTATTATTGATCTTTATCAGTAGTCATTTGCTTCTTTTCCCAATGATTAGTATCTTCAAAAGTAAAATAATCTCTTACATAAAGATATAGATAGGACAAAACGTGATTGTGAATTCATACAACTTGTATTCCTCAAAGAGAACTCTCAAGGGCGACCTGAACAGGGTAGGTCAGTTTTTACATCAACTCTTGAATCCATCATTTTAAATGTCAGACATTTCTTAAGCAGAAAATGCAAGTAAAAATGCAAAAATCAGAAAGAGAAGCAGATACACTCCAAATAAAATATAATTTCGAATCAAGTTATTGTAAACAGCTTCCGATGACGATTTTCAGAAATGGAGAAGTTGTGTCGAACAACTTTTTTTCCACTTGTCTGCCTACAAGGCAAGGTCAGCAGAATGTGGACTTAAGAAAAAATTCCGTCTGAAACTGAAATTATTACTCCAAGACTCACTATTCAATTACCAAATTCAAATGATTTGTATTTCGCGCCACTTCTTCTAACTGATTTTAAATGTCCCATTCACAAGGTCAAAACATTGAAACAGCACGTTTGTTTTCCATTCTTTCATTTGTTGAACTTTCGGAAGATGCTGTGAATGAATAAACAATTATTCAACAAATTTACACCCACCGGAATAGAAGGCGGTCAAAAGGAGCGCGAACCAGGATGAGTTTTGCTTCTCCATCAGATTACGCATCTTCTTCTGAAAACTTCCTTGTTTCAAAATTCTTGCAATAAAAAATTAACTAATCAGCAGACACTTTCGCACTATACTGTCAATCGAATTCACACAGAAACACTTGATAAGTCAAGTTCAAACTTGATCCCGCTGTCTATCTTAAATTAAAACTCCAACCGGTTAATGCGGTTTCCAACCGTTAAAATCGACTAGCTTCACGTTCTTGGAACTCAAAATTACTTTGAATAATCTCGGCACGGCTTGAAAAATGTTTTTTTTACAATTTTTCAAAGAAATTTTTCCGATTTCTGTCGAATTGTTTCATACGAGTCAATAGCGATTATTCATGTATCGTTCTCAACGAACGGCCGTACGCGACTGAATCATAGAAGGGATTTTGGCGGCATGCGACTTTGAAGGGAATAGAGCTAGTGCGCATGCGTAATGCTCACGCCACTTTATCCCCTTCTTTTTCATCGTCTCCGTTGTTACGGAACCACTTATGTTTCCCACCCCACCGGTCATCGCGCTAGCCTTTCTACCCCCTCCCAGTCCCCTTTACCTCCCTTCCCTTTTTTAATGTCATATACCTTTTTTTATATCAAATCACGTCGTTGTCATGTATGATTTGTCGAGTCACATTCCGGGCTTGAAATTCTTCGATTTGAGACTGCTGTGTGTGCAATGAATATTTCTGTGAATCCCTATCGTTAAGAACGAACCAAGCCCTTTTATGAGACCGAAATCTCGTTATTTATGGGGCTGAAACATTAAATCAGAAAGAAATATTCAAAGTGAAAAAACGGATATAGTTAAACAATGAAGGCATATTTTTTATTTGAATATAATAATTTTCATTCGTTTAAAAAATATAGTAAATTTATTATTTAAGTTGCAAAATTCCAAAAAACTATAAAATGTAGACTTATGGTACACTTTTGCAATTTTTATGCTAATAAAATACTTTCATTTACTTCGATTGTATTTTTGGGATTTAATTTCGAAACAAAATTCAATTTCAGTGAATTCCAAACGATTCTTAATACGTTTAAAGTAACTTTGACGTCGTTATTATTTATCAACAAATTATTTCTGGATGAGTCATGATTGCAATG
>JAUESI010000033.1:5658630-5674233 GCA_032275145.1 Synergus laeviventris | reverse complement strand
GAAAGTGGCTAGGAAAGAAAGAAAGAAGAAAAGTTAAAGAGAAAGAGAGAGAGAGAATGAGCGTGGGTGTGTGCAATGAGAGTACATATGTCGATCCGCACACGTTAATCAATTTACCCTGCTGCTAAGAAAATCTTTAGATTTTCCCAGGTAATCACGGCCTCAGTAATACTTGGCTGTCGTAGTACATGGCTTTTTCCATGCACCTATAGAGACTCAGCATGCGGCTCTATTTAAACCATTCCCCATGTGAATCCAGTAATTTAAATTTAATTCTCGGTAGCTATATTTTCTGGCATCTTTATTCAACTTGTTCATTCGCAAATTCGAAATAAGATTTACAATTTGCTTATTCTAAATCAACGCTGGGGACACTTGTTTCGGCGGATTCGATTCGCCCTTTTTCGCCTCGGATCTTGTCGTATGACATTTAATACGTTGTTTAAATCGAAACACAGCTGGCGTTTCGTGAATAGAGAAATTTATCGCTTTTTCTTATTATCTTACATTCCGTGAATTAAAGCAGCTTAATATATAAATAAAAGAATCAACTTACGTCGATGCTTACTTGATAATCTTTATTCTAAGTAGTGCTAAAACTTAATTCTATCCGGAACAAATAGACTTTTGTTTCATTATGTGTACAACTAACAAGGTTTTTTGTTAATGAAAAGGAATTATTCGTTTTGTGCACGTTGTATTGTTTGAAATTGTATGCAGATATATAGTCAACAACAGGCCTCGTTATATTTTAAGAGAACCGATTCACGTCAAGTTTAACGAGAGTGTTCAGAAGTAGTTACGACCTCCCACAGTTAGTGGTTCGTTTGCTTCTAAAAGCCTAGAAACTTCCGGTTTTCCTCTCTAGTTATTCTACATTCTAAAGTATCCCAAACTCTACACATACTTCACATACGTACAATATTTTAATCACTCAAAATTGATTTAGTTACAAAAATTGTCAAGTTTAATTTGAAAGCTCTTTTCCGAAAATGGTTTTCAACTCTGATCTCTTAATTTTTTATTTATTCCTGCGGTGAGACTTGCGCATTGTAAAATTTTGATAAATTTTAATGAGGTAAATCAAAATTATTATTTAAAATTTTTAATAAACAAATGATCTGCTTGTGGAGAATCATCCGTGGATTATTTTAAAAGACGAACAGAAAATGCAACTAATCTCGTCGTGATTGCCTTATTAACCAAATAATTACGAAGCTGTAATCAAAAAGCTATATTAGTACATATATTTAATGGGCAATTGGTTTCCTGAGCATATAATATAATATATAATGAAAATGACTATTTCTGGGAAACGTTTCTTATAATTATCTCTTTTACTGATTTAATTTACGTTCACTATTAAAATATATATACTGATTTTTGATTAAATGTCTTTTGAACATTTCGGGTACATTTTGTACATATACAAATTTCCGAAATTTCTGTTGTTTAAAATCAACAATGAATTCATTCAACTTTTCCCATTTATTTTAAACGGTAAACCCTACCAGAAAGAAGTTCAGAATGTAGTTTGGAGTTCAAACGTCCCTTGAAATATGCAGGAAGAGGGTTGATCGTCCCAGTTTCCGATCGTGTACTCATGAGTCGATGAACTAGTAAACTTATAGTTTCTATACACAAAACAACGAAGCCTTTGGATGCGAGCTAAAAGGATTTCCATTGACAAACTCGTCGATATTCCGGTAGCTCCATCAAACACAGAATAAAATTCAACCCTTTTGCTTTTTCTACTGAAACTTTCATATTACATAGGCTACATATTTTTAAACTTTTAAATATCTCGAAATGTTAAATACAAATTCTAAATAATATTAAAATTATAGTTTATCTAAAGGACATAAATGTTTCAGTTCATGACAGTGTTTATTCGTTCTGTGTATGACAAACTCACAATATTTTAAACATGCAAGCAAGATTTAACAAACGAAAAACGCGATCGAAATGTTATAAGTCTGATAATTTTTTTTATCGAAAAAAGTCATAAGAAATTTTTATCAAAAATAGCTGGCTAATGAACTTGACCTTTATTTAAGGACACTAAAAGAGTATACCAAACACCAATCCAATCTGTCAATTTTTTCGAAAGTTATCGTACTACAAACTAAAAATCTATGCTTCAAACCCAAGTTATTCGAATAAAGAAAAATGTAAAACTAATGTGAGATGACTTTTGTAATTCGAAGCAGATTCAAAATGGTGTAAGAAATTAACAATAGCATTAAAAATTACATACAGTTGACAGTCAATCAAAAATATTTTATTTTTATTTTTTCCTGCTCAAAGAAAATTTTATTGGCGCAGTAGAAGAATTATTAGTCAACATTCACTGAATTAAATTCACTTGAAGTGATTTAAAAGGATGTTAAGAGATTTAAAGTGATTTTTAATATTTCATACATTTTTTGTAAACCTATTTTTCCCTTCACCCTATTCCAACCTTAACATTTTAAAAATTAAGCAAATTACACTAACTTCAGGACCAAAATGACTTTAATAGTCATTATTTGGTATTTCAGGTTTAGATAATTTAAATGAAATTAAATTAAAGGAAGTTCAGTAACCATGGGCGAGTGGAGTTGACAGCTGATCTCATTGTGGCTTAAGTCGAACTCGATATGCACGGAACAGTGGTTTCTCTCATCTAGAAATTGTGGGATGAGACAAGTCTTTTTGGCCTAAGTCTCCGAAATTTCCTCGGAAATCTCTTGGGTTTCGAAACTGTGTCCTGAACTACTCCTAAGATAGTTTGCCCAAAACTCAACCTTCCTCTCCAATAGGAAACAGCAGAATCTCTACTGTAGACAGAATCTTCTCATATCCTATTTTCCCAAGTAAGCATGTGATATGTCCCTCCTACATCTCCTCTAAAGTTTAATTCATCATCTTCGTTAATTATGTAAGTTTCACTCAAATAAGTAACAGGGTACTAAATTTACTATGGGGCGAGGCCAGGTTTCAACAGCAACATTGTAGCAATATTGTACGTAAATCTTTCAAAAGGTTCGGGAACCACGAAAGAATCCGTTACACATTTAAAAAAAAATATGTATAATTAAATAAACATCTATTTTTGCTGTCTTAAATCTACATTATTGCACAACATTAAAAAGTAATATGCAATAAACGGCAATATTACAGCAACATTGCTGCGATATTGTTTGTTGCTGGGGAATAGATAATTTTACAATCTGCATTACGTTACTCTTTTTCATCAATTTAATACAATTCTTGATTTGAATTGACGATATAATTAAGGGATTAAGTATATTATGACGTCAGAAGTTATCTGCCGACCAAACAATTATAATCCATCTGGTAAAATTTTTCGTATGACGAAAGCAATACATTTAATTTGCTTCCTTATTTTAAGAATGAAATCTTTAAAAAAATTTTTTTATTCGAAAATAAATTTCAAGGTATCTCGGCTTTTTCAAATATTATTCGATGTGAGTGCTATTAACGCAAACTGTCGTCGACAAAGAACAGGAAAGAAAAAGTAGTAAAAGGTAAAAAGTAGGTCTGATATGTGGTCGACTGGTCGTCCTGGATAAAACGATTTCTTCCTTTGCGTTCTTCGCTTGCGGAAAGTGAGAAAGGACAAAACGTTTTCAGCTATGTAGGTTCTTGGCAGACGCTAAGCTAACTTGGCGAAAATTGAATAGATAAAAGTCTTGAAAAGAATGGTGCCAAGTTTTTAAGAAAAACTTCTATGGTTTCCTACCATTTTCGAAGTTATATTTATGTATGTATTATGACATACTTATACTATAAGTTGTATATATGGAATAAGTTAGGAAAAAATCTTTAGCAGCTTAAAATCCTGCCATTATGCAAGATTATGCTAATTGATTATTAGCCAAATACTTTTCGTGGTATTTCTTTATATTATAAAGTAATAAATTTGAAATGTCAGAACTTTAAACCAATTTTTAAGAGATAATGAAAATATGAACAAGTTATTTTATACATACATAAGATTTATTGAAATTTTAATAAACATAATTAAGCATTACATAGCTCCGGGAAATGGGGTTCCTCGATTTGTCCTCAAGACAAATTGAATTTTCCTACTCATATCTTCATCGTATATAGCCTTGCAAATTTGATAGTTAATTCTACGTCGAGTTTGGGTTGGTTTCTCATAATACCTTGTTCTTCGAAATTGATCTAAAATTTCTTCGCGTCCCATAATGCGATTCAGAATCCGACAAGCTGTTTCCACATCATTATTGCGGACTAAAACAGTCCTTGCAAGAAATCTGGAGTGTTTCCAAACCATCTGAAATCATATTTAAATATTTACGTTAATTTAAAATTGATGACTTATTAGCTTCAATCTGCAGAATTGGATATTATTTATTTATAGATTTTTTTAACTGTGGCGATGCATTTAAATAAATGATAAATTCAATAATTATTGAGGGATGCAGTAAGTCTTACACTAGGTTTTAATTATTAATGATTTATTGAATTCATGATAAATATGGACAGCATTACATTTTAGATCATTAATATAATCTAATCGACAGTGAAACTATTTTAAAATGTTAAAAATGATATTATTCTATTTATAGGTTAAAATTGCTTTTCCGATTCTGTATTCTCAATTTTCGAAAACAGACTTCATAAATTAGTGTTTGACTTTTATATAGGACTAAAGAATCTTTTATTCTGTTTTGAATAGTCATTAGTCAAAAATATGAGTTATTATTTTTATTATATCATATATTATATATCATTGTAGTTTCAGAAAGTTAGGTTAGAATTTGTTAATTTAACAATATATGCTCTACAAAATGTTCAAAAATATCTATTTATATATTTTTATAAGGGGCACATCATGTTTAGTTCCATTTTATTAAATAACAAACAAGTTTAATTGTAAATTCTAGCATAATACCTGTATATCTTTCGAAATGTGCTCAAGCCTTGTTGACAAATTGCCTGAAATTGTCACCTATTTTTGTAGGGATCTAGTATGTCGACCTGAATTTCTTCGCCATCTAATGAGATAATACTAAACTAATCCGCTTGACGGGTAATCAAACTACAGGGGTAAATTCGAAAAATATATTTTTTATTACTGCTTTTTTACAATCTGAATATGTATTTAATACTGTTATAAATCAGCCATATTTATGAATTATAAATTTTTAAAAAGTATACAGCTGCACGCAAGGTATCCAATTTTTTTCAGAATCGATTAAAATAGATTTTCATTATTTGTCTTTCCTGGTATATTTTCACAAGAAAATTGTATGTGTCCAAGAAAAAGCATATTTAGGAGAGTAATTATGACAAAGTAAACCACCAAATGATAAACAACCTGAAATACAATGATATGAATAATAATATAATTAAAAAAATCAAAAACTTTATATTCCGCGAATATAATTCTTTTACTAAACATTTACTTATAAAAAATATTATGTAATTGTATTTTTTACTAAAATATGATTACTTCCTGGTCTCGCATGTCATATCGAAATACCCATCGGCAAATACTAAGCCAACTTGCCAGTGAAATTAGAAGACAAAATCCTGATAAGGGAGTAGCATGCACATCTACTGTCAACATTTGTAGTTAAAATTATTTTTATCAAAATTACCCGTTAGATTTTCAGGCGTTGAAGTATTTTCTATTGATATTTCAGATGTGAGACTTGTAGATTTCATTCTAAAACCAATAATATAATAAATAATAATATATGTAGAAATCTTGTATTATATTACGTACGTTTTATCTTCAATCAAAGTTATTCAAATATTCACTGAAAATATCCTTCACTTTTACTAGTAGAGAAAAAATCCTGTAATCCACTGAAAATTTCGATTTTAATAAAAATTAACTGTTTTCTTAACTTTTTTACAACATTTTTCGTATGATTGGAATTTTGACAGAAAATAAATTGAAAATCAGGTATCTTCCACCATCTTTTGTTTAATATATTTTTTTAAGAAAAATTTTTCATGACATTTTCTCTTTTATATTTTTTTTATTTCTATATATGTTTAAGGGCATGTGGTAATTACCATAAGAGCAATTTTGGTTTCATCTTTACGCTAATAATAATAAATATTTTACTAGTGAATAATAATACTAATAACAATAATAGTGAAAAATATTTATTATTGCAAACATAAATTTGATTAACCAAATTTGCTCTTATTGTAACTACCTAACATATGCCCTTAAAGTTATTGAAGTTTGTTTATTGGCGAAATGGGAAATAAATAATACGTATTGAATGGAATCGAAATATTTATTAATCGCTATCGAATAACTTTGGCTTACAAAATATACGGGTAACTTAATTAACTCTTAAGCGACAAGGTATAGTAATCCCGACAGATCATCACATATATATTCTCATATATATATATATATAGATGGAATATATTCATACAATATGTTGAATGCAGTTACGTTAAAATGACTTTAATAATATTATTTTAACCTTAATTTTTAATCTTATTAACGTAACTATAATAATTAATAATCAGCTTAAATCTATATTTCTCTTCTTTTATTCATTATCAACATGTGATGTTTAAAATATCTTTCAATTCCTTTCGTACTCGCTTTTGAACACATTGCAAAGAACATTTTTAGTTCACTCATATTCTGCCTCGCATCAGTCCAAAAATTCTCAATCAATCCTTTATTTTTCTCTGCCTGTCGAAAAAAATTTATTATTTACATACAAGGCTCGGTATAGATGGTGTTCTATCCGAAAATATGTATCATGAACAAAAATTTGATCAAGGAATTTGATTTGAAGTTTATGCCAACTGTCAAATTGGATTATATGTATGTATTCAAAAATAGATTAAAATCCGAGTGTAACTTACGTAAGAGTCACATGATATGTCGACCCTTTACTAATTACAAATATACCTTAAAAATCTTAATAAGAAACAGAATGGTTAAAATTATAAAAAAATAGAAAGTCAACTGCAAGAATAAAAACTTAATAAGTTCTTATAAGTACTTAATTTCATTAAAATAATTCTTTTATTATCAACGAAAAAACTTCTTCTATATAGAGCACCATTATAAAACCCTTAATTCTAGATCTGTGCGTTGTACGACTTAATTATTAATTTTTTACATTAAAGCCTGCATAACTCAACATTTTTCGGATGGGGATAATTTTTCACTTAGATTGAAATCTGTAGATTTCTCTTTCAACGTTATAATGAAAGATAAACCACATGCAAGAAAATTCAGATACCCCATGGGGATGGAAATATATCGTAGATTCGCATATGACAGTATGTTAATATGAATATTTGAAGAATATTAAAATATAATTTATTAGATTTTTCTTTATGCCATTTAATCCAATAACTTCCTCCCCAAAGAGCCTCCACCCTTAATAATAAAAATGGATATTTTATGGACTTTCTTCTTCTAAGTCATTATTTTATTCTTTATTGATAGGTAATTTAACGAAATTGTAAATGAGTTGATATTCAATTATCAGATGTTTAATTAATTCGGAATAGATTTTTAAATTTAAGTTCTGGACAATTAGTTTGCGCATGACTTATTAATCCTTTGAAATTTTTTCAGAAATATGCTTGTTGTGCTGGTGCATTGTTTTGTGCATTATTTTTCAAAATTTTATGTAGGTAAATCATGCAGCAAAATATTCTGTTTGTGCAACTCATTTTCAAATATCACTTCCCCACTTTCATTAAATTTAAAAGCCGCTAATGTTTTCTACAATAACGTTGTATACTTTATGCATATCTTAAAATCGACAGTATATGTTTCATAATCATGTATTGGTGGCTTGTTGCTCTCGGTATGTATCTTTCTAAATTGGAAATTCGTTATTCTATATGGCAATATTAATGTGCTATTGTATTTAAAAAAAAGGACAATGTGGTAAAATGGAAGATTCAACTTTATCTATATTATCAATAACCACGTTGTAATTTATAATTGAAAGTACCATACTTTTTTTTACATTTTCATTAGAGAAAGTTATCTGCAATGTTGAATCTTCCATTTTGAGCGCAAACAACGGATCAGAAAGCCAGTTAGATAAAAAATACGCGTATAAAAAATCTCTTCTATTTTATACTAATTAATAAAAATGGCATTTTTGAGCAAGGTGATTTCTGAGAAGCAACAAAATTGTTAAGCATTGCTATCAATCTTAATAATGTTATCAGAAGCAATATTTCTTCATTCTCAATTACCTACATGTTCTCACAATCAGCCAAAATTTTTCTCTTCTGTCATTTATTCCTCAATCCTTTTGGCAGCTAATCTTTGGCCAATTATTAACGACTTTCAATAAACCATGCCCACCCTCTTAAAATTTACTATTATTTATTAGTACTTTCCGAAGGACTCTGTCGAAAAAGTGAAAAGTTGAATACAAACACTGGTCTCAAAGTTGATTTTGAATGACGAGAGTTGATCCACAAAATTGACAAATCTACTTTCCTCTGAAATAGGTTCCTTTTCTTGTCCAGTATGACATTTTACGTGTCATAATGCGTAATGAAGTGTTCTAAAGGTTAATATACAATGTACAATATATCATGTTTCTATTTTTTGATTTATGATCAAGATTGAGTCGGATTTGTGAAAATTGTTCTGACAAGTTGGTCGAGAAAAATTGTGATTTATTCACTATGATGACTTTAAGACTTGTGTCTGCGAGCCAAGGCTAAAAGGTGGGTCAGACTTAATTATTGGCAGACTTAATGAAACTTACTTTGACGGGTCTAGGAACACATTGACTTGTAAATAAAATTATTTTTTACCCTTGGCCGCTAGACTCTTGCCTTCAACTAGCAAAGTCGACAATCTTTTTCCACAAACAAAAAGATCCTAACAGATAATTTTTTTATTTATTTTATTTTTACCGCTCAGAAACTAAAATTTAAATGTTAACCATTTTCTGGATTCTCTTCTTCACCCCAACAGCACGCAATATTCCAGCAATGTTGCTACAATATTTGGAGTTACTTTTCGGCTGTTGGAATTACTTTTGGCTTAAATATTTGCATCAATATCAATTTGAAATATAATATTATATTCCGTCTTTTAAAGTGCAAATCTTTAAAAAAGAACTTATTGTGGTCTCCAGAGAGAAACAATCGATTCGCGCCAATAGCAATACATTTTCGAGCCAAGGAGATACATTAACATCCTATAAATAAACTTATCTCGAATCTTAGAAAAGTCTATGCTTATATTTTAAGTACAACGCGATAACGTCATTAACGTTCGCCGAAACTTTAGGCGCTTGCGCTAGAGCGCTACAATAATTTCTTTATATGCGAGATCACGGTCATGTAATTTACGTCATAGAATGAAGAGGTGTAAAAACACACTGTAAGTAATAAGCAACAAGTATTACTCATGTCAAAAAGTTAACAAATTTCTAGAACGTACGATATTTATTTATTATTTTACTTAATTTTGTAGGTAGAAATTTACAACTTGCACTATATTGTAAAATGGTTCTGATACCATAAATTGTTCTAATATTGGGCCTTCTTTCTCCACCAAGTGGAAAAAAAATTTAGAATTTCTGTAGATTACAGACTACAGAGTTTCTGCAGAAATTCTGCAATTTTTTTCCACTTGGACCCCTCAACAGTACGCAAAAGTGCAGCAATGTTATTGCCATATTGCATGACAAAATTGGCAATATTTTCGGTAATGTTGCTGAAATATATGAATTTATTCGATTATTAAAATTTAAAAAAAAGTATATCTGATTCTTTCGTGGTTTCCGAAATTTTTTGCAGGTATTGGCACAATATTGCAGGACAATGTTGCAAATATCGTCATGAAATATTGCAGCAATATTGTTGCCATATTATTGACAGTATTCCGCCATTTCATTAGTAGTTCTTGTCAAATTCAGATTTAATGAGTGGTACGTACTACTATTTCCACTTGATGCATTCATCCGTCAAGTAATTTTGAATTTGGTTTTAACTCCATATAAACGATTGAAACATTTAAAATCAGGGCCGGCGTATTATGTAGGTAAGACTCGAAAAATTCCGAGTAGGTAATTTACCCACAAATATTTTCAAAGTCCACCCTCCAGGCTTTTTTAGTCATTACCCACTCGGGCTCAGCATGATCCGCCGCCCCTTTAGTGTAGTTAATTAGTGTAGTTCATAATTGTTAATTCTCCTAAAGATATGTAATTACTTTCAGTGTGCTTACTAAATTGAAGTGACATTTATAAATACAAAGTATTGATATTTGCTCGAGAAAATCCGCGAAGTATGATACAAATGAGTGAAATGCCAATGAAGCGCCAAAAGATGATTGTGAAAACGAAAAAAGATGGGAGAAAGGCACTTTTGAACACAGGAAGCGCCTGGATATTTTGAAAATCGCACAAAAATGTAGAATCTCTCGCTTAGCGGAAAACTCACACAAGGTTTGATTTCATATCCCCTGTTTCGAATGGTGAACTTAAATTGTTAAATAACTGACTTGAAATTTTACGCTTAGGTAAAATTTAAAAATCAGGTAAACTCAGAACGGATAAATGATGGATTTAGATTTCGTACATTTTATAGCCATTTGAACACTTGAAATAAAAACCGAAGAGGTTCTTCTATTTGTTTGTAAATTCTCTACTATACTTATTGGACCTGGCGCTACTTACGCGGTTCAAAACTTAGAATATAATTTATTTGAGATCTTGCAAATGAGAGTCGAATGGTGCATTTCTGGATGAGTTGTTCCAGGATGAACCAATCAGGTTTGATTTGAGAGATTAGACAAGACTGTGTTCTCTCGAATCACACCGATGAGTGTAAAGTATGGACGAGCTTGTTCCAGGCGATGTCGAAGATGAGGCTGTAGTCGAGCATGGCGACGACGCTAGAACTCTCTTCGACTTCTGTGTTACCTAGGTATTGTGACCTTGTTTTCGAATTTTGTTCTCTAAAGCGGAAGTCGATCTGCCGATGAGATCCTCAATTTCTTCAGGCGTTAGAACAGTAAATTCTCTGAAAACATTTTTACTCACATTAAATTGTTATCAGAACTATAACTCGCAATATACATTAATTACTTCAATGAAAAAGAAATCGATTCAAGTAATCTTTTTTTTGCGTCAAAATGTAATCAATCAAGTGAAGTTAGAGCAAGAATAAAACACCGAGGACCATACAGAAGTTGCCTTATTGAGCCCTATATAAAACATATTGTTTATTAATAGTGAAATGGGACATTGAAGAGTGTTACAAGTCTAAACCATACGACGGGTAAAATAGGTCATTCCCAACATTTTCTACCCTTCATTATTAATGAAAATATGAAAGTTGCTTGTACTTATATATCTAAAATTCTTTAATATCTTCGGAAATCCCTTGAAATACTTACAACATTTTTTAATAATTTAAAAATCTTAAAGCTCATCGAAATTCTTTTGGTATTTCATATCACCTTAAATTTTTTGCCAGATCAGGACCACAATATACTAGAGCAAACTGACCAGGGCCCCACCAGAACCTTATCAAAATTTCTGCTTGGGGGAAGCCACTGAGATAGATAAGGCTGATTAAAATTTTAAATTATTATATCAGATGACATGATAATTATTTGAAGTGGGCGACATCAGTTTACTTTGGTATTAAATTTCAAATCTTATAAAAATATTTTCTTCACTTGACTGTAAGATCAAATAATGAAGGAGCTTATGTACTATATAGTATATAGAGGGTGCGCTTACGCGTGGGAAGTATTTACATTAAGAAATTAAAAAATATGGTGCTCATTGGGTATTTCTTGTTTGATTAAAAGTAAAAATCGATAGACTGTTCTGTTGCAGTATTTTCTTTCTAATAACACATGAAATAAAACGATGGAAACAATCAGTAAAGTGTGAGGACAAATTACCTATGTTGGGCTAAAAGCATGTCTATGCTGGTGACACTTCGTTGGTGAGTGCCATCTTTTTGAGAAACTTTTTGTTTTCTGATACATAATGATCTCAATGGAACCATCATGACACCTAAAAATAGTAGACCAGATCCGGTAGCGATAAGAACTGCTGAGTTTTGTGCTGCTTCCGCTCCTGGTGCTAATTGGACAAGTCCAACCACCAATACTACTACCCCAAGAAGCAACGATCCAACTAGTATGTGTAGCGAGTTTACCTAAAAAAAAAGATAATTATTTACTTCACGTAAAATTTTACACATTTTTAACAAGATGTTTTTAATTCAAATAATTCAGTTCTGGTGGAATATAAAACTGACGTCGTTGCGAATTTTAGAAGCAGTTTACGAAAATCACTATAGAGTCCATGAGGAAATAAAAATTTCGTTTGTCGGAAGTAAATAATATCTTTTAACTGTAACTGACACGGAATTCCGAGGAAATTCTGAATGGTAGGACCGTATCCTATAAAAGAGTGTGTGAATGAAACTGCGTGGGTGGCTTGTCGTAACATAGGAAACTTTTTGCAGGATTAAATTGCCGTTGATGACTCGACGGGTCGTCTGACTCAACCGCTCTATTTTATCAATGACAATACATTTGGTATTATCCATCTGAATGAAAATCGACAGTTTTTTAATAGATATTTCTAAAATAATTAGTATTACCAAGAAAACATGTTATGACTCTTATCACCTTATTCATTTTGTTGACATATAATTTAAAAATTACGACACAACCATCATTTTATTTTTAAGTATAAATCAAATATGAATATAAAAATTGGATACAAAATATAAAATATATGGAATATAAAATCTTGGAATATTACAAAATTAAACTGTACTTGTGAACAATTAGGGTATATCATCGATTGAATGAACACGAACCCATTTACTACCTGCTATGAGTTGAGAAGGATCCACTTCATCACTAAATATAGCATGAAAATCCATAGCTTCTCTTATATCAACTAAATACGAGTTTATCTTCTTCTGAAAGTTTACTCATACAATTTGAAAAAGTTTCTCCATTTCGGAAAATTATCTAATTATGTTCTAAAGCTTTGAATAGAAATAACTTAAAATTACTTAAAATCCTGTGAAATCTTGTGAAACTCCTTTAAACATCGTAAACTCAAATGATATTCCTTAAAATTCCTTAAAATATCGTTAAATCTTTTAATATTACTCAAATACCTTTAAATTTCTATAGATTGTCAAAAATTCCTTCAATTACGGTGAAATGCTTTAATATTTATAAAATTTTAATAAATATCGTAAAATTCGTATTCTCTGTATTAAAATAGCTTTTTTGACAATAATCACTTTTTAGATAGCATAATTATATTTTTGGCTTTTCTTATAGATTTTTTTTCCAATTTTTAGAGTAATTACAGTATTGCAGTAAAATTTTGAGAAATAATAGAGAATATATTGTTGTATTACGCTCTGCCATTGTTTAGTTTTTGTTCTAAAAAATTGTTTTTCTTTCAAGATTTAAAAAAATTTTATCTCTACAGTGTAATTAAATATTGTACAAACGCACCTAGAGAATATAACTATTTATGTGTATTATTTTATGTATACAATTTCCTGTAATTAAAATTTATTATAGAGAGATGAATGATATACAAGATTATTATCAAAATACGGATGAACATGCGTCAATAATTATTGCTAAATGGAGAGATGATGCGATAAATGCAAGACTAGAGTTTAAATGCTTTCAGGGTGACCAACGTATAAACCACTTCCAACCCCGTGCACGCCCACGATCCCTTTCTGACGTCATGCTCATTTTATCTCCTATTCCGTTGCATCTTTCATATTTCAAATTTATATTGAAATTGAAACTGTTTAGGAAATAATATTACTCGAATCTTCTATTTTTACTTTATGACTAGCAACAAAAATGCATATCAATAATAATTTCTAGATTTTAAGAGGTAGATTCAGCTTTTCTGACGCAAATTTCCCGTCAAATGTCATTAACAGGACGAAAAATTTCTCGTTCCTTTTTCAATTGAGGGTAATCACAAGATTGAATTTTTCAATTTCCTTAAATTTTCTTGAATTTTAGACAAATTTCCCTCACAAAAAAGTATTAAGAATGCAAATAAGTTTTCACTTAAAATTTTATGGATTATTAAGATGTTTTAAAAATCATAAAATCTCTTGAAATCTGTGTAGAAAACCCACAGAATTTAATAGAATATGTGGAAATTCATTATAATCCTTCGAAATCTATTTGGATATATTTTCTTGAAAATATTCTAAAACAGTCACACTGGCAAGAAAAATTGTAAGACAAAGACAACAGCCACTCGCATTTTTCAGACATTTCCTTGTCTTTTCCTTACTTTCCTGCAATTTAGTTAATGAAATTTGTAATCTTTCGCTATTCTTCCTTTTTTTTAACATATAACTTATACTTCGAGTGTTCGCAATTGAAGCAACTGATTCAGCAATTTACTAGAAATTCGGAAAAGTTTAGGGTAGATTTATTGGCTACTCATGATATATATATATATCACAGTGTCGTCAGAATGTGAAAAACGTGGATGCGTGGGTGTACCATTTCTCAACCTCGCCCTATACATTTCTGCAACTATACGTTTCTTTTTCAATGGATATCTAGAAACTCGAGGAACGAAAGTGGTATTTAATTTATATCACTGGATGTGTGTCAATATCACTTACCAATTTTATTGACGTATATGAGTAAATATGTTTAAGAAATGCACGAAGCACCGGAAATTGTATTTTATTATATGGGGATAATGAAAGATCCTCAGATTTCACTGCATGTAAAATTCTTCGAAATTAATTGCGTAAGTTGCTGAGAATTTTTTCCCTTAAAATTTAGTGCAAAACTGTCAAACTCTTCAAATAATGAACAGTGAAGAATTTCAAGGTCGAATATATTGAAAAGTCAAGTTCGACACTTTTGAGCTGTTCAGATGCTCGTGATGATATATCGATTATCCTCGCAGTTTATAAAGTCAGAATAAAACACCGATAAATAATTCAATACTATTAATTTTTCATTTCTTTAAATAAATTACGCGTGGGCGTTTTTGATAGCTCAATTTATTGTTAAATTACTTGAATAGAATATTTTAAATTCAACCATTGGATATTTGCATTTATAAATCGAGCGTTAATAATTCAAGAACTTGAAATAAATTGTAAATTTTACCTTTCAATTTTCTTGTTTAAAAACGACTATGATTTGGATTTTCAACTTTGATTCTATTTACAGAAAGTATGAAATTTCTTCACGTTTTACCTTCCCGCAAAAGTAGTATTCTGGTGGTTCTTTGTCGCCTAATGCGCCTCCTCCTTCACTATCAGCTAATGGACTTCCAGGTTGACTATTTCCTATCCTCGAACCTTTTTCGTGGTAGTAAGTTTTGTGAAACACCTTCACTGAAGGTACCGGCAACGCTGTTATCATTCTGAAAAAAGGATTGTACACTCTTTTAAAAAGTTAGAGAAGTGTTTATAAGGAATTTAAAAAATTTATTATTTCAATAAAATACCAAGCTTCAATTACGTGACGGAAAAGAGCTTTTTAGGTAAAAAGGAAAGAAATATATTTGTAAAACTAGGTCAAAGTGTCCCTGAGACAAGTAAATT
>JAUESI010000033.1:5591270-5634093 GCA_032275145.1 Synergus laeviventris | reverse complement strand
TTTCAAGTGATTTCCAGATTTTTGAAAAATTGTAAAAGAGTTTCAAGATTCTCAAGTAATTTCAAAGCATAAAACATACTTTTAGAATCTTTAAAATCTGTTAAATCTCTTGAAAGATTTTGAGATTTGTTGAAATCAATAGAAATCACTGTGAAATTGAATTTGAATTCATTGAAATTTGTAGAGATCGTGAAAATTCAAGGAATTTTTAATTACACTAAAAAATTTCAAATGAATTTAAAAGAATACCAAAAAATTTAAGGATTTGCAAGAAATTTCAAAGATATCAAGATATCTAAAATAATTTCAAATGATTTTTAAGTATTACAAAAAATGTTTAAAAGTTGAAAGATTTTTAAGTACATTTGAAAATAAAACATATTAGGAATTCAGTATTTTTACCCGATGTTTGTATTTGACGTGGAAAACTCTTCAAAGCCTTGTTTCATTATCAACAACATCTCAGTTTTATTACATTATTTCAAGGTGGGAATACCAATGTAATATTGGTATTAATGAGATATTACAACTATATCGTTGCTCTATTAAATGTCTAATTATATTAAAATATTTTTTGTGAAAATAGAAATCCCAACCATGAGGGTTTCGTCACAGAACCCCATATTAAATGTGGCTAAATGGGGCAATTTCTGCAAGGGATATAGTATAATATTGGTCATAACTTCGGTTACTACAAGAATATTTATTTATATCATCACATCATTAAAATTTATTTACATACTGATATCTCAGGAAGCAGTTTCAAAAATCAGTATTTTAGAGTTAAATTCAAATACCTCCACTCGTTGGCAACGAACCATGTGGTGATTATACATATATAAAATTTCAGATCATCTTAACCCAGTTCTTCAACAATATGTTCCCTTGTAAAGGTATAATGTGGAATATTTGAATGGATGGTTGCTATTAGAACGTTCATATGCTTGCATAGCAGTATGACATATAAGTGATATGCTCATATGCTATAAGCTCCACCAACACACCACATGGTCTACAAATAGTGCACTATTTTTATGGTACATAAAAGTCTATTGATTATTCCATAAAAAATAAATAAACCTACATAAATCGACTAGTTTATAACCGTTAGTGCATTCTTATGTCTTGTCAGTACGTCAATTTTCCTTATCATACAACTTTGCCCTTTCTTCAAATAATTTTCCTAGTTCATCTTTTGGTTTATAGTTGATATAAAGCTTGATATCCTTATACAATGATATGCAATTACCACTCGACGAAATATGGATATATTGATTATACGTATAGTGCTAATTTAATTAGTTCTCTGTTAATTAATTTACTAATAAATATTAATATCTGAATTATGCTTCATATTATAAATTGGTATTATAAATAATATAAAGTAATATCCAAATATGCAATGAAAATTTCATCAGTTTGAGTTTCGAGCTGATACGCCAGAACTTTATTAAATTGTACTTCGCAGTATAAAAGATGTGACGATTTGTGGCTCCTTGATTTTCAGGATTTCTTGCCAATTGACGTACTTTAAGTGTAAGCATCACTAGGATATAAAATATGTTGATTATTATAATTAGATCATGATGTACTGAGCAACTAAAGTGTCTCTCTGAATAATTGGGTGTGTCTTTCACGGACGTGTCAGCTTTTTAGGTTTGGCGTGAAGCTTTTATTTAACGCGACGAGTGGCGATCTTTTGATTGGCCTGCCATAAAACAGAATATAAAACTGGTAACTTGCCAGCGAATTTGTTGCGCATCGAACTACTATTTGACCTCCTTTTTTTTTATTTTTTTTTTATTTTTAATTAATTTTCATACCCTCAAAGATATTTATTGATTTATGTAATCATTCAGACTAATAATAATTGCAAGTTATCTTGATTATAATTATAACAGGACAATAGAGAGAGAGAGAGAGAGAGAAACATTCAAAACCATACTGACAATAGTAATCATTTTAGTAGTCTTCATTTTATTTAACGTCTCGAATTATTAATCAATAATACACTATGCATTTTTTGCAGTAAATGAGATTTAATGGAAAAGTAATAAAAAAATGCATAAAATTCTAATGGATAAGCGTTTTGAATATGGGCTCTGCATGCACCTAGACCATAAAATTTTTATGGTTGGCAACTTCTGATAGAATAATTTCCATCAAGATGAAAAATCGGAAATTTCTATACATTCTATTAATTTTTTTTACTAATATTACAAATTATGTAAAATATTAAAACTTATTTATTTATGAATCTTATTTTCTTTTTGTTTCTAAGAAAAGTGACAAAATTTGATGATTAATAGAATCTAATAATACGGTGCACAATTTAATTTCTAACATTATTAATTATTCTCTCGGATGACTAAAATTACGTGAAAGGTGTTTTCTGATGGTTCTAAATTCAGTTAAACTTTCCTGTTCTGTGGAATACTCGGAAGGTTTCAACTCGCGGCGCTATTAAATTATCGAAGAACTTAGGAAATAAATGTAACTTAGTTATAAAAATCTCACTTTAATTCAGTGAATCTCAAACAACCTATTCGAGTGGAAAATATTCGTCTAAACACGGGCGATTTTATTTTAGTAGTGCATTTTCGTGCGTGCAGAATTGGATTTTCGTCGACTCAATTACGAAAGACAAACACTGAATTCGTGAAATTGTTCCATCGACCATCGTTTCGAGGCGGTTCTACATTTCTTGAAACTCGTCGCATAACTGAAATGCATGCTATTTTCTAGTTCAGGAGAGCGAATAGCAAAAACAGGAACTGCATAATTGGTTCAACCATTTAGGATCTATTAAAACACTTTTCTCAAACTACATATATAGTTCGTCAAACTATATTCTACCATTTTTCACTAACACTATTCTAATTCGTTTTTAATAATTTATATTTATACAGCAATAATCGTCTAAGAGTCAAAACGTATTTCATGAGCATTTGAGTGACATTTAGCTTTTTCAAAAGTTTGCAAAATTTGCTCGATAAATTTGTTGCAGTAAAACTTTCGTGCACGCGAGTGCCTATTACAAAAAATAAGATAAGAGAATTAACACTTGTGAGAAAGTACGTTGAACTGAGCTCGGTTAAAAGAAATTCTGAGCGATGTTGTTCTAGACAAATGTAATCTCTGGACACTGGTGGGGAAGTTATGAGAATTGACATCTGTCTGAAAAGGCCAGGGATTGGCAAAAACTAAAGCTCAAATAGCAAGGTTGTTGGCGTGTACGAAACCACCAAGGGACGTATGTTACGCGTGCGGCTGTCTACCGGCGACATCAGTAGAAAGAGTCAGTGCTGTGCGAGCCACCATTGCGCGAGGACGTGGTAAATTTCTATACTTAACTTCCGTGAGTGTCGTGCTTCCGTGCGTGACATTATTTTCAACATTTATAACAGAACAAATGTGTTAAAAAAATCTATTCAACGTCTCATTCTTCCCAACAAGAGGACTTCAGCGTTTTTCGTCTACAAAAATAAATTTTCCAGGTGCTCACATTATCTTTTAAAAGCGTTTTCTATATATGTGATATTCATACCACTTTTTCATTTGGTTAATTATATTCATCAACTTGCTGTATCGAAAAAATGCAGGTAACCATTTTTCCGATAGAAGCATTATTATCCCATTCAAGTATGCAGGTTTATAAAATATACAAAAAGTAAACAAAAGAAGCCGAGAGGTCAAGTCTTATCTGCATCGCGAAAATTGATCTTTTGAACAAGTCCACTTGTAGCAACGTATTTCTTTCAGTTTTATAAATAGGGAAAAGTACTCAAGAAATAATAAGGTTTTTTTACTAAAGCGAATCATGGGAAATCTTTTATCGAGAGCTTGAAGTAAGGGAAAAATGAGAAGGATGGCGGGAAGCTTTATGTTATCGTGAGATATATGATGATCTTTCAAAAAAAAGGTGAAAAAGAATCCCATTCTTCTCCTTTGTGGTTTTTTCCCATAAGTAGACAATAAATAATAATTCAGATTTTTTGAATCAGACAATTTAATGAAAATATTTCATGTGCATGGTTTATCTATTATTTTTCTATAAACACGCGATTTTTACTAGTTAATATTTTCATTTGGGATTATTTTAACGTTATCCATAGTATAGTAGTGACCATTTCGATCAACGTAAAATGGGCGATAATAATTGCTGTTCATGAAATTGGAATATATTATACAGCAATGACGCTCTCAAAAGAGCAACAGTTTATTACGCCTGTCCTATACCACATTATAGTTCGGCGTTAATAAATTTTACTACTTCCTAAATTCTACTTTTATTATCAAATATTTATGAATATTTTCCTAGAATAATTTTTGATAACTGAAACATTTTTTTAGTATATAAATCAAGTGCATGCACATATATGCAGTTAATTTCCTTGGGAAAAAATAGATCTTTCTCTTCTGTTTGCTGAAAAGCTGATGAATATATCGCTGAATCTGCTTATAAAAGATAATCCCTGGTGTAATTATCTGAAACCTCTGATTTAAATTTATGTTTGCAATACGCGAGTTTAGTCGTACTTATAAATTTCAATTTCATACCCTGTCTCGTGATTAAGAGATTCTTTGATTTAATTTATGTAAAAAAATTCACCTATTTTTGCCTTTTTTGTTATTCATTTTATAATACAAGTAATTACAAGAAATAATAATATCTCATTTTATTTACTAAATACAATCAGAGACAGAAATCAATATATTTAATGACCTCTAATGGATTCTACAGAACTAATATAAAAATATATATTTTAATTATTGTTGTTTGTCGATTTTGCAATACTTTACTTGAAATACTTCACACGTGATAAAGACTTTACATACTATTTTCAGTGCAGTCTATCTTGAAATTTGAGACTCATTTTATTTTTTGAAATCGGCAGATAGCCAGGTGACTTTTTTCGAAACAATGTAAACGGTAAATTTCACATTTTTCTGTTTAAAAGAGTTATTCTCTGTTAAATATATTCTCAGGCTTCAACTAGAATTCGGAGTTGAATTATATGTTTATTTAAATTCTCAATAAAAACTTATTGATCATGAATTATTATGAACCTATAAATTTGAACTTGTCCGCCACAATGGATTTTTTACGTTTGCTTTCCAATCTGATAGCAGAAAATATTTACTTACAATTTTTTAATTATAATATTCAATAATAAATAATTCTTTCTAATTCATAAAGTCATCTATTTAACAAAATTATTATCTGCTGTGAATTTTCTGAACTCTTCTAAGATTCAAAGAGTTCTAAGATCTCAATAAGTTTTTTTACTATCATTGATTCTTTGAGTGCGGTCACGTTTGTTCTCATACTTATACATTTACAGCTATTTTTTTCTTTATCCTTCTTGTTTTCTTGTGTCTAGTCCTCCAATCTCTATATTCTCTCCTTTCCTGCTGTAATAGAGTAGCTTCCTAAAAATAGGTCGGGGTATAAATAAATTCTCACTGAATATTTAATGTTGCCAACTCCCCTGATGTACACTGTACCAGCGGGTGCTCAGTCACCCCTCTCTTTTCCCCGGGGCAAAACACTACATCCATTATTTTTATTTCGCATACGATTTGTGGCCAAGGAACTTCACCTTCAGAGAAAAAGCCTAAGTTCAAGTTGATCCAAAAATCGCCCGTGCAGAAATTTTGATGGGGTTCTAATGGGATCCTGACTACTTTTCCTTAATTTTAGTGTCCTTTTGATCAATGCCCCATCAAGGTTAAAAAAATATTCTGGATTTATATTTGTCTGAAAAAATCCTATTGTTAAGAGGCAGTAAATATATCGAAAATAGATTCTCGATATCTCTCCTCTTCACCTATTATTTATATTTCTATATTCACACTTGTACTTTAGGATCGAGATCAGAGCTGGCAACTGATTTGAGGGAATTTAAAGCGATTTCAAAATATTTCAAGTGGTTTTAAGAAATTTTTAAAGAATTTCAAAATAATTTCAGAAGATTTAAAAAAATTTTAGGATATCTTAAAGAATTTGAGGAAATTTTGGGGAATTTAAAGAGATTTGAAGAGGTTTCAAGTATTCTCAAGTAAAATAAAATAAAGTAAAAATATTTTTAGATTCTTTAAAGTCTATTAAATCTATTGAAAACTTTTGAAATTTGTTGAAGTCCAAAGAAATCCAGAAGAAGTCCAGAAAAATCTTATAACATCTGCTGTAGTCGTTGAAATTCAAGGGATTTTTAATGCTACTAAAATATTTTAAAGGATTTTAAAAGAATACCAAAAAACGTAAAGATTTTCAAGAAATTTCAAAATCATCAATATATCTGAAAAAATTTCAAGTGATTTCTCATTTCTAAGTATTTCAAAAAATCTTTAAAAGTTGCAAGATTTTGAAGTACATTTGAAAACAAAACATGTTGGGAATTTTTGGTTTAAAGTAAACTGATGAATGTCGGATATTAATTACCTTTATTTCGGTCCATTTTGAATAATAAGCCTCGTGTAAATATTGTAAGATGTTTAAAATTGCAAACTAGTGAAGCAATTATGAATTTTTAGCGCTAGAAATCGTAGTATTGAATTTTAAAAAGCGTTCGTTTAAATTCCGTTTTATTTAAATCTTGAAAGCCATCTACCGATACTGTTTTCTTTTGCCCCTTTGAAATACGTGTCGAATGTGCACTGATTCGAAAAATGGTCTTACAGCAAACTTGTTTTTCCACACTTTTTCTCCTCGATGCATTGATGTTCGACAAGAGCAGAAAAATAAATGGTTTTCTTTGAAAATAAATGTACCTGTTTGGAACCAATAGTTGAATTCGATGCACGAATTTCGTACATGGTAGTAACCATCTGCAGATGTGTATGCTGACGAAAATATCTTGAGAGAAAATGGAAGGGGCAGATAGTTTGAAAACAATTATAGCAACACCATATTCTAATAGAACTGCATTGCTCTGGCTTCCAGAGGCCTCAGTCTGACATCTAATATGCTTACATAAATCGAAATATTCAATTTACCGCTCTGTTTCTCATTGAGTCTAAAAAAAATGTTTCTTTAGAAATGTAGGTCTCACCTTCGAAATAAAAAGAGTGGAGTGGAGAAAAATTATCGTTAAATTTTTACCAGTAGCAGGTTTCAGAAGCGTTTCATATTTTATCGCATGTGAATTGGTTTTCTTCCCGGGAAAATTACGAAGAGCATTTGAATCTCCTTCATTTGCATCCGTCACCGAGTATTCCACGATTATGCTAGCTGAAGTTTTACCTACCTGAGTCAGAAGTAATAAAATGGTAGAAAAGTACTGCAGAATCTCGCGTACGCTTGTTTTACAATTTTGAAGAGAATCTTAAGTTGGAAAGACATTATGCAAAACCTCTTAATAAAAATGTTATTTCAAACATAAATGTTTGTTAGATAAATAGCAAAAGTTTTAAAACTTTTTAATTGGATTTGGAACGATTTTACTTAAACAGAATGCGTGGGAATATTGATATGGAGTTTTCTCAATTTATTTTTAAGTCATTTTTGGGAGTTTAAGAATTTCGTGAAATTCAGGTGCACATGGTGAACTATATATAGTTTAGAATGGAGTGGAGTGGAGTGGCTCACAGACAGCGAGTCAAGGAATCATCCTCTTGAATTATTCAGATGCGAAGTCAGACCGTAATTCCACTTAAGTTTTTCTTTTCCTTTTCGGAAGAAAGTTGGAGAACCATACAAGAGTCTGGATCTGGGAAAGTCGCAGCCCATTACAAACCTTTTTTAAAGTGCATGTCAAATATAGCACATAATCATTTATGGTGATTTACTTATACATTCGAAATTTAGCAGAAAACTTTAATCATATTCTGCATGCATTGCTTTCTATACCGGAAAACGTAATCCCATCTCTAGCTTTATTTTTCACCGCAATTTTTCTCATCGAAAATCTCTGCAATTGATAAAAAGTTGGCAACAGTTTGGAAGATGGCACTGTCTCCAGATTTAAAGTTTTTCCATGTGTAGCCAGAATATCTGGAGCCAGACAGAGAGACTATGAACGTTAAAGAGGGATCTATGCCAAAAACGATATTCGTTCTCAATCGCCTTCTTCCTCAGTTGTTGTTCTGTGAAACTCGACTCTCGCCAGATTGTTGTTGTTGCAAAAGAAAATCACGATTTACGATTGACGTTTCCGGCCAATGTACTCATACTCTTAACACCAATGGGTGCAATGCCCGAATAAGTTTTTCCGGACATTCGACAGGAAAATCGACACCAGCAAATCGTGTTACTCGTTCAAAATTAACAGTTTTCAAATTTTATCTTACTTTCCATGTTCAATCATTTCAATTGTAATATTCCGAGAATTTGGAAATTCGAACTTTCAGCAGAATGGAACAATTTCAAATTCGAAAGTTTCATTTTATTGTTCATTTTGAACCCACGCATATAAATTTGAGTGAAAGATATTTTGTTGAAAAGTGGCATTCGAGCATATTTAATTATAAAAACAGATTCCATGGAAAATGATTCTGTTTTCACCACTTTTACTTAGTTTTTTAGATATTTTAACTCTCGGTTTAACTTGCTCCAACAAGGGCCCTAGAGTTACATCGAGTGAGAAAGCTTGCTCTATAAAATAAAATACTTCTGTTGAAATGGGATTAGTTCAGCTAAGAGGAGAGAAATTTGTATGATGTATCATTCTAGCTTCGCGTGGTTATATTTTATCTTCATTCTAAATAAATTTATAACGAGGCAGCTTGAAATTCAAGGGTTTATATAGTGGCTCGTTAAGAACATGAGCCTTTATTCATTCTATGTATTTTTTATACAGAGAATATAGGTATTTAATAGAAATTACTTCTATTTCTAAAGGCGGATCCCCGAGTCTACATATTTTATAGAAAATTTTAAATCACCAAACAATAACTATGTTTAGAGAAAAAGATCCCAATTTTATTATACAAATCAAGAAGATAATCTATAAAGTTGACTACAAGCAATCAATAGCCACAGAAAAGATTTCCTAACTTCTCTGAAAAGTACGAATGGGATGTGAATGGAGTTTGGAAACAGGAAAATCTTATTCCTCGTAACTAAACTTTGTGAGTTATTTATGAATTCGAAAAGTAATCCGTTTAAAAGTAAAACAAATCTCTCATATTACATTTAATAGGATTTTGAAATTTCTTTGTGAATTTAGAAGCAATGTGAATTCTGACTATCAGAAATTCATTGTGGAGCTCCATATTCTAGAATCTAGAATAATATGTTTAGTGCATTCACTTGATGATTTCCTGGAGTTTCCTTCTTGCCATCCATAATGCTATCCGCCATTTGATATCAAAGTAGCAGACTGATGTCAATTCCAACAAAATCAGTTGAAATTCGACAAAGACTGGGAGAGGGAGTAATCAGCTCTAGCTTAAGCTTCCTTAGAAATAGAGCGTTCTTGAATACCTGGTATGCCTGTTGATAATAAGCTCACGTTATACATTTCAAGAGAAGATGATTGCACCATTCGAACCCCATTGTGTTTAACGATCGTTTCAAACTATCTAGATCCAGTTTATCTCTTCTTTCCTAGATTCAAGTCATCGAAACTAATTTCCAGCTATTTAACACTCTCCAATGTAGGATAATGATACCATTGTGTGCACACTTAAAGTACTTTTAAGCTTTCCTTTATTTGAACGATGTTTATTTCAAGGTTGTTTATTTCAAGGTGTATTTTAAGAAAAAGCTCAAGAGATTTTAGATTTTAGCGCCTTTGAATTGTAAATCAGTTAAGTACGGGTATACTCAATTTTTCAAATTAGAGTTCGTTATGAAGGAATTTCATAATTTAAATAACTGTGAAATGTGATTTACTTGACGCAGCTGCTATCCACGACAATTTTGAAAAATAAAGACATCTTGCCAAACAGAAAATATTTTAATTCTTGTCAGACGTGAAAAGGTCAAGTGTCGTTCAAATAATTTTATTTTTGGATTTCGCACTCGAATACACCCCAATAATCGTTACCCTCTTCAAAATATCACACGCCACTGCCTTTATATCTTATCTTTCCTCCTTTGTATTTTGTCCTCGGCAAATATTTTTTAGATAGCCTACGGGGAAGAATTCCTTTTGAAGCTGAATACCCAACTTGTGGACGTATTTTGTGAGATATATATATACGCCTACATTTTTTAAAAAGTTTTTAATCAAATTGTCGTACTGTCTTGGAACTCAAGTTTAGAATATTAATATTTTAATTAGGATACATTTTTTAATAAATATTTGTTTAATAAATATTTTTTATACACTTAATAAAAGCAAAGAGATTTGTATTCGTCTCATGTTTACATGGTAGGCTTTTATACTTTTCTAAAGTGGATCCGCTTGAGATATCGATAAGAGATTAATTTGAAAAGGAACAGCAATCGGATAATCATATGTGATTGTGTATATGGCTGCTTCTTTTATTTTACACACTCAACTGATTGTGAGGACAAATGTAACTTAAATCTGTTGATTATACATTGAGATTCAAATTCAAAATTCTCATAAATTGCTGAATACCCCAAGTAGGGAAAACTGGTTAATACACCCCATCGAGATTAGAGCTGCCGACTGATTTGAAGGAATTTAAAGCGATTTCAAAATATTTCAAACGGTTTTAAGGAGTTTTTGAAGATTTTCAAAAGAATTCAAGGAAGTTTCAATATGTTAAATCTCTTGTAAACTTTTGAGATTTGGTGAAATCCATAGAGATTCTATAAAATTTTTTGAAATCTTCAGAAATAACTGAAAATGTTTTTTAATTTCTTTTAAATCTTCTGAAAAATATTTTAAAATCTGTTGAGATCGTCGAAATTAAGGAGATTTTTAATGATACTAAAGATTTTCAAAGGATTTTAAAAGAATACCAAAAAATGTAAGGATTTCCAAGAAATTTCAAAGATATCAAGATATCTTAAAGGATTTCAAGTGATTTCTGATTTCTAAGTATTTCAAAAAATGTTTAAAAGTTGCAAGATTTTGAAGTACATTTGAAAACAAAACATGTTGGGAATTCACTAATTTTACCCGATGTTTGGGTTTGACGTGGAAAAATCTTCCATGCCCTGTTTCATTATCAACATTATTATTATAAGCTTTATTCCTTTTGCAACAATTGACGTCAGTTTCTATCTGTTCTTATTAAGTTTTTCATTTTCTGCTCTGCTCTATTAAATTTAAACAATCCACATTCGCGAGAAAACCCAATATTACCAGCAAGCTCAGTACATGAATATATCTTCTTTATTATCTAATAATACGTCTTCAATTAAAATAAAGAAGAATTTTTGCATTCCACTTGTAGTGGAGACAGTGATATTCTAGGGTAGGAGTAATTAATCACATACACTATACACCACTCTAAGAAAGTGGAAAGGAGGATTGGAAATGGGGCTAGAAAAATTCTTCTTTGAAAAAGGGATTTGAAAAAAGGGAAAGGGGAAAAAGAGAGTATTCAAAAAATATCCACCCACTCAAGATGGAAGGTCTGAAACTGTAATTCTTTGAAGAAAATTGTATTCAAGATTTAATCGTCGTTGAGATTATTAAACTAGATTCTTACTGTCTTTGTTAATTAATCCATTTTATAAAAAAGAATGTTCTATAAGTAGTCGACCTACATTAGAGAAATTGCAATATCAATTTTCTTTGAAGCTATATTAATTTTAAGTTGTGTTAATTTTTTAAGGGATGAAAACAAGAAGCTTTCGATAGAAGAAACAAATATAGACTTTGATCGATACTACCTTACCATGATGGCTATAATAAATAATAGATTAAATATTAGTATCATTCAGTATATAGAATTTGTTTTAACATCATAGAGGTCACGTCACATACTATCTTCTCTTTTGTTTCCTAATATATATATATAGAGCGTTACTCTACCTATCTATACATCTATAGAAAACGAAGTCTTACCTTTCGAAGCACGTGCTTTGAGTGTATCGACGTGTCTAATTTGCCTGCCTCCCAAGAAAACTAGACCGGCATACCACTTCCGCAATAAGCAGTCCGTGCGAAGTACCTTTATGGATACGAACTGTTAATTCGTAAGGTTTCGTGCAAAACTCAAGTCTTTCTGTAGTTAAAATTTTACTGTCTGCACTCAAATGCTTATCGCAAAATTTACATTTTTCAAAGGAAACGAACTGATTGTGAGTTTGAATTCAAAAAGCATTTCTTCGAAAATTGGCTTGGAATTAAATTAACAGAATTCTTACATCTACAATGATTTTGTACTTTTAAAAAAGCTTTCTTATTGAAGATTGTAGATTATTTTACAATGATGAAAACTTTTGTTGCTATATATAAGACCTAAAAGCAATGTTTTATCTTTATTAAAACCGAGATCCGATAAGATTTTACGACTTCAAGTGAAACTTAGTGTCATAAAAACCATTGCAATCGGATTCTCTATTTTATACATTATTCAAAATGATGCAATTTCATCTTCCTGATTGTCGTAAAAACATACATATATATAATAAAGGTTTTTTTATCATTGATCAGATTCTTTCCGGAGATTTATTCCTACGCAGTTTCCCTATAAAAAAGAGCTAATACAGAGATAATGATGATGTTACTTGTTCAGGAAAAAATGTATTTTTTCTTCTCATACTATTTATAAATTTTTATTTAACAAAATTCAGAATGCTTATCATTAATTATACATTTTTTCAGAATCAAAACGTCCTTTTTTCATGAAATAAAAGGGAGTCATTGAGTTAGAAAGTTAATTAAAATTTCTTCCCTGGTTAAATTGAATTAGTCTAAATGTTCAAACGTCGGACACGGTCCGGATCCAACTTATTTCCACGGCGTTTGGCACTGGCGAAAATCCACCATCCGAAATATACTCGCGAGCTTTTCTTAGCCGACAATACGTGACGAACGTTGCTAAGGATGTTGAAGTCTGCACGATAAAAGCTCGCAGGGCTGTCGTTACCGTAAAAATGTGAAGTGATTGTACCGCAATGGGAAATGTCTTTATGGCAGGAAAGTCGTAAGTGCACATCCTATCCGATATATCACCGACTAGAGGTTCTCGATTCTTATAGACTGTTTCACATTATATATATATATGTGAGTAGGTGTCACAATACTTCCACTCTGCGGTCAAAATAGACTGTAAACAATGTTGCTTCGAATACCTTTCTATAAATAAAACACTAAATTGGGTTTGACGGCTGACCTATCTCTTTTCAACCATTCCAAAGAATTAATTGAAAATGAATAAGGGACAATCCAAGTGGTTCTAGGTAAATAATTTCTTATAAATTTCGCTTCGTTTAAAAAAATCAGTTTTAAATTTTACCGCTACTGCGAAATTAAAATTGCCTCTAAACACTTTTGCTTCTATAAAGGAAGCAAAGTGCCCATTTAATGAGCACAAAAGTTGATACAACTTTAAAGTTAGTTGGATTTACTATATTATAGCATGCTTGACAAATTTCTGAACGTTCCGATTTGGAAGAGCAGCGGAAATTTAGATTTGAGGTATCGAAAATAGATGTTTATTGGATTATAAATCCGATTTTTATTCTAAAAAAAGTAAAACCAATTTTCTGGTGCTTTCAGAAACTTTTTTAAAAAGATTTTCAGGGAATATTGCTGCATGATTGCAAAAATATTGCATGGCAATATTAATCCTCTGCAGAAATTCATACATGGCAGCAATTTTTATCATTTAAAATCTGAAAACACTGACGTGACTCTGAGTATAATTTTCAGTGGCTTAAGTCATTATATAGTCATTCTGTCAAATGTCGCAGAATTAATCCGGGTATTCCAGTTTGATCCCCAAAATGAAGAGATAGCTTATTCAGTTGATCTTGGTTGCTTCTTAGCTAATCCATCTATTGAGGTCAAGTTTACCATATATATATTATCCAATCTCTAAAGTAATTAATATAATTATCGTCATTTTACGAATTTATTAATTAATTTAATTCCAGTTATTACCCGTGCATTATAATTACACTACTCACATTTTCATTATGTACACAAATATCAAGGGATTATAATTATAATTAATTTTTTCTAAATTAGTGATGAAAGCATTTACGGAAATACTTAACAAATTTCCTTAATTAAATCACTTATCAATCTCTTCCATGATTGAAAAAGATTGAAAGGAATGTAATGCTAATTAATTAAAGTAATAAGTAAAGTTTTGTTTCTTCAAAAGAATAAAAAGTGAAGATAAACATGCAGGACATCTAAAAAGGTTCCTGACAATATTATCCTCCTAATTTAAAAGTAATTGAAATGTTTTTTTCAAGTACAAAACCCCTTCATCCAAGATGTTATTTTAATTCGTCTAGTACGAAAGTAAGTGGTTCGATTGGCTTCTTCAGCAAAAAGAACAAATAGAAAGAGATGACTGTGGCCAAGGCAGATCTTGAAATTGGCACGCCAGCAAGTCTTAGCTCTTGATGCTGAGAATTTACCTTGCCCCATCTTTCTTCATCCCTCCGGCTCCCGTAGAAAATCTACTGTTAATCGGGTTTTCCGAGAGACCGTATCTAGATTATTGGAAATCTCGCGTCTCTGGCCCGGATTAATCGACCTCAACGTTTATACAATTGTGTCAAGAGAGGTCGTAATTTATAAATCGCTTCAGAATATATTCATTAATTGTACTAGTTTCATTAATTTCATCCTAGGTTTGTAATTAATTGCATCTTCAATTCGTGTTATTCAATTTATAATTTTACAAGTGTATTTTCTCATGCATACACCGCCGTAGCGTAAAAGAAGCAAATTAAATTGAGATTGTGTGAATACAACCGGAAACACAATTTCCTTCGCTGTGTTGCTTTACTTTTGCTTAATCTTGGTACAAATAGCGTTTTTGATTGTTTCTGAAAAACATTTTAGAAACAATAAAACGATTCATTTTACATGTTTTCTATAATGGTATCCGAAAGTGATTTTGTTGTTCGAAAATTAGGTATAAACTGCTTCCAATCGGGTGATAAAAAACAAATATAAAAAGTGTGACCCTATAGAAACAGAAAGCTGCGAGTCATTTATTGTGTTGACCCATAAATACAAATATAAATATACGTTTATAGTTACGAATGGAGGTGCGTTAAAGTTATTACTGGCAGACTTCCAAGTGACCGTATATTTCAAATACACGCGTTCTGATACAACCTGTTGGTGTGCGTGTGGGCACAAAGCAATTCTCGGTTGAATATTACATCGGTTTGCACTTTACGCTATGTTACCTTAATTAGTCGAGAGGTCCGTATTCAAAGAAACTTCTTAAAACAGTTTCACTTCCTGTCACTAAAGTCGCATTGGAAACAACCCTCGGGGATTCTGTGATTTGAATATTTGATTTTGAGGACGCGAATGAGTAATTGGTTGACCTACTATTTCATGTAATTTGTAAATAATCTTTAAGTGTTTAGCACATCAAGTTATGACTGCGTCTAGGAACTTGCGGCACCGTTGACAGTCATGATTTAGAGACTTGGTACAGATGTTTTTATGATTTTCAACAACTTAATGACTCCTCTCTTAAACCGCGACGGGTATAAAAACAAGTCGAAAAAATATCTTCTCTTGAATCTTCGGAATGTTGGAAAATTGGGTTCCAAAGCCCAAAGCTTATAAATATTTTTATCTCATTATTTAAGAATTGTGCTGTTTACTCTTACTGTAGGGGTCTTCCATAATTCGACCACGAGGTTTATGGAAGTAGAAAAAAGTATAGTTATACAAAGTTGTTGAAAAATATATTTTTCTCTTCGTCTTTGATAAACATGAATAACTTCATTTCTTTAATTTCCTTTGATCCTAGGAACTCAATTAAGACTTTTTCTTCCACGAATTAAGAACCATTTTAACAAGTTTTGAGAACTTTTAGATCGACTTTCCTTGCTTTATAACAGTTGATATATTAAAAGAAGTCTCATTAGATAGGTATTCACTTATATATTATATAAAAATGCATAGAATCTCATCTGCTGCTTTTTATAAAACAAAAAGTACGTCATAAATCACCTGACCAATCAACAGTGCAGATATTGGTTTGTCAATTATAAACAGAGCTATTTTTACCATGCCAACAATGCAATGAGGTTGTAAATTATTTTTGCCGATGTGAAGATATCACCTTCACACCAATGACCAGGAGGAAGGCTGGTTTCAACTGGAATTGCGAAATGAGTTCAGTCGTATTGAATAGTTAATATTGACCTACTTCCGGAGTAGATTCCGGCGTAGAGGGAATATCTGGAATGAAAAATTGAGTCTATTGTATTATGATGCAGGCAGTATATTGTATATGTACATAAAAATATATATTTGAGCTTGGAGCCTTCTTAAATATTTAATACATAACAAGAATGTTGTCAATATTTTTGTTGTGCTTACATTTATCTTCTCGATAAAAATGACCTAAAGTGCATGTTTACTGTATTTTTAAGATTGAAATACTTAAATTGTAAAAAGATAAAAAAAGGTAAACAGATCGATGAGGTTGCAGTTTGAAACGTTTACGAAAAACAAAAGTAAAAATATAATTGTATAAATACCTTAAAGAAAAGCAACGAATCATACAATGTTATGGTAAGAAATATCCTTACTCTCGCGAAACTAAAGTTTTAGCTGTCTGGCATATGTGGAAGCAATCTCCCTTTTATTATTAAGATTTAAAAAATTCAGCAATACAGTACTCTAAATTCTGGATCTAAAATTGTATTGCTAAAAAAAGTAGGAGTCTTGCTAAAGAAGGAAAACAAAAAAAAGTTCCATCCCTTTTAACATGAAGGATCATCTTGAATTGCAAATTTTAAGACTTCGAAAAATTCGGTACCATAACTTCGGGACCTTAGTTTTTGAAAGTTAGTTCTTAAAGACCTAATAATATTCTGAACAGTTACCATTTTTACAGAAGCCCTTATGTTGATTTCATCAACAAAAATATACATTGCACTTCCTGGAGCTCTGGTTAATTTTCTCTTGAACTTTCATTTCCTACTATGCATGCGAAAAATTCTGCTACATTGTTATATTTTAGAATTGTGAATAAAGTATAATATGGAGAGACGAAAATGTCTGAAACGGAGTTAAAAGGGTTCGTAAATTCTGTAAACTTCTACACTTCCAGCTTCATTAAAATAAAATTGGAACATTCATTATACGCATCTTGGTTTTAAAGTCTTTTATAATAAACAATGAGAGCTTAATATTTTCCACATTCCGTTCATTTCAAACATATCAGATGGCATTTAAAAGTTTGAAAAAACGTATCAGTGAAGACCGTATATTATTTCTATTTGATGATATATTTTAATCAAGAGAGAGAGGGAATTGATTGATATAAGAGTAGCGTGACTTCGGTAATTTTGGAAAATCCAATAGAAGTTTTCTTTCCAATTTGGTATAAAACGAGAGACTTTTAAAAAAGCGAAACTAAGTGGATCAGAGTTGTTCTCTCGGGATGCTATAAATTGAGATCAAATGTGAGAAGAAACACTCGAAATAATCCTTTTTTTACGCTTGATGCTATTTAAAATTTAAACAAATGTACTGTATTTCAATTAGCATCTTGTATTATAGTATCTTTTTGTTTTTTTTCTGTTCCTACCCAAGCCGTTTCAGAAATAATTCAACCGGTGTTTTCAATTCAGTCTCGAGTGCAATATTACTCCTTGCGAATTTTAAAGAAAAATCTGTCTTTCTGTTTCAGAAGCAGGATGAGTCGATTTTTAAACCAGTGGAAATCGATACTTGAAAGGGGAGTAATACATTACGTTTGATGAAGAGAAAATAACTTTTTACGAAAAAAAAAATAAACCTTAACCTGCGAAGGCGATATCGTCGAAAGATTGGAAAAATGTGGATTTTCGTACATTGCGTCATCCGGAAGAATTTAAATTGTGATTCGAACGAATTAGCCGTTCGTGGCACCAACGATGTCGAAGTGGAGAACAGCGATGTTGACTCTCGTGGGTTTAAGGTCAACTACGGGTTTAAGGACAATTTGGCATGTACGTCATTTATCCGGCAGATGAACTTCTTAGAATCTATGAGAACCCCATTCGCCAAACTGTGCTAACTTCTACGCCTGCATTTCCAAATCGATCTGCCAAGAGCGGAACCGACAACAGAAAACAAAAGGCTAGTGTTGCCAATTACAAAAACGATAAAAATCGTAAAGAAAAAGTCGAAGGGATTATAAAGTTTATTAAAACTGACTCCGTTAAACACGGTAGTCAGAGAAGTCGTGTTAGGGATAGAAACACAAAACAAGCTATTATGCAAAATAGTCGAAACCTCGTGGAAGAGGGTACCAATCCTCTTAAAGATCTCACGCATGCCAATAGCATTGAACCACTCAAGCAGCACAATGGCAATGCTGTCAAACTCGTTCAGATCGGTAAGTCAATTTTTATTGTGCTTTTTTACTTTTATTGTAATTTTAGTTTCGCCTCATACACAGCCAAATGTCGAGAGAAAGTTTATAAAAATACTTTCAAAATTAAAAACACAAGAGCTTTATAATTTTAAGGGATTTCAAGGAATTTTAAGGAACTTTAAAGAATTTTTAAAGAAGAGATTTCGATACTTTAATAAAGGATGTTTAAAAGTATCCAAAACAGTTTAGGGATTTACAAGAGTTTATGAAAGGAATCTCCAAATTTCTATATAGATTTTACAGAATTTCACAAGATTTTAAGACATTTTAAATGATTTCATCAGATTTTAAGTGACTTTAAGGAATTTCAAGGGATTTTAAAAGATTTCAAGTGACTTCAAGTGATTGTAAGAGATTTATATGAATTTCTAAAGAATTCAAGAGACTTTAAAAATTTCCAAAAGGAATTGATTCTAATTGTGGAGGAAATGAAATTCCCTAAAATCCCTTAAAATTTCTTGAGTTTCTTTTAAATATTTTAAATTGTCTGTACATGTCTTAAAATCGTTTAAATCTCTGTAAATCTGTAAATTTCTTCAAATTCCTTAAAATTCGTAAAAATATTTTTAACTCTTTTAAAAATCCCTAAAATCAATCAAAATCTCTTAGCATATATCCCTTGAAATAAAAAAAATCCTTTAGTATTTTTATCTCTTGTTTCTTAAAATGATTTGGAACTTGGAAATCTAAGAGATAGTCACTGAAAATCAAATAGAAAAGTATTAATTAAAAAAATAACGGTTTTTGAAATTATTACTAAATATTATTTTTTTATGATTATTAATACAAATATTTGAACACACAATCACTTACATATTTAATTATATATTCTAATGGAGCGCATAATAACAAGCAGCTAACAAAAATCTTTTGATTGTGTTAAAAAGTTCCAGGCAAGTTTATTTGATCAGCGCCCGCAAAACGAATTTATCTGTTTCATGCGAAATGCTTCGAAAAACGTTTACATCTCGATCTCGTTTTCAGTGACATGTTTTTTCAAACACTTTTCCTTTTAAAAAAATGCCTTTTTTCTGTGTCTTTTTTTCAGTGACTCTGTTCTTAAAAACTAATAAAATTTCTTCTACAGTTTGATAAGAAAGACCATGACATTTTTCAAAACTTTTCTCTGTATTCGTAAGAGTCATCGACTAGTCACTTAAATTCTAAGTGACTAAGTTTTTCCATAGCAAGCTATCAATTGTGTAGAAAAGATTGCATATTAAATTTGCTATATTCTTATGGTCATTACACGTGCAAACGTGAATAGGCAGCTTGCGACCTTAATAACGTTATTTACACAGCTGAATGGCTTTTCCGTTATTTTAAGACCCAAGTATTTAAAGAATTTCCTTCTGCTTGATAAATATGAAAGCATTTCTGAGAGTGGGGAATGTTTAAAAGAGGTAATTGCTTCTATACAAACATCGCTGAAATAAATAATGGTCCAGAAATCAATTTTAATTGGAAGAAATCCATACTGAAAAATCCAGCTCTAAAACAGTGATTTTTACAAACCTTTTTGATCGTGTTAATACTGTTGACTTTCTATCGAGCCAACTTAAAGGTGCTAACATTAGAACAGATACTTGGTGAACTTGGCCGCTAACTATGTCAGACTTATCTAACATTCTGATGCGTTGTAAATATCTCTTCTGTCCCCGTCTCAAGAAAAAAGACCTTGACAATAAGTACTAGATACTGGTCCCAGGGCTTCCCACATAATATAATCATTCAAATCCTTCTTGAGTGGATTGTAAAGTAAAAATTGATTTAAAAAGTGATTACTTCCAGAAATGATTCTTTCCAAAAAAAACTACTAGTGCAATCTCCACATTCTTAGGGATTAAGTTCTTTACCAACTTTTATGAACGACAAAACAAATTGTCAATAATCTCAAGCGTGGAGAGTACTCGTAAATCATGAGAATATGACCACTTTTTTTTAGAATTTTTCACCTTTTCACCTTTGTTCAACTGATATAGCTGAATTATCTGAAAAATTATTGACATTGGTATTATAGGCTAATTCCGAGTTATTTCCGGTTTGACAAAATATTTCTGGATAATTGAAATAATACAAAACTCAATCTTTTAAAGTTAAAAATATTTTTATTTGATACTTGAAATTTTAAAAAATATTTTGAATTCTTTTAAAATAATTTTAAAAAAATTTTTAATTCTTCCAAATGCTTGTTCATTTTTGAAAACTGCTTGTAAACTTTTAAAATTCCTTGAAATTGTTAAAATCAATTAACATCTTTTAGAATCTTTTTAAATCTATTGTAATCCCTACAATTTCCTTGAAATTATTTTAAATCATTCAAAATATCTTGAAATATTGTTAATTGCAAAAGAAAACTTTTTAAATCGTTGAAAATTCTTTAAATTCATGTTGATGTGAAATCGTTTTCAATTTCAATTTCCCTTGAATCCTTTGAGAATTCTTCCCAATTCCCCCAAAGCACTTGAATTACCTTCAATTAACATGGGATTTATTTTGAATTCACCTTGAATTTGATTAAAGCCGTCTTAATTTCTTTAAAGTTCTTTTAATTTTCCTGAGTTCCTAATTTAAATTTATTGACTTGGATTAGAGGTTAAGGTTTTTTTTTGCTTTTAGCCAAATTATTGTCACCTGTTTTTATGTAAAAAAAAACACCTTTTTACCTTTTTTGATGATAATCGGTACTGTGATGACTGCCATTTTTTTGTAGAAAATTCTCTTTTTGGATTGAAAATTGAACTAATTTGTTGAAAATTATTTTCTCATAGGGACTGTGAGGCCTGATATGAGTAATTTTAAGTAGAGTAGATAAGTGTTTAGTCAGCCATTGCACAAGCAATTATTATTTTTTTGAGATGCTGCTAATATAAAGTAAAATATATTTAAAACAATAAGACTTATTATAATTAAAATAATTAGAGTATAATATAAATATTTTCGGTCACTAATTTTTTGTTTGCGAGATTATCTACTGTTAGATTTCCTTGTTTACAACTGAAATTGCCATTCAAAGAGGCGTACATTTTAAATAATTACTTTCAACAAGCCTTTAGGCGACTACTCGGGTTTTATCGTTATCCTTTAAAGTCGTTAACTAAAGCTATATAAACCACAAATTTGCAGTCGTACAAATAGACACTGCACGAAGTTGTGCCAAAATATAAATTATACACAAGCTCCATTCCTGCAGAAATATTTTAAAGACACTGAACCGTAGAGGATCTCATTTAAATGGGTTAAATCGATTGTAAAATTGAAATTTGTATTTTTAGTACTTTTTTAAGGTCAAGGGAATATTTACAACAATTTTCGAAGCTCTTATGAATTTAGAGGTTTGGCATTTGAAAAGCTAAATTTTATGTCTCTGATTTTAACAGCTTTCATACTTCTAAGCTTAAAATAGTAGAAGATAATAATAAAAGATATGTGTGAGCAGAATAATTCAAAGCATATATAGCAGTAAATTCATGAAGATGGAAGATGGAAGATTTCTATATATATATAATACATATAATATATATAGTCCTCGACATAGACACAAGCTTCATTGTTCCATAATCTGCTTCCAGATCTACTTCCTATGTCAGTATAGTGCAAATAAACGCTATTGCATATTAAGTGCCATAAGCCAGTAGATATATGACTCTTTTCCTAGTTTCGACAAGTTGCAATGCACAACACTGAATATATCCAACTGGAATTAATCTTTAACAGATTGTTGAGGTAAGATATAAAGCAAGGATGTAATCAGAGAAAGGGAAGAATCTCATTATAATAATGTATTTTAGATAAAAAAAACTTTAGAATCTTTAAGATAAATCTTAGGATAAATCTTGGAATAAATATTATAATGACACAGCAAGCAAATTGTATAATATATATAATGTACCCGTATACTTAGAAATTCCTATTATGTACTTATCGGATACGGTTTTCTTCATATCTTTCTTCAATGCTTGTTTTGTCATTAAGTTTACCACGAAAGGGCTTCCCATGTAGAATTTCTGCGGCGTAAACTGCAACGTTAATCCCAGAACGTTGGAAAGCAAGCTTAACTATGGCTAGAGACAAGCAACATCGTAATTGCTGCTTATAAGAAACAACGACCTTCATTTTTTTTACTTTTGCAGTCCAGGAAAGTCCACTTCAAATTTTCCATCCTTTGAAATAATAATATATTTTTTAAACTTATATTTAATTATTAATATATTAATATATATAATTCTGAAGCAAAGCTTATTACCTTATTAGCAACAGTAAGGATTTCATTCCCCCCCCCCCCATATTATTTTAACAATATATTATTTAATCCTAAAAAAAACAGTATTAATCTAGTTTAAAGAAAGTGTATTTATTTTCTCCTAAATAATAATGACTCCATTATAAGACATTACAACGAATTTTTAAACAACGAAACGTAAAGCTTTTTTAGAAATTAAAGCGAAATAAGAAATAATAAGAAAATACCTAGACCCCTCTCCCACGCAAGTTTCTTATGTAATATTTGGACAGCCCCTAAACTTAAAAGCATTGAGAAATAAAAAAAGAGATGTGACAAGGGAAAAGATAAAAAAAACAGCAAAAACGATATATAGGATTCCAAGTCATAAACCAAGTTCGTGCAAGTTTTTTAATGATCGAAAACCTACGGCCTATTCTTTTCAATAGTGGGAAGAGTACAAGTGAGCAACTAATAGTCAAATCCTGGGGGTTTTTTAAATTATTTTTTCATTTTTTTTTTATTAATTTATTTGGTTTCACGAAAACTTGACGGCTGTGAAATTTGTCTTTTAAAGAAATCGCTTCCGGAAATGTCGTTTGATTAAAAAAGTTCCTCCCCAATGATCGCCTCACTTTCGAGAATTTCTTCGCCCTGCGGCGACTCATAAAAAAGTCTCTAGTCCCAGACCTACGATCTGTTACACGCGGCTAAGAATTTGATTCAAAATTCATTGAAACCATAAAAAAACTTCTGCTCTCCCTCGAGATTCGCCTTTGGTCAAGTAGGTTTTGGGAAAATGAATTTCTTTAAATAGGTATTTGTGGATATTTAACAGCTGATAACATACAAGTCTGTAATCCATTGTGAAATTAATAGTGCACAATAAAATTCGATTTTTGTGCAGCATATACCTTATTTATACAATTTATTGATGGGATTTCAAAAATATACTAAATTTTTCTTTGTTAACCCTTCATCGTGTCGGAAAAGGTCGAAACAATAATGAATTGACGAATCGGTGATACGTGCGAAAATGAATGGGTTTCACCATTTTCCGGAGGGAATTTGCCGGGAAATTAAAGTTCTAGTCGCCCACCAGCGAATTTACTGACTTGTATCATGCCTTTTCTGACAAAAATATCCCTCAGGTATTACCTTTCTGAGGGCTCCAGTTTTTATCTTTTTCCTGACACTTTCTCCGAAATTAGATAAGTCTACCACAAAGACGTAAGTCTTAATTATCCTCGTTCATTAATAAGGATCAAATCAGTCACTATTAATTCGCGCCTGACTCGGGCCTTGTCTGATCTGGAACAAGAATTCAGTTTTAAATGCCTAGTTTGAATTTAAGGTAAACCAATTTTATTGTGTTAACCGACCAGAAAATATCGATTTGTTACCGTTTAGTTATATCTTGCATAAATACATAGGGTGTGTCAAAAATGACAAAGTGCCATAATTCAGAAATTCATATAGTATGAAAAAAAAATCGAAAATGGTAATGCCATTTATAAAGGACTAGTCTCAAATTTGTTAAAAGAAAAAAATTGTTCATAAAAAATGAGCTAATATTGCCGAATTCAATTATTTCTAAATCCAAAAATAACGGATGTATTTATTATGTGCAAGGCATCATTGGGTTGAAGTTTCTAACTTCTTATAGTCTGAAGAACCTTTTTCATTTAACTTTTTTGTAGGTTTATCAATACGTATATTGGATTGAGAATATCAGACAAAGTTGCGAAAAACATTTTATTTATGTTTATATACTAGCAAAAAATTCACCTGGCGTTGCTCGGAATTTTAAGACATTTCAAAAGTCTTCATGGAATTTCAAGGGATTTTATAGAGATTTTAAGTGATTTTAGGAAATTTAATTTAATTTAATTTTAAGGTTTTTCAAGAGGAATTTAAATGATTTTTTAAAGAATTCAAGTGAGTTTTAGAATTTTAAAAATATTTCAAGACATTTTAAGTGATTTTAAGAAATTTCAAGGAATTGATTCTATAATTAATGTGGAGAACATTAAATGAAATCCCCTAAAATCCCTTAAAATTACTTGAACTTCTTTAAAATGTTTTAAATCATTTGTAAATGTCTTAAAATTGTTTAGAATATTTTTAAATCCCTAGAGTTCAATTTCTCCTGAAACATCTGAAAATCTTTTCAAATTTCGTCAAATTCGTTCAAATTTTTCAAAATACTTTGAAATCTTGTAAAATCCCCAAAGAAAACCTTTTGATAACTCTTTTCATCTCTTTTAAAAATCCTTAAAATCAATCAAAATCTCTTAGCATCCTTTAAAATTAAAAGAATTCTTTAGTCTTTTTATCTCCTAAAATTTCTAACAATCAGTCTCTTTAAAGTCCCCATAAATTCTCTGAAATCTCTTGAAATACCAGGCAATGTGGCGGATAAATTTCTGCCAGTCAGACCTGTCGTCTGAAACTTCAACCCAATCAAGAAACAAGAGTTACCTAGTTTTATACATTTCACAATTGGTTTTTTATTACCTTATCGTTTTGGCCAGACCCTAATGCATCGTTAAAAAACACGTAAATTTTACTTTCATAAACCTTTTGTTATCATCCTGCTAGTCCCTCATCAAAGTTCAGGGCTTGTGTTGGTTGAAATTTACTCGATGGCTTCAAAACGAAGCTGTTGGATGAAAGTGGTGGAGGATTAATTAGTTTCCTGAAGAAGGGCTCGTTTGCACGTTGATCCATTTGTTATCTCAAAAGTTGTTCGTTGTCAAAAGGTAAGCTCGGGCATTTCGCAGCGAATTAAGGAAATCGAGTGAGAAACAGAATCGGACACTGATGGGTGCAAAGGGAAGGAACTCTCAACGGAAATAAGAGGGTGAAGGGTGTAGAGTGGAGGGTGGAGTAGTTTCTAAGAAGATAGAGAGGTAGAATGAGATATAGGAGTCTCTCATCGACGAACTATTAAGTGCTGAACTATTAGGTACGTCAACCTGGACTTCACGAGGTCATATATTCCGTCCCGACCGCGACGTGAGAGAACTTCACACGTTTCGCATTCTGATCGGTACACGTGCATAGCATACATGCAGAGTGGCTCAAAAATACTATCGAGCCAGACGTTGCGAATCCCCTACTGAGATCTCATGATGGATGTTATCCCTTAATCAGTAATGGACCACTGCACGTAAAACATTCATTTTAATCTTAACATACTCACGGTACTATTATTCCTCCAGAGGCTGCAATTCCTTCACACGAGACGTACGAAGAATTCTATATTAGAATCTTTCTAAGTGATGTTATTAGTTTCCGTTTACACCTATAATTTAATGCCCTAGAAAAATATTCCTGTCATTTTTCATCTGATTGATCTTACAACACTCCTGAAGTCAGTGAAATCTTCTGAAGTAGGGGTATTCTTTGATTTTATAATGAAATCAGAAAAGCTGGATTTCAAAAATCTAAAGCATACCGCATATTTAAATCGGATAATTTCCCTTCAGGTAATATCTATAGTTATCTTGTGATGTGCGCTGTCTGACTAAAACGGAAACTTCTACTTAAGCGTGCTTCTTTTAGCGTAATTGGAAATTACGTAAATTTAACTGTTGCTGCAATCAACTGTCAACTTTCTTAACTTTATAAAATGTAATCTTTATGCAGAAGAAAGATGCAAGATTCAAAAGCAATTTTCGAGAAGTGCTGCAAAATAATTGAATCCAATAAAGTGGAATTCTCTCTTACGTGAAAATGTCAAAAATGATAAATATATCTACCTCTCGGACGAACTTATACGTACATAATACAGTCTTTGAGAATGCACAACATTATATATAAGAGTATAATATATATAATACATATACTCACCTTTCACTGCAAATTTCAAAGAAGTAGAACTTCTAGAGTTGTAAAATCCTCGAGAATTTTAAATTGAAGAGTTAAATTTTCACGTTCTGTGAAAATTCTCCACTTCAATTCTAGGCAACGATTTCATCGAGAATATAACTATTATCAACTTTAAGGGCATCTGATATGGATGCTCGATAGAATTATTATTCGGCCGAGCACATAATAATATTTAAATTTTTAAATGTTGAAAAAATGTGATATCTCTCTGTATGATGTCCGAAAACTTCAGCTATATTCCGTTTAATTATATATACTGTAAAAATATAATAACTTTTAAAATATGGCCTAGTCGATAATTTGCGATGACAGAGTCATTCATGACATTAATTTAATTCGTCGTACTATTTAGCAAACATAATAGATGCTTAATAATAAATCTGATCAAATGGTACTTGTAAGGCCCAACAGGTTACATTTAATAAAGGAAGGAGTCTGGTTGCCAAGGCAACTGCGAGGTGAACAGGCAAGGTATTGATTCGCCCCACCTGAATTCAGGTCAACCCCTGACTAAACACCTTTTCTATATTACACGATCTCCCTCACAAACGCATGAACGTTTTGTCCTTCTTGTTACTGGAAAACTTTATATGTAATGTTCACACGTATTAAGATAATTTACCTATGTCGTGTTTTAGGCTGTATATATATATATATATATACAGCCTAAAATGGTCTTCAGGCGTGAAATATGGGGTAAACGACTCCCATAGAGGACGACACTGAACTTTCGGACGCCAACTAACGGAAAGGGGTGATAAATCATTTTATTTGTCACGAGAGCGAGTCATTTGTATTCATCAAAATTCACCTTGTTGGACAAAATCCTATTTAAACTTTTTATGTGTAAAGTACATTTCTTTTTTATTTTATTTCCATTTATTTTCCATTTTATTTTCTTTCGAGGTCCTTGAAGTTTTAAAATTATTTAGAATCACTTTAAATTATTTTAAATCCCTTAAAATCTCTTGAAAATCTGAAAAATCACCTAAATTAACTTAAAGTCTTTGAAATACCTTGAAATATTTTAGTATCTTGAAAATCACTTAAAATTCTTGAAAATGATTTGAAATGCTATAAAGTTGTTTATAATTACTTTAAATTCTTCAAAAGGACTTAAAATTGCTTGAAAATGTGTAAACCTTGAATTCACTTGAAAATCTTAAAGAATTTTTTTTAATTTAAGTGACTTCGACTTATTTCATTACGTATATTATACTCTCAATTAAGGGTGAGACTATTGATCAGTTCATTTTTCTTGATATAAAATCATTTGTATTAATTAGGTAACTTTGTGCTGAGAAAATCTCATTTTCTCATTAATATTCATATTTAAATCAGCCATTTTCTTATCAAAATCTCTTATTATGTACATTATTATTTTATATTCGCCTTTGTATTTTTTGAGAGAAATATAGAACGTTAGATAAATCAAGTTAATCTTGATTGTTTTAGCTATTATCCGATGCTGGTTGCCTTTCTGGGTTTGCACAGATGGAGTTTCTTCTAAAATAGTAAAAGTTATAAATTACTTTGTTCATTTGAGTCTGTGTGCAAAACTAAACTTATCATCAATTAGCCTCTTTTATTTATTTTTTTTTATCCATTATTCAACGTCAAGTTAGTAACTCATTATTAACTCGTATATATACCTTAGAAACCAGTCTAACTCCAACTCTATGAAAAAATTTGCTAACAGTGTCGTTTCTTCTTTTTTCTTTTTCTTTTTTTCTGACTCTTTTTTCTCGAATTCGAATTTAAACGTCGATTTACTTCCTCGAGTAATTAAGTCAGTGCTGCCTAGAATTTTTAAGGGTGATGGCTAAAGCGTTATTCGAATCGCAACACGTTAGACAAAAAGTCATTGATCGTAACTGAAAAAAAGTGGAACTCAAAAGATTTTGTCTGTGTGTTCAATCGATTTCATTATTCTAATTGTCGGGAAATAAAATTACGATTCTCTCTACAAAGCGAGGTAGTCTTTTTGATGTGTCGTATTAATCGTTGTTGATCAATGCTTTGGTGCAACAAACACTTCCATTGACCATTTCAAATATATATTGATGAATCGTGGAAAATTTCCCTTTGATATTAATGATGATATCATTTCCAAAATGTTTGAAAAGAATTCTATATTCGTTTCCACAAATATTTTTCATTCTGAAAAGGTAGAAGATACCCTTGACAAAATTATGTCTGCTAGAGCAAAAATTTTAATTTAATCAGCGTTTTAATTGTTTGGAAAAGGATTAATTCGACGAAAACCAGTACGATAATATTACAGATTGCATCTCTTTATTTAGATTATATGTCACTCATCATGCGTTAAATTGATTACTATCCCCATTTTCAAGAAGGGAAAGGGAGGCATTGATTTTTAGATAAACGCATAAATAGGGTTTGTGATATATATTTCTCTAAGCGGGGTTGAATTCAATAGCCTTTTTAATTTAAATGTCTTCCAACCCTCCGATTAAAAAGATATTCATCATGAGCCCTGTATTTTCACATTTCTCGTGAATTTCTTATCAAAGTGTCTAGAGATTGTATTTTTCAAAATCCAGTTCAGAGATATATCATTTGATATGAGGGGAAAAATGGGGAAAAGAAAGAGAATTATTAATATTTCAAGGTAATCTCACTTGTCCGGATACTTATTTACTTACGAATTTCCTCAGATTGTTAATACTTCATGAACTTCTATATTTTCTACTTCGGTTTCTTTTGCAATAAAAAACTTTTTCACGAGAAAGAAAAATGTTTTCATAGAAAATATAACAATATCATTCTATCGAGAGCACAGGAAAAACCAAGTGTTTTATTTACCACTTGAAAGTTACCCGCAATAATTGCCCCCTTCTATTGTTTCTGTGAGATCTCTGCTACTGAAGAGTTTTTTTTGTCACTTCATTTTAATCTTCTTTATGAATTGTCTGAGATATATAAAAATATACTGCATCTAAAATATTCTTCAGGACTTGCATAATGAAATTTCATATTTTATTCTTGGAGTAAATTCCAACAATATTGCGTAATTAAGCAAGTGCATTGGAGGTAGTGTGAGGATTATGGCATGAGGGAATTGGTCAGCCAGAAGAGATTGGTTATTTGCTTCTATTGGCAGAATCAAGGCAGTCAATAGACAGCAGGTGAACGGTATGGCAGTGTGCAGATTAACTTCCATCACCCTCTATATTGATCAGGTCCAGTGATTCAATCTGTCGAAATGATCGCTTTTAGCCATGTATACTGTATTCAACCGCTAGGTTAATTGATAAGATGCACATGTTCAATTTACTACAAAATATTTATCACATAGTGCAACTTGTTACCAGGAAATTGATGATAAGATACCACACTTATACATGTATTTAAAGAGACGCGTATAGTCTCATTATTTTGAAAAAATACAAATTTCCTAGTAAACATATTTTCAGGAAACTCTATAGATATGGGGAGATATCACAGCTCATTTTCTGCATAATATTCCACAGTGCACATATTCAGTTATTCACTTATCACTTATCGATCCATAATGCATAGAGAAATTGTAGATAGAACCACATAAAGCCCCTTGAACACGCGAAATTTCAAAAGAAATATTCAACAGAAAATAATTCAGTTTATTACAAAAAATAAATTTCACATTTTATATTATTTTACCTTCGTACGAAATTGACCAGCTTCTTCTCCTTAAAAATGATAAATCGTTGAAGTCTATCATGACGAAAAATGTTTCATTCTGATCAAAATTTGCAATACGCAGAAGTAAATAGCGTTCATATTTTCAACGTCATAAAGGGCGTGTATTAGGACTAGGGATATATTCGCCCCATTTATATAGGAATCGTTAAACCGAGTTTCAATCTATTGTAATGCATTGATATATATATATATATATATATATACACGTTTGTATACTGAAAACTGGATGCAACATTGATCTTTATCCTTTTGCAAAATGGTTGCTTCTGTAATTTCAGCAGTTGAACGAGTTTCCCCTTAGGGAACAAAGTTTACTAAGCACTTCATGTAACTTTTAAACGGCGATTACCAATCAGAGGGACTTAGAACTACGTAAAATGAAAACTTGATAAATTAATAAAACGATCGTACATAAATCATAATGGAAATACAAGTAGAACATATGTGTCTGTTTCACGTAAAAAATTACATTTTTCCCTACATATTATATAAGTTAATTTTGCATTTTTTAGGAGTAAGCTCTCCAAACATTAAAAGTGAAGAGCTAAAATTTCAGATGGCTTTGAATCAAAGCCAATTTCATTTAGTATATTCATTTATATGGAAAATCGTTCTGAACAAAAAATAAACATTGAAACCAGTATCTCTTGTGGCTGAGAAAGTGAAATTAAAATTAAATTAAAATATTCCAATAAAAATGGCAATTTCATTTTAGATTGAGTTATTCAATATATCGATCGACGATCTTCAATATCAATATTCTTTATCTGTTTCCGTCAAATAATGATCAACTGGTGTTGCTTAGAAATTAAATTCACTCGTATGAAGAGTCATTTGCAACTTAAATTTAATTTGCAAGCAATTCAATTGCAGCAATCAGATAATATGAAAGTCTTCGAGCTTCACCTCCATGCCTAGTAGCGATCTCTGTATGTGAACATCTGTGAATGGCACATTTCATGTTAGTTTAATGCACCGTTCAATTTATACACTGATGTACGTTTAAATTTATGCAAACTTTAAAAACATGAATAATGCAAACCATAATTTAGAGAGCAATAACTGAGAAATTCCAGTGGCTTTCGATTGAGTAATTTATTTCGATAGGACAAATTGAAATCAATAGGACAAATCTAATAGGTAAAACTTAAAAAAAAAATTTAAGAATTATATTTCAAATGGGACAATTTTGAAAAAAAACTTTTGAATATGGCTTTTTAAGAAATTCCTCTACTTTTTAGAAAGGTTTTTTCTTTTTTACTTCTGAAATCTTGTCTATTTTGTTTAGATAAAAGCGAGGCTTTGTAGACTTGCACTAAAATTACTCATTACTCATTATTAAAATTACTCAACAATTAGTTTTCAATATTTTGTACTGTGGATACTATCTAGTGTGCAGCTGTTGCTCTCAAGTCGACGATCGGTAGATTTTGGCAATGGTTCAAGTGCGACCATTATTATTTTGAAGTATACTTGGTTTAATCTAATGCGGATGCACCAGTGACACCCAACCAAACAAATTCACACAAATTGAGTGGGTTTCAATTATAACTAGAAAAGTGTACGATGCAAGTTTGTTAAAATTTGATTACTATTTCCGGCACTTACAATCCGTGCACAAATTCTGATGGAATCCTAATGCGGTCCTGGTCAGTTTTCCCTATTTCTAGTGTGATCCTAATCTGGAAAATTAGAAAGGACCCCACAAGGCGTGTCACGCTGTTATACTAGTAAATACCCCACGTAGGAAAAACAGATCAATACCCCATCAAGATTAAAAAACTATTCATTATTCATTATTTACAATATTTGATTACTTAATTAGTTAATTTTCTGAAAATAATAATCCTATTATAAAAAAGAGGGTTTCAACATTTTAGAATAATTCAAAATTTTTGTAAGCAGTATTTCAAAGGATTTTAAATGACATTCAAGAATTTTAAAGCATTTTCAAAACGATTTCAAAAGCAATTTTATGGAATTTAAAGGGATTTCAAGAAGTTTAAAGTGATTCTAGGGAATTTAAAAGTATTTTAAGAAATTTTACAAGATTTCAAAGATATCAAGACTTTTTAAAGAATTTCAGGACAATTTAAAGCGATTTAAATACATTTCAAGTGATTATAAGGAATTAAAAATTATTCTAAGGACTTAAGAAGGATTTCAAGATATTTCAAGAGATTTTAAGAAATTTAAAAGAATTCCATGTAATTTTACAAGATTTAAAACAAATTTCAAGTAATTTTAAGGATCTTCAAGGAATCTTCTCAAGTGATTCTAGGGAATTTAAAAGGATTTTAAGAAATTTTACAAGTTTTGTAGGGAATTTAAAAGGATTTATGTGATTTTAATTGATTTAAGTATTTCAAGGGATTTTTTAAATATATATATTTTTTTATACGATTTTAAAAATTTCAAGAGAAGCAATTTGAAAGCAAAAAATTATTTTCAATTCTTTAAAATCTGTTAAATCTTTTGAAATTTGTTGAAATCCCTTAACACCATTTGAAATATTTTCAAATTTATTTAAATCTCTGGTTGTTAAAAATTATGAAAAAATATAATCAGAAAATGTATTGTAATAATAATTTTCATGAAAACATGTTTAAAGTTCCTAGAAATATGTCTATCTTTTATCTTTTCATAAATACTCTTCAAGGCCCTGTTATATTATGAACAATATCTCAGATTGGTATTAATATGATATTGCTACTATATCGTTGTCCCATAGATGTCTAATAGTATAAACATATTTTTATTGAAAATAGAAATCCCGACCAGGGCCTCGTTCGAACCCTATGTTAAATGGGGTTAAATGGGGCAATTTCTGTAAGGGAATGTGTGAAAGACATATTTTTCCCTGGAAAATTGTATGGTCCCATGCTTATTAGCGAGGGAGAAAAATGATTATACACATAAAAATTATACTTTTAATAATATTTTCTATGACTTTATATTTGAAATTTCATTACCTCCTTCGTTTACTTTGAAATAAAGCTATTTGCCAATTATACCTTTGTCAAACTCGAGAGTTGAAAACTTTATTGTCAAAGTACTAACTCGAGAACTTGTATAAATACATTCGTCCTTTTTGTGCTTTCCATCAAATGTCTCTAACATCGGTCATCAAATAGAAAATTACGACGTTGTGACAACTATAAGTTATTTCTATCTTCAATAATAATTTATTCAATACTCGTACCGTTGCAACGTAGTCCTAAAAGTTTTTATGGAGCCCATTTTACTTATGGAATAGTACGATCGTTACCCAAATGAGCTGCTGATAACATTTATTTCAAACTATTATTAGAATCGCTATTTTATTCCAACTCGACAAAAGAGAGAACCATTTAAATTATTCTTACAGTTGTCAAGAGAACCTAAATGAATTCGAGATTAGAACTGATTTATATCATTTAATAGAGAGTAATTATTATTAAGCTCTATAGTCCCATAAAAATATGAATTTACGAACTTTTCTCATGAACTGGAGGGAAAAAAGTTCTTAAAATAAATGCTTTAAGGGAATAACTTACTTCTCCTTCTAACTTCTGGAATATATCTTTTTGCAAGAGCTTTATGTCCTCTTTAGGAATAATTAACACGACATTACTGTTCGTAGGGTTTGGCCACCCTATTTATAGAGCTGAAAGATAAACACCAAAGCCATATAATAGAGTGCGTAATTAAATCTTTCCGTTATAAGCCGGACATTCACGTTTCTTGGCCAATTTTAATTGAAATAAATCTCTGCATGGTTTGCCGTGTCAAAATGTTTTAGAAAAAAGCAGTTTCTTGTTTAATTTCTTGGAAATTTCACGCCCCTCGAGTTTTTCTGAATTTACAGTTTTCCGAGAACAGGAAACAAGTATTTTTAAAGCTGTTTGTACTTTCTTTAAAGCAGGTAAGTGTATACTGGCGATTAACAAATAGATTGCAAGTAATGATTTCGACCCTTTGCACGAAAAGGTAATTCAACAGCGTGTGATTTCAAGGTGATTCTGATATTGTGAAAAACAGAATGTGGATAAAAGAGGGCGTGCGTAGGTTTGATACAAGAAGGTAATTTCTAATCATGAGTTAGTCAAGATGAAAGAGGATCGATTTCTAGTTCCCTCGTGCGGTCCACTTTCCAGATAAAAGTGGAATGACAGAAGATCGACAATTTCAACGATTTATTGGTTTTTAACAAATTTATTTAAAGAATTTGCAGGTATCTTCAGTGGAATTTCATATCTCAAATTCCTTTGAATCCATATAAATGCTGATTTAATTATAACAGTTGAAATTCTGTTGAATTCAATATGGAATTTTAAAACACATAATCTCTAATGAGTGCAAATATTATCAAATAGTTAATGGAATTAATGATATCAGTATTTATTTTTCTATATAAACAGAGTCTCATAAGCTACAACGTAGTCGTTTTTATAGATTGTATCATTAAGCTAGATCGGAAATCACACTATTCGCTAATGGCAGAAAATTTATGGGGGATATGTGTAATTTTCTCCTGCAGATCTAATCGAGAATGCTTAAACACCAGAAATTGCTTATAACTTTAGTAATAACAGAGTAATCAATTGTTGTAAAGCAGCTATAGGTGCGAATGTCGCATCAGGTGAATCGATATGTAATGTTAGGCATGTAGCCAATTTCCTGAAACATTTCACTATAGTACAGTGCAAACGTTCATGCCAAACTGGCCAGGTCGAAGATCTTGGACTATGAGATTCTCCCCTATTTTTATCTTTTTGATACCCCTTAAAGAAAATTAGATCCTGAGTTCGAATTGTTCTTCCTTCCTCGAAAAATTGTATCTATACTCTCTTATTTTGATCTCTTATCATATTATTCACCATTTTCGAGCCTATTTTGATTTGTGGTATTACAGAGATATTTATTACAAAGTATTTTATGTAATGAGTGCATTCAACTTTGCACTTGATTTTTATCTTGTCTGAAAGTTCAGCCACAAGTGGTCAAATGTCATTATCTATAATATTCTGCCTGGATTTGAGAAAATAATATCGCTACTACAATTCAGATAAAGTCACCCGAAAGCAGTTAACAATACAGTAAATCTCAGTTCATTAAATTTGAAATACCATGAAATTTTTGGAGATTCTACAAGGTCCCTTAAATTTTGTGGAATTACTTGAAATACCACAGAAATCGATTAAAATACCTTGAAACATTTTAAGGTCCCATTAAATAGCTTGAATAATCCTTAAATCTTTTAATTTCTTCTTGAATCCCTTGATAACTTTGCGAATTACACAAATCCTTTGAAACACTTTGAAATGCCTTGACATTTTTGGAGATTCTAACAGATCCCTTAAATTTTTGAAAATTGTTTTAAAACCCTTAACCCCTTTAAAAATCATCAAATCTGCTTAAATCCCTTGAAATCCCTCGATAATCTATAAAATTTCTTAAATTTTGTGAAACTACTTGACATACCACGGAAAATGATTAAAATACTTTGAAATTTTTGAAATCCCATTAAATATTTTTAAAAAACGTTTAAATCTTCTCAAATTCCTTAAAATATTTTTAATCTATTGGAATCTCGAGAAATACATGCCTGGGAATATTTTAAAATACACCCGAATCTTAAAAATCCTTTGGAACCGCCTTTGAAATGCCTTAAAATTTTTGGAGATTCTAACAGACCCCTTAAATTTTGAGAACTAGTTTTTTAAAACCAACGTCTTTAAAAACCTTCAATCCTCTTAAATCTCTTGGGTTTTCTAGAAATCCTTTGAATTCCTATGAAAAACTGCATTAAATAATGTTTTCATCAATATTTTGATGGGTGTAATATACTGTGAGGTGACGCGAGGGACTTATCCGAATTGCAGTTATGTGTTTTCCCAATTCACAGCAGTATTGGTTGATTGCCATTGTGTCAAAAATGTTTTTGTTCTTATTTAAAGTCTAAAAATATGAGAAAATTAATCAAATCCAAAAGAATATAAATATGAAATATGAAATATGAAATTTCAATGAATATGAAATTAGTAAAATTACTTGATTGTTGACAGAGACATCAAGGTAAAAGCACAATGACAACCACAATGAAAACCACAATTAATATAGAGTATATAAAAATCAATAAACAATATTCTGTATAAATATTTCACGCTATTTTCATTACGATTCGCCGTGGTTAAAAAAAATCGATAACGTATTAGACGAGACATTGTTGTATAGTGCTGCCTTTAGTGGATATCAACTTCACTCGATTTCAAAGTTTGTCGGCGGATCAAATGTCAGTCATGGAGACCGATATCAGAAAAGCGCTTCCTAGACGTTTATTTAATATCGAGAGGAAGTTTCTCGATGATATAACATGAGTGTTCGGTTTTATGGGTCAAGCTGCATTTTGTTGAGATATATTTGATGTCAATCATACTTGCCGTTATTTGACGTTTATTTGAGATTTTGGAGTTCTAGTATTGATGAAGTTTTGGTTTTATATATATATATATTCAATATTTAAGGCAGGGAAGCAAAAAGATGTTTAATCATTGAGTCTTCAAATTGAAAAGACTAAAATTTTTAAATAACATACATAAAGTACATAAATAACATACATAAAGTAAACTTGTAACATAAACTAAACTTTTTTTTCTGTGTTCAATCGCTTGAACATTTTCAAATAATATTTGTAATTATAATTTTTGGCCCTTTATAGAGACTTTAAGATGGGCTTAAATCTTGAAATTGTAAAATAGTTTTTGTAATTTGAATAGTAAGATCAGAATTTTTAATATTTTTTCAGTGTCCGAATTTGCCCAAGAATTGGGTGGTGCAATGGAGACTCATTCCGTCAATGTCCGTCGGCTGGTCGACGATTTTCGAAATCGATCGGGAGAAACCAGAGATTCGAGTGGAATGCGGCGAGTTTGGGAAAGTTTGTTGCGGCAGGTCGAAGCTGATGCGACAGCCCATCTCGATCTTGCCGGAGTTTTGCAACAACAGTTATCGAGACCAACCTTGGAAGCTAGCTTCCATCGAAAAGTTCAATCCAGAAAGGTAAATTGAAAAGTATTGTCTTTTAATTTTCTCTTAAGGGGTAACATCTATGTAGGGGACTGTTTTTGAAGGTCATTTTTAAGATTTTTTTTTTAATAGATATAATATTCCAATCAAAATCCAAGAAGACAAGTTTATTACACATATTATAGGGAAAATAAATTAATTTTTTAGAAGTATTCAAAAACAAAATGGGGTCTTTAGCGGACCCAGAATACAGCAACTTTTTTTTCAAAGGCCTCTACGATTACACCATCAGTTTTTATCCAATCAATTAAAAATTTTGACAGAATTTTTAAAACATTATTATCCAACGTCTCACGTACGATTTTTCAAAAATATCAATTTTTCACTAAATTTTGTATTTTTGAACAAAAAAAATTGTCGAAAAACTTTAAAAAAAAAAATTTTTCATTTTATCGAAAAAATCGTATGTGAGACGTTGGATAATAATTTTTTAAAGATTCTGTCAAAATTGGTGAAAAATTGATGGAGTACTCTGGGTCCGCTAAAGGCGCCATTTTGGTTTTGAATACTTCTAAAAAATTAATTCATGTTCCCTATAATATGTATAATAAACTGGTCTCCTTGGATTTTGATTGGAATATTATATCTCTTTAAAAACAAATCTTTAAAATAACCTTCAAAAACAGCCTCCCTAAGTACATAGATGTTACCCCTTAAATCCCATGAAAACTTTCTGGAAAAAGTATTTGAAATTACTATATAAGATCCTTTTAATTTTTTGAAATAATTGTAAATCCTTAACATCTTTAGAAGCCTTTAAATCTTCTGAAATGCCTTAAAATATTTTTAATCCGTTTAAATCTCGAGGAAGCTTGGAATCTTTTAAAATACACTAGAATCTTAAAAATCCTTTGAAATTTTTGGTGATTTCAGATGTCTACTTTGACGAAATTTTTTTTGCCTTCAAAGATTCTCACTCAGCAAAATTTCTTTTATTTAAAATAATTTGTTTATTGCAACAGACAGCATGGGAAATGTTCTTACAAATAATATTTTTAACTGTAGATTAGAAATATTTGATGAAAAAAAAATTCGTCTGAGTAGACGTCTCAAATTCCTTGAAACATTTTGAAATCCCATTATAAGGACTTTTAAATCTTCTGAAATGCCTTGAAATATTTTTAATCTTTGAAATCTTTCGAAATTTTATAAATCCCTTCAATTCCTATAAAAAGCCACTGAAATATCCCTTAATAGTCGAAGGGTAAATCCTTTGGAATAGATAAATTTGAACACGAAGAAAACACTATGGGTGTAAGATACATAAATCTGGTTGTTACAATCACAATAAAAAGTAAAATACGGAACTACTACAATTTTATTGTGATTGCCATAACCATATAGCAACTATAAAATTTCGTTTCTGTAACCATAGTATTTTTTTCAATGAAGTAATAATACAAATTATACATTATATTAGCCCCAAATTACATGGAGTTATATTATTCTGAGTAGAGTAGAAAACATTGTATTTAGATTAAAAAAAAATAAAAAAATAATGAAAGTAGAATGACCAATTGACCATAATTGATTTTCGAAAAGAAGAAAAAAAAGCTTTAAAAAATAAGGACAAAGTAGTACAAAAATTATTTTCAAAAAGAGTACAAAGTAGACCAAAAATGGATTTAAATAAAAAAAATAATTTTCAATCATTTTGTTATGAGTTGAAAATTTGGTACAAAAAAAGGTTCAGAAGATGATTAAAAAATACAAATTTATTTGAAAGATCCTGAGAAAAACCTGGACTCTAAATGAAAGTTAAATAACAATCAAGGGAGGTAATGGTCTATTGTTACCCTAGTGTTACAAGGGGTCGTCAAAAAAAGTGTTTCACAATACATAAATAGACAACCCCTGTAAGAGCATGAAGCAGAATCTTACATAAAGATAATTAAGTAGGTTGACATGATGAACTCAGGAGCCCATAGGGAGTTAAGCTTGCAAGAGAATCTTGCTCATGTTTACGCAACATTTACGTCATTCTAACAGTTCTAAGATATGTTTTATGCAAAAACTTATAATAAGCAGTAAGCGGAACACTTTAGAGGGTTTCGTCTTATACAAACTTTATGAACGCTGCTAGAGTCTAGTTAATATTACTTAATGAACTAATTAGAGATTTATCATATTTAATTAAACGTTTCATGGCTTTAGCTTAAAATTTGAATAAACATCGAATTTCAGTTCTATTGTCCCGATGAAAATTTTTTCCTGTTGCTATTCGCAGATATTTGCACATCGAGAAGCTTTCGAGCAAGTAGTGAGTAAGACCGAAGAGAAATTGCAGAGAGCCAGGGCAGATTACAAGAGGGCTTACGCGGCTTTATTGAATAGCGAAAGCGGAAACGATCAGGAATTGAAGCGAGCCTACCTGGAGGCACATAACGCCTACGTCCTCCAACTGAGGGCCACCAATGCGATTACCGAACGCTATCAATATCAATGCCTCCCTGGTCTCTTGGGAGAGATCACTGATGTCTACGAGGAATTATGTGGACTGGCCTGCAACTGTATTGCTGGAGTCTCAGAAGCAGCTGGAGAACGTGCTATGGACCAATCAAAACGCTATCAAATTGTTTCCAAGGAAGCTCGTGCTGGCACTGCTCAAGCAGATTTGCAAGTATGAATTCAGATTTTTACGCTTTCAAATCTTTAACGAAACATTTGATGTTTCAATAAAAATGAAAAAAATAATGTGTCTAAGTCACGATAAATGCAAATTTTGCTAAACTTGACCCAATTTAAGTTGAGTAATCCTTATGGCATTTTTCTATTGCCAACTCGCATATTAAAATTCGCATGTGCACGAATGCAAATAAGTTAATGTGCATTTATATAAAGTTATTTACATCTTCTTAATTGCATGGTCATTATATACATACTATATACTTAAAGGATACTTGATAAAAAAATATTTGTTGACTTGGATTATATTCCGAGAATTTGATTGGAAAAACTATCAGTGACTTTTTCAGTGGCTTTCTTTTCAAGATTTCATTTAGTGAAGATGCACTGAGATTCAATGAAAGGTCTCTGAAATTTCACTGAATTTTTACAGATTCAAGTTTAGAGAGTTCATGAATTTGATTGAAAGAACTCATGATTTTGAGAGAAATATCAGTAGGAAATTAAGACTTGTCGAAACTTTTGATCATGCTTCCAATTTATTCTAAATCAAAAGTTGCTGATGTAATTACAAAAATTATATTAGGTTTTGGCACGAACTCTGTCGACCACGGCTCCTACACGAAAACCACCTCGTCGCTTATTCGTACCGCCTGCCCCACCGGAACAGGTACCAGTTGAAAGGCTCAATCAAGTTCCTGCTTTGAGGGATGAGCTGGTACCAAGTGGGACCAGTACTCTGCCTTTAATAGAAGATTTGCATAGGGAATCTGAAAGTTTGACACAGGAGATTGGACGTCTACAGGATGCCCTTGATGCTTTGACTCGTATGCAACGGAAGTAAGTAGAGGAAAAATTATTTTTAAATATTAGCATCTGATGGAATACATGTCAAAATTATCCGAAAATTTTCATCTTGATTTCAAAGAATTTTTGCAGAAATTCAATTTTAATTATACCTCTCGCATTGATCTTAAAACTTTTTATTAATAATTATTGAAGTAAATAATATTTAAATATTGATACTTTTTTAAAATTATTTTCCCATAATCACGAGAAAACTATACGAAAATAATTTTAGAAATAAATAGTACCTATATAAGAATAATGATTTTCTTACTCTCCAAGATTTCATTCAATGTAAATTCCTATAATCGCGAAAAAATTATAGGAAATTAAGCATAGGAAAATTATTATAAGCCTATACTGATTTTTTAACAACATTTTTCGTAAGATACTAAATTATTTTTTCTTCAAAAGGAACACAATTTTTGAGAGCCCCTTCAATTTATTTCGAATTAACGTTTTTGTTATTGTTTTGAACCACCCTAATGTTTAGTTTTATTTGATATTATTTTATTTCCATCCATCCAATGAAAAAATTCATTGAGTAAAAGCCTTCTCGATTTTCTGAAAGAAAAGAAGACTTACAACACAAAAGAATGAAGAGGTAATACTATATTCACAAAGACTCTTTTGCGTGTGAGTTTGCTCCCCTTAGAGCCTTATCTGTATTCATCTAGAGAGATTTGAGTGAAATATTCATATCCCCCTGTTCATCATAAATTAATTTCTTTTCGTGGAAATTTCTGCAAGAAATAATTTAAATTAGGTTCGACTTTCAAGTCATTTTCTCTCAAGTTTATAATTGTATTCATTGTGAGATTTCCATCTTTCGGGAAATGAAACAATTTGTATTTTATACTGTCACCCCGTAAATATTTTTCAAGCTTCGCATTTCTTACTATTTTATTCCTTAAAATAAGCCAACTTATTTCTCTTCTTCAAAATCTAATAGTCTTCTGATACTTCTAGATCTAGCCAAAGAGAAAATGAGTTTAAGTTGAAAACGAAATCCCGCCTCGTCTATTCTTTAGTGGCCTTTCTTCAATCGCTTACCCGGAACATTGTATCAAAGTCGAAAAATTGTATTTTCCTCTTTCTTTTTCGCTTACAGAAGCGTGGAAGGAAATGTTCACACTAAAATTGCTGAGCTTCAGGAAGATATTTCGATGAAACGTTTCGATTTGGGAGTAGCTCAACTTCACCTGGCTGCCGTACAAGCGCAGGTAAGCTTATTTTGTTGCTATTGAAATTTATATGTTTTGTTTTTATTTAGTTTATATTTTATTAATCGCACCTGGAAAGGCTTCGGAATACCACGCGAACTTTCGTGAAAATAAATCAAAGTTTCTTCCATGGCAACGAAGTTTTCCTGGATGTTCAAAAGGGAAAACTTTTCCACCCTTCATAAACTTGCCTGGAGATGTTTTACTCAGACATTATTACTCTTTTTTTATTTATTTTCCACGCGATATTTGTTTCATTTTTCCTTCCTATATGGACTTCAAAAAAACAGAAATGTCACCGTTGCTTTCCGCAGGAAACTTCCTAATTTATGAATGGCCCTAAATATATAATTTATCCATATTTTCCGGGAAACATAAAAAAACAGTCAGAACCTAGTTTTCTATTAAGTTGAAAATTCTTTATGCAACTTCAGAGAAGTTTTATACAAATACCTTTTTCATCTTGATACACATTTTCGGTTTAGATAAAAGGATACCTAGAGAAAACTTTAACGATGAATATTTAGTAAAGAAAGGTTTAAACGTAGAAGAAGCAAAAGTTAAAGTAATGTGGAAAAGTACGTTATAAAAGATGAGAACTAAGCTTGATGATAAAATAAAAAAGTCGAGAAACTCGACTCGCTTTGACAATTATGAGGAAAGCAGAAAAAAGTAATAAGAGAAACTCATGCGGAATATTTTAAACTTGTTCGATGCCAAACAAGTTTCTGAAGTTTAATTTTTGTTCGATGTTAATTTTATACGATTTTAATTTTATACGATTTTAATTTTA
>JAUESI010000033.1:5565862-5584674 GCA_032275145.1 Synergus laeviventris | reverse complement strand
TACAGGTATAGGATAATACAGGTATAGGGTACAGGTATGGAAAATAGACAAATAAATACAGAGACCGCGTGATAAAGCGACATGCGCCCTCGCAACTGGGTCACCCGTTCTCTGCGGCCAAAGTAGGTACACAGCTGGAAAATCCATCCTGCAGCTGGCACTGCTCTCTGTACCCCTCGCTCTCTTTCTCTTGCTCCTTTTCATCTTTTATCTCTCTCACTCTCTCCCTCTCTCCCTCTCCCTCTCTTTGAACATCCTGGTCCAGTTTCGTGACATAGGTCAGCGAAGAAGAAAGGACCAAAATCTCGAGTCGCCATGGGCTGGACTACCCTTCGTACACGTGTTGTTAGTATCCAAATTTGACATATTAATTGTTATTGACAGTGAAATATTGCCGATTCCCAATAAAATCTCACATCATCCGATTCAGGTGCTTCGAAGCATGCTAGTGTGGTCAGAACAGTACTCGGTACACGTGAAAAGTGTTCTCCTTAGTGTGGCGTCAAATCAACCCTTATCTCGTGATGAAGAGATATTTGTGTGTCGAGCAAAATTCACGTGATGTCAGCATTTTAGTTTCAAATATTTCCCAATATTATCCTTCGATTTTATCTTTTATTTTATTTTTTTCATATTTCACTCATGTCAGAGAAAACAAGGTGATCCAAAAAAAGGACATTTTTTAAATTCTCACTCCCTTCATTTTATGTTATTTAATGAAAAGAAATTGACCTTTTTTTAATTGAGAAAAACAAGTTTTAAAGGTTTAGATAATTTCTTTAGATTTATTGCTTGGGAATTTTATCTTTGGATTACCACTCAACGATTGGAATAATTAAAAGTCAAAGAAAATTTAAGATTTCATCATGGTATTAAATTATATTTTGTTTATTTGTTAGAAAATTAACTTTGATACATTTTTTCAAAATCAAACTGTTTCGGGTAGTGATGAGAGGAATAAAGATTGAGTTTTCAAAATGAAAATGGCGCGTAAAGGGTTTCTGTCGTTAGGATTTTTATAGGATCACATAAAAGTCCGGTTTTTTTATTTCACAAAATAATGACCCATCGGCATTCATAAATGAATCATATAAGAAATAAAGGGTGTCGTATATTTTCATACATTTACTGCTTCCTTAATTCTCTCGTTGGCCAGAACATCATTACTATTATTGTTACTAATTTTCAAACTGCGAAACACAATAATCCATAATTGAAAATTAAACGTCACCATTTTTATTCTATATTGCTATATTATTAACATATCTTAAACAAACATTAAAAGCATCACGTAGCCAAAATTAACAAATTTCACAAAATTTCTCTAATTAGAAAAGATTCGAAGGTTCAATTAAATTATAGTCATGCAACTTAATTATGCCCGTGCAGAAATTTTGACAGGATCCTGGTGGCGTTCTGGCCAGTTTTCCCTTGTTCTAATGTGGCCCTGACCTGGAAAACTGGAAATATCCCATGAAGATTAAAAAAACTATTGTGGATTTATTATTTGGTATTAATAATATTGAAACAAGTGGTTTGTAGGATTTTTTAAAGAATTTCAAAATAATTCACGGAAGTTTCAAGCTTTTAGAGTAATTAAAAATTTTTTTTAAGTATTTACAGAGATATTAAATGACATTAAAGAATTTTAAAGAATTTTAAGGAATTTAAGGGGATTTCAAAAAATTGCAATGATTTCAAGATATTTAAAATGATTTAAAGAAAATTTACAAGATTTCAAAGATATCAAGATTTCCTAAAGGATTTCAAGAGAATTTAAGTGAATTTAGAGAATCTTACTAGAATTTGAAAAGAATTCAGAGAAGTTTCAAGATTTTAAAGTTATTCAAGAGATTTTACAGAGTGTTTAAGGAATTTCAAAAAAATTCAAAATAGTTTCAGGCTTTTCAATTATTTCAAAATAGATGTGAATATTTTAAAGGATTTTTAATGATATTAACAAATTTCCAAAGATTTTAAAAGAATATACGAAAATTTAAGAATTTTCAAGAAAATTAAAAGTTATAAAAAATATGAAAGGATTTCAAGAGTTTCTAAGTAATTATAGGAAATTCCAAGAGGATTTCATGTGATTTTAATTAATTAAAGCGATTTCAATAGACTTTAAGTGATGTTCAACAGTTAAAAATTTTCAAAGCATCTTATTAAAGGATTTAAAGAAATTTTAGAGAATTTTAAGAGATTTCGAGTGATTTCAGGAAATTTAATGGAATTTCGGGACATTTTACAAGATTTGAAATATATATGAAAATTTCCCAATGGATTTTAAGAGATTTTAAGTGGTCTTAAGAAATTGAAAGCATTCTTGAGAGATTTCAAGTGATTTTAAAGAGTTTTTAAGAAATTGAAAAAAAATTCAAAGAATTTTTTAATTATTTACAGATATATGTAAATATTGTAAGGGATTTTTAATGATATTAACAGTTTTCAAGAGATTACAATTGATTTTAAGGAGTTTTTAGATTCTTTCAAATCTGTTAGATCTCTTGAAATCTACTGAAATTTGTTGAAATACCTTGAAACCATTTAAAATATTTTGAACTGTGATTTTAAACGTTAAAAAACGTTTTGGTTCCTTTCAAATTTTTAAAATCGTTTTAAATCTGTTTAATCTTTAGTTATTAAAAATTATGAAAAAAATATAATATAATCACCTGTTTAAATTTCTTTAAGAAATGTCTGTGTTTGTGAGCAATATACATGTTAGTTAATTTTCTAATATATAAATATAACCATATTTTATATTTTCATAAATAATTAAGTATGAAAAATGTTCGGAATTCTCTATTTTTACGCAATGTTTGGTTCTGACGTGGAAAACTTTTCGATTCCCTGTTTCATATTATGAACAATATGGCAGTTTTATTATAGTACATTATTTTAAGGTGGAAATACCAATGTAAAATTTATATCGTTGCCCCACAACTGCCAAATTATATTAAAATATTTTTATTGAGAGAGAATAGAAATGCGGCTTCATTAAAAGGATTAAAATAGATCAAAATAAACGATTACCTTGTTCTTGTTTACGTTACGTTCGTTTACGTTTATAACGTAATGAGATTTTGAAGCGTGGGTTGAGACAATGCTTCAAACAACAATGAATTCATTGTTACATAAATCCTTGCTCTAGTATGAGTTTCATTATGAGAATAGAAACGACAATCTCCATCAAAACCGTCTGGTTAAGACGGCATTAATTGTTCCTCTTGCCCCGTTTTCTTTTCATTATATAAGAGTAGTTGCAAGACTTTATTTCCATAATTTCCTGCAGGATTATTTAAAAGAATGATTGTGTAAAACCTAATGCATAACAACTATTCCAAGTTAAAGATCCCGCTTTTATACGGAATAAGGTAAACGAATACGTGTAAATTTCTTCTATCCGAAAACAAAGTAAAACCTCTCTTTCCTTTTGATCCATTATTCGTTGGTTTGCAGAGTTACTTCACACAGAAAAATAAAATAATGAGACAATACAATGCTATGAAAGCCCTGGCTGAAATATTTTCTCTAGAAAGACATTGTGAAAATAAATCAATATTTGAGACATATTTTTTCTCAATTTGTTCTTTTGTTCTTTCGAATATTTTTTTCACTTTATTACTCAACTTTTGATGAAGAGCTAAATAGATAACTACTTGTTATACAATGCAAATACAAATCACTTTGTATCTTGAAAATTGCACGTTCTGTTAGGGAAATCAATTTATACAATTTGTATAGTTGTTCCACTTGTCACTGGCCCACTTGATTCAGTAAACATTTACTTCAATTATTTCAACATCAACAAAAGGTTCGCTTTCCCAAATAAACGTTAAATATCTTCCTTTAAATATTTTAGCCAGATAAAATATATCAACATTTTAAATATAGCGAATTTGGAATACAAACTCGAAATTATTTTACCAATCTGTAATAAGATTCTATTGTTGATACGCTTTTGTGGAATCAACCGAGTTCTATATCCAATTAAGAATTAAAATTCCGTTGGCTTCATGCTTTAAGGTCTGATGTTTAATCATCGAAACGTCCAGTATAAGCGTGCACTTCGAGTATTACAGACATTCATTCAAACTTTGATTGAATGTTTGCATTTTGTTTTTTTTTGAATTTCAAAGAAAAAAATAAATTTATTCATTTAAGATGATTGTTCGTGGAGTAAGAAAGTGTCGCTCTTTGGAAAGTGAAGACAGGAAAGCCAAAAAGAGGATGATAAAAACTAAGCAGACACATTCTTTGACTCGTAGCGTGGGTTGACAACATGAAAGCTCTATTTCTTCCGAGGGTAGATTTAAGACATTTGAGAGTCTTTGCTCTCTGAATATTTTATCCAAAGTGCTACTTTTTTAAATGATCTCCCCATCTAATTCTGAAGTTACATAATTGTTTATTGAAAACCTCACAGATTTTTACTTATTAGTTCAATGGCAAACTGATTTCCATTTTTGATTTCAAACCAAGAGCCGGACAAGTATATCTGTTGCATAACGATACGAGATATGTACTCGATTTCCATTGTCTTGCTATTTCCAAACTTTCGAGAAGCATTCTCAAATACTGAGAATTTCATTCTCTATTTTGTTTTTATCATCTCGTCTCATCTCATCTCTCGTGCGAGTTGTAGGTATAAATGTCATATCATCAAAAGTCCAGTGCAAATGACCAATTAATTTCTTGTTTTTGCACTCCTTTTACTAAAAACATTCAGAGGATTCTAAGCAATTTTAAATCAAAGGATCTTAGAATGTTTTAAGGAATTTCAAAAGTACGGGAAAATTAAGAATTTTTTATTTTAGAAATATAATAACTTGTAATTCCTTGTTTAATTTCAGGAATTTCAATAAGTTTCATAACATTCCTTAAAATTTCACAAAATATCGTTATAATCTTTAAAAAAAGTTAACATACTATAAAATATTATGAAATTCCTTTAAATATCGTAAATTCAGATGATTATCCTTAAAATTCCTGAATATCCAATGAAATCTGTAAAAAGTCTTTAAAATTACTTAAAATGTCATCAAATATTGTCCAATTCCATAAAAATATTTAAAACCCCATGAAATCTCATAAAATGCCTTAAAATTTCTTTTAAACTCCCATTAAATCTCATAATTCCCTTAAATTATCTAAAAACCCAATGAAATTTCGTAAAATCCATTACTTAATTTCTAAAATGTCAATAAATTCCGAAAATTTGTATTCTCTGTATTATTATAACATTTTTGACAGCAATCGTTTTGACAACAATAATAATCTGAAGATAGTTTTGAAATGTTATTTAAAATGTCAGTTTTGAAACTAAAATACAAGAAAAACGAGATGAGATGAGATTTCTTTTTTTCCGTATTTCTTGCTCAAATATCAAGTCTTATATAAAATATAAGTTTACAATAAATAAATAAAATTTACAATAAAAACAATTTGAATATTGGAAAATTATGAAAGCGCTTTGAAAATATATTCGCAGACCGATTTTGTATAAAAAATAAAGCCATAATATCTTATTAGCGAAACATCCGGCTTTGTGAGTAGATATTAGTTTAGGATGGGAGGCTCGTATCGAAAAATTAATATTGCAGAAGTGGGTAATTTTAATGCGGCTATTCCTCATCCTGTGGGTATTTCACTGGATCGATCAACATTTATAATTCATAACGGGTGGATAAATACATTTTGCAGAAGGAGCTCTTTGGAGCCGGAGAGGCTGGGCAGCCAGATGGGGTGAGCAGCCGGAAAATGTCGAATGGCTCAACGGGAAGTACCAAGCACAAATGGCTGAAGGCGTTCAAAAGTTTGAAGACCAGCTCGCCCACGACGCCACCGCCTGCAGAAAAGTAAGTGCTTTTTTTATCGATAGTTTCAGTCCAATGGAAAAAGGTTCGTGCTAAAATTGTCACCTGCTCGTAATGTTTTACTTCTTTCAGACTGCTTTCAGTGCAAATGACTGAAAAGTGCGAAAAATTACGTTTTAAATCTATTCTTGAAATTTAGAAAAATAAAAAGACACTGTAAAGATTGGGGAAATATATAAAAAAGCAGTCCACACTGAATTTCATTCAAAGGAAATAAAACTCTTCAGTGTCAAATCTTTCAGTTTTTAGTTTGGAAACTTTCAAAGACAATTGATTCATTTTTATGAAGATACTTTTAACCAAAATAATTTGGAAATTCGTGGATATCAGTGAAAATGGACCAATTAATTCTAAGCAATTTAAAATCAACGGATTTTAACATTTTTTCAGGGTTCCTTGCTTAATTCCTTATTTAATTTTAAATTTTAATTTTAAAATTACTTAAAATTCTATAAACTTTTATAAAATTCCTTTAAATATCGTAAATTCACATGATATTCTGTAAAATCACTTAAGATCCCATGAAATCGCGTAAAATTCTTGAAAATTCAATGAAATATATAAAAAAGTAGTCTGCACTGAATTTCATTCAAAGGAAATAAAATTCTTTAGTACCAAAGCTTTCAGTTTTTATTTTGGAAACTTTCAAACTGATATATTTCTATGAAGATGCTTTTACCAATGATTGGTAAATTCGTAATGAACTAACTCTAATTTTAGAAATTTCAAACTAGATATTAACTCGCTTGAACTAACCATGAATATCATTTTTTTTTACTAACAAAGAGGAAAGCAGGCGATGTACCATGCAGTTTCCACAGTTGTTGCTATGTCCAGGTAAATATAGCAGATTGTTTTATTATTACCTCTAACAATATCTCTCGCTTAATAAATTCCATGAAATTTTCAAAACGGAATTGGCACTAAATTTTGACACTTAATTTGAATTTTCAGGAAAAATTTGGAATCAGAAGGTGGTCACATGTGGCGTGAATATACTTATCGGAAAATTACACCTTGCGATGCTTGTGGTCAGGTATTACGTGGACATAGTCGTCAAGGTTTTCGATGTCGAGGCTGCAAGGCCAATGCTCACGCAGATTGTGTTAGTTCTGTACAACCTACTAATTGTCCAAGCTTGACGACAAAACGTGGAGGTGGAATTCCTTTGCTTCGAAGACAAAAGCAGTCCGCTCCTCCGACTGATGAAGTGCCAGCTTCCGAACATAGTGAGTAATTTCATTTAACTCCTGAAATACAATCAACTTTTTGCTGTGATCCAATTTTCCCCCACTTAACCATGAAAAAAAAGATCGAGGCTTTCGGTATATCGGTAAACACGTTAAAGAGGAATTTCCATTTGCACCACAAAACTCAATTTTCTAAATGTAATCATTATTTTCTGAACTTTACATCCTCTCTACATTTTTTTACTATCAACTTAGGAAGTGTATTGACAAGTGAGTATTTTAATTAGAAATGTTCAATCAGTAAATTAAGAGAGTTTTTCATTGGATAGTAAAAGATAGATGGGGGCGACATTATTCAGTGAAAAAAGCAGGGTTGGTAAGACCAGATAAATGAGTCTGGGGGAATTCCCTTATCTACTTAAAGAATAGGGGATCGACTACTCGCGGGGAAAAGTACGTTTTAACGTTTTGAATACAGATTCTTTTTTAATAGGAGATTGATAATTATTTTCACATTTTTATATATAACCTTGGGACAGTTTGATTAAATGGATAGAAAATAAACAGTAGGGAAGCTAAAACAAATTAAAGTTTCTTTGATTTGTTGAAGCTTATATTTAGTGAAAAAATAACTGTGAATTTTTCTAAAATTTGTTGAATAAGTGGATTTAGGATCCGACGGGGGTTAAACTTCCCTCAACCGTAAAAAATTCGTATATTTTTACAAGTTTGATAACAAAAAATTTCTGATTTTGCCTAACTACCAGAGAAAGTGATCAGAAAACAGAATAAAATAAAAAAGTCTAGAAAGTTTAAAAACCTTCATCTTTTCTGACCACTTTCTACGATATTTAAGGAAAAGTATACATTTTTTTATCAAGCCCATAAGGGTAATTTACTGACGGATTCTATATCCTCTTGTTTAAAATTAAGCTTTTTGAGCAGTCTCCTCACAAATTAAAAAACTTCATTTTTTGAGCCACCCTAAGAAACAGCTTATGCTAATTGTAAAACAGTTTTCTCACTTCAAACACACATTTTATTCTGTGAAAATAAAATCTACCACGTAAGTACTGGAAGCCACAAATGGAAACTCCTCTTTACATAGAATACTAGTTACGATCTAATATATATATATATATAAGAAAGCAGTAAAGCTTTGCTAGAGTAACAGTGGAAGCAGAAGCAAAACTCATTTCATCTTAAAATGAGAAAGTAAAAGCTTTTCGCTTGACATTATCATCTTAAGAAAATATTGAATCTTTAAAGTATTTCTTAGAAAATGTAAATGTTGAAAATTAAGGTAATTTAAATAGTATGGTATATATTATAAGTATAGTATATAATCTAAATGAAGAAATTAAAATGACACATTTAGAAGATTGGAATAAGGTAAAAGCCCATTATTTGGTTGATGAAGGGAAGAGTTTTCAATCATTCAAGATGAGGTGAAGTCTGTAACCGAGGACCTCGATCAATCAAGAATTTTTACATTTTGAAGAGACTTTTGTTCTTTAAACATATAACACTGACATGAGTATAGACTTCATCGTCCGTGTATGAACCTTTTTCCTGGTCTTTAAAGCGTGACAATTTATCACAGAACTAATCGATTGCTCCTGTCACTTTTCGTTCAGCCCTCGTTACTCTCGAACTTTTGTGCTCATCTTTATTCGTAGCAACTCATCCCCTTTACCTACAATGCCCCTCATCGGCTTTATTGTCCCGTGGTACGTCGAGAAAGGTGCTTGCCCAGCTCTTGAAAATGATTACATAATTTATTTAGAAACTTAATTATTTCTGGTGCTTCATTTTCGATGTAAAAAAACACTTCAGTTTATTAAATTATACGCCTTTTATTAAAAAGAGACGGTCCACCCTAATAATAAAAGTTATGTGCGTGTTCCTGTCAAGTGTAAACATATATATATATATATGGATATCAAAATATCTTTCAAAGTTTTTGATAAAGTTTGAATTCTCTAACAGTTCTTTCAAACTTATAAATTTTCATCATTACTTTAACATCGCTGAATTATCTAACTTTTATAGTATTCTTTAATGACTTTTAAAGAGTTCTAATATCATATTAAAAGTTTTAAACAGTGAACCCTATTAAAATTTCTACAAACTTTTTCATTATTAAATTATAAGATCTTTCTTAAACTTTTATTTTAAAATGTGATTCTGAAGGCATAGTAAATTATTGTTTTGAATTTGTTAGTTTCCGAGATTAAAACTACCTTCCTGAGTTATAAATCTATGTGAACGAAATTCCTGATAATCCTGAAATCACTCCAAAATCTTTTAAGCTTCAAATTCTTTAAGCCTATAGGAAGTCCCTTACAATCTTCTGAATTCGAGGCTATAAAGCTTTCCAAGTTTTAGTAGAGATCTTCGAAACGATAAAATTTCTTCAAATCACATTTACTTTATATCCTGGTAATTTTTCACAGTTATATATTTTTCCAACATTTCAATTGGATCTAAAACTCTTGAAATTCTCTGTGGCCATAATTAATTAAAAAGTTTCGCTTCCTGAAATTTGATTAAAATTTCATATAGAAATTTTATATTTTGAAAATGAAATAACTAAAAAAAATGAAAACAAGCACCTTTTTCGTAATGAACATATGTAACATTTGTACCACGATGCTTGTGTGCTTTCCATTTCGTGCGCTACTCCATGGGCAGGCGTGGACGCTATATACCAGGTGCTCAAGCAGGCTGGCGAGATTCGTGGAAATTCGACAAATTCACCACCTACGCCTCCCACAGTAGATCATCCTCCTTCCGGCGCAGCACCTTCGTCAGCGAGGACCTCTTCCCAACCCTGTTCCTCGTCCACCTCTGGTAAGACCAACGCCAATCCTTAACCAAAGGTCGCATTTTCATTTTACGCCATATTTTCCCTTTTTTTTAAATTCACCAAACAATTACAAAAAATTCAAAAGCATCCAGTATTTTAAAATGAAAAACTAAAATTGACAAGCTACAAAATTCTTTTCAAACATTTTTTGTTTTCTATTGAAAAGGCTAAAAGTAAAAAATGGATAAATAGTTTCTCTTCTATTCTAAGAAATTATTTTTGATCTTCACTATCTGGAGAATTTTGATCCACTTTTAACTTTCAGAAGCTCAATTATAAGATATTTTTTAAAAAGGTTGAGATTAAATGTATAAGTCTGCATAAGGCGGTTTGAAAAATGTGTAGAAAAAGAGGGTGGAAAAGAAGATTGAAAAAAGAGTGGAAAAAAAGTTGAAAATATATGAGAGAAAATAGATTGAAAATTGATTGAAAGCGGGGTCGAAGAGGGGGTGAAACATAGGTTGGAAAAATCGAAATGGAAAAGGAGTTTTAAAAAATTGGATGGGAAAAGAGGGTTCTGGTCATTTGTGGCGTTCTAAATTTTTAACATATTCTGTATTTTTGCAAGACCGTGAAAAAATTATTTACAGTTCATCAAATCTGACTCGAGTTTCAGTATTTTATAAAATCCATAAAATCGGATTTTGCAACCCTCTCTAATTGACCTAGAATTTTAATTGAGCGTTGTCAGTTTAGTTTCTATTTATTTATCGCAACGATAAATTATTATTTCCACTTCACGAATTCAGAAACGAATCGCTCCCCAAGGAAAAATAAAATTTATATGTTTCTACATTTATATAACAAAATGCAGATTGCAGAGAATAAAATGTTTAATGCACATGCTGAAATTTAATGTATTTTGTGGATTCAGTAAATTATTTACGTGGCGTAAATGAGAAGTGACCTTGAATACCTTTAAGAGATGTTGTGGGACATGACTTGATCATTCGTGTGCTTCAATTTTTCAGATTCTTAACGCTCTTCATTTATCGGACTCAAAACATATCTGAGGCATAAAAATATTGATCTATTTAATGAATAATCAGAGTAGTTAAACAAATATATTCTAGTATTAAAAAAATAAATTCCTGTTTATTTTTATGTCCCAGAGATGTTACAAAATTATCCATAGTCATTATTCATGAGTTAACAATCATGAACATTTCAGTGCTAAAATTTCATCTCGAAATAAGAAAGATAAATAGCGAATCAACTCGGTATTATTACACATAACTGATCTTTTGAATCTAAGATACTCTAAAATCAAACTATTGATTTCAACAACCCTAGGAACAACGATTTTCTAAAATTAGACTCGAGGTACGATTCATGCATCACCAACGGTTAAACGTGGCTTTAATTCGGTAATTTATAATAAACATAAGATTAACGTGAGACGTCACCTCGTTGCATAAAATAATACTTAAAATTTAAATCCTTAGAATTAAAGACGTGGCAGAACCTATTTTTAATATTGGATTTTCTTAATATATCTCTCTTGATCTTTTGATCTGAATTTCGACGCTTTATATCTTTTATGGTCTGAGATTTGGGTCAATATAAATTTGCAAACAAATTCAACTAACAAGAAATGTACCTTTTTCCTCCAGAAAGGTTGCGCATTTCCCACAATAAAGTAGCAATTTTCACGTAATGAAAACCTTGAATCTCTTTACAGCAATCAAGAAAGTTTAAGGTTGTAGTTTGAAAATTTAAAATCCCCTTTTCCCACGACAATTTGGAAAATATAATACTTTACTGCCAGATAAATAAACTAGATTATGTATTCGAAGACACAATCTAAGTCATTCATTCTTAGATAAATTATCTCTGTCTCTTAATTGGATCAATTAAGTATCGTTGACATAATTCAAGGAGATTTTCCTCATTATTCGTGTTCAGTTGGTGAGAATCAAACGTAAACTTGCGCTGTGAATCTTCTATTTTACTCCCTCATTAAATGAAAATACGGATTTACTAAGGTAATTGGAAATGCAGGAAAGGTGAGAACGAAAAATAAATCTGTTCCACTTTATACATAAATCTCTCTGCGTCACTAATTGAGAAAATGTGAACTTGAGGATATTTTATTTTGAAAATATAAATAATATAAATTACTATATAACTAGTTTAAAAATTGCAGACATTAATAAACACCATTAAAGAATTTTAATACACAATCTAAATCAAGAATTTTCATACAAATTGCAATTATCGTTCACATTAACGCTACATTTTCCACATATCAACTTCATTCGATTTTCATCCCCGGAAATCCTGGCTCAAAATCAAAAAATTTTAATTTTCTAACTAGCTTCTCTTAACTCGACTAACAAGATTTATGAAGGTACTGCGAATAAATCTAACATTCGCTTAAGCTGATGCAGAATATTAAAAGATGGTTGGACGAATAAGAACATTTCACCATTAAAAAAAAATGTGGAATTCGATTGGTTAGGAAGCGGGAGCGGAAGCGGAGGATCCACTTCCGGTACGAGACCTTTTGGACAACCTTTGGTACTCTTGGCTCAGGAGCCGTCACCCGCGACCTCATCAACGAGGTCATCTCTACGACGGAAACGAAGTCTTAACAAAAGAAGATAACTGCCATGACAAAAAAACTCGCGAATTTAACTAACGATGAAAAAAACTCTCATTTAATTTATTTTTTACGACTGACAACTGAAGTACGTTTTACTAAGCTGCATTCATTATTCAAATCCAAAAAGCAGATAAAAGACTTACCTGCTGATGTATAATAAAAAATAAATACCGAATACTAAAATTAACGAAAAAAAACAATATCGAATTATAATTGACCGAAATTTAAAAATTTCGATTTGTACAATTAATCAGTTATGAAAATTAAAAATTATTACATTTCTCCAAATTCTTAAAATTGTTGTATTTACAATTATTTTGTTTATTAAACAGAAAATCGTCTGAAACTTCAGTTCAATAAATTCACGAAATTGAAATTTGATATCTTATAAAGTCTCCAAATATTAGTTTAATTTAATTAATTAGATATTTTGAATTTTTTTGTCGTAGATTTGAATTTAACATTGTTTAAGTAATTTAAATATTGAATATTTGTCTTATTCAACAAATTTTTTCATTTCTGCGTCCAAATTTTTGATAGTCCTCTTCAGTTTTATTGATTTTTAATTTTTATATAATTTTTATGTCTTTTACTTTATTTTGAATTGCGGAATTTTTTTGTTTAATTTATCGTTCTTGTGAGATTCAAATCATTTACTTACAAGTTTTCATTAAATTCGCATTCAACGCGCATTGATTTGAATTGTTAAAATATTTTAAACTGGGTTCTTTTTATACTTTAAGTAGCTCTAGATAGAACTTAATCGAACGAGAATCGTCAATAAAACGTAGAGTAAAAAAATAGCAGAATTGAACATCGTAGAAGGGATATAAAATTTCCTGGTCGGAGCGTAATTTCCCACCCTTTGCAAATTTTGTTTGAACTTTCATTTTTGGAAATATATTTCAAGTAATTCCTTCGCTTGCGTTATATAAAAAATATTTTTAAATTTGTAAATTTTACATTGACAGGATTCGATTGCGTTCGGACCAAAAAATTGTACTTCCCCTTCTACAATATGGCGGTTCAATTCTGCCTTGAAAGAAAGTTAATAAAATGTTAGGAGGGTAAAAGGGTCTAAGCGCATGTGTATCCTTCCAAATGTGGGTGGAGAACTGATATAAAGGTTTTTCAATAGATTACATATAAATTACACGTAATCTGTCGATACATTACGAGAACACCTTGTACAGTCATATAGCCGCTTTATGTATCGCCATGGGGTGAAACTTGTCATTGAAACGATACATATACTTAAATCTCTAAATCGATCGCTTTTCTTATCATAAATTCAATACTTTAATAAAAATGAGGGAGCAAAATTCAAAAGAGCTCGTCTTCTATATATATATTCAACTAAGCGATAAAAAATATCCCATTATCCTAAAATTTAAAATACGACATAAACACTTTTTAAATATTAAAATATTATTCCTCTCGTATACGACTTATTAATTCAATATTTTAAATTATTCAAAATGATTTGGAATTTAAATTCATTCTAACTTAATTCAGATGTAATTTTTAATAATTTTAATTATGGTACTTAGTGAAACCGTACTTCAGTCGTTAATTGTTATTAAAAGAAAATGAAACTCTTGAAGTGATGGAAACTGGTGGCAATTCAAGTGAGTGATGTGATAACTATAATATCAATACAACCCCCAGACAGTACAAAAATGTCAAACCTCCTGACCTCGAATAGACTATAGAGTAGCTATAAGTCAGATAGAAACTTCACATAATGAAAAATAGTATTTCTGTTATTTCCTATCTAAAAATGATTCGTTATGATATTTACTCTCTCAAAGTATACAATCAATGGTGTTTCTCTATCATTTAAAATTAAAAGTGATAATTTAATTATTTTAAGAAGTACATTTGTTTATTGAGATAAACTCCTGAAATCTCTATATAAAAATAGTAAGTATAAGGAATTTTACTTTGCAAAAAAAAACAAAAAAAAAAGAATTGTTCTGAGGGATGACTGGAATTTTAATTGAACAAGCCGAGGGGTTGACAACTCGACCACTGTACACCTACTTCTGATTTCAAGATATTTCAGGATATTTCAATGACTTCAGAAAATTTACACTGACTTCAGGAGATTTCAGTGTAAGTTTACACCTGATAGCACGAGTTTTCAACCCCTCCAAACAAACAATATCATTAAATGTAATTATTAAAAATTTGAAATAAATCTAATCCTCCAATTAAAAATCTCATCTGTGAATTATAATTAATCTTTGTGTGTAAATAAGATTATAGCATTCAAGTTAGTTAATACAAAATAGTAATTTTCTCTCTAGACCAATAGGCAAATTGTCTCAGGCATCAAACAATTAAGGGCAAATACCAAATCTGCAAATGAAATCCTGTCTATAGTGAGAACTATGAGAGTACTATTTCAAATTGAAACAGACTTCTGAACTTTGATAAGTTAATAGAATTGAAGTGAGAGGGAGATGTTTGCTAGAAAAGACGTTTCCGTTGATAAAGTTTCTTCCGTTGATAAAGTTTCGCGACCTGTGGTTTGACAGTCTTTTCGATAACGTCGAAATCAGTAGTCTGGTAAATGATATCGGTAAATGGATGTCGTTTCTGTCAAATAATTTACGAGGAGAGAACTTTAAAGTAGAAATGGACACTGCTGGGATGTTAATTAGCTTATCTGTTTCTGTAATTGTAATGGATTGGGAAAAGACCCCCGGGATATTGCATATTATTATTATTGTTTAATGAATTTTCATGTTCCATCGGAGTCATTTTGCTATCCCACGTGATATCCGACACTGCCTGCGTTCAACCTAATTAGTTAATTAAACCAATCGATACGGTACATCGCGTGTAATCCTTGTAAACTTGACATATAATTTTCAAACACACGCAATCGGATCAAGCAATCAATCCGGCCAAATGACTTCAATCTCATAATTCTATTATCAAGAACGGATTCTCATCATTGTACCATTTTTTCACTTTGAGACCGTAAAGAGTTTCTCAAATTAACTCGAAATATTTCTAGGATAATTAAAATATTTTATTGAATGTTTAACGCTTAGGAATATATAAGATCTACAAATTGTATGTGCTTTTTGGATCGATCAATTTCGAGATGAAAAAAGAACACTGAATGACGTTAACGATGATGTAAATATTGTAAATAAAATGTTTCTCTCCCCTAATTATGCTGAAAATGAACTATAATTGATAAATTATAGTGAAATTTTTCTAACTTCTTCTCTTTTGCACACTCTTCGTCTTACGAGTCATGTCCCTCGAGAAATCTTCGCTACTTTAGTTTTGCTTCGTCTATCAAATTCCGATACGGTTAGTATCTTCGCCTAAATTTTCGAAATATTCCAACCCAATATTCGCAAAATTTCAGAAGGGATTATTAAGTGAGTTGAGCTATTCTCTCAAAGGAATAATGAGGGTTAACAATTCTAATTCAGTTAAACTTACTTCAATAAACATTAAGTCTTATTCAAAAATCTCAAATAAATCTTATGATACTTTATTCTAAGGGTAAAAATCTCAGGAAATTTTACGAAATTGTACAATAGGGTGGCTTAAAAACACTTTTTTTCTAGAGAGTCTCAATCCCCATAATTTTATTCTAAATCCGAAAAAATAAATATACTATTTTTTTCATTTTCATTTTAACACGTGCCTATTTCGACTTGAAATTTCCCATGTAAATTGCTTGGGAGGTTTGACACCTCTAACACACCCACACGGTGCCTTGGAAACTACCCTTAAAACCAAATAAACATTATTTCTATTAGTCTAGTAACTGTAAATTCTCTTCGAATTAAAAAAAACATTTTTTAAACAAATGGAATTTGTTTGAAAAATAAAAAATTAATTAATCAATGTTGATAAATATTCTATTAGACTAATAGAAATAATCTTAACTAAAATAAAAACGTGAATAAAACATGTTAAAATCAAAATTTAAAAAAAATAGGACATTTATTTTTTCGGATTTAGAATCAAATTGGGGGATCGAGACTTCCTAGCACCAAAAAAATGTTTTCCCTGCATTTTTGAGTCACCCAATTGTACAATTGTACATTGAGAAAAGAATCAATTTCTGGACTAGTTTATAATATGAATAGGTATTTTGAATATCGTTTGTATTATAATCTGACGTAACAATAACATAATTGGAACTTGCTAGGCAATGCATGTTAGTAATTAGAGTAATGAAACACGTAATTATGAAATGCAATCAAACTCAAAGCGCCACACAGTCCACAACGTAGAAGAGAGAGACTCAATTTGAGGATGAAGAGTCTGAGTTTGGACTCTCCAGAAGGATCAGCTCATATTCGCCATCGTCCGCGAGATTATCATACTTCCGGTCATAGGGATTCATACACACCGCCACGGCGATCGGATAGTGGAAGTATCAGCAGATTATGTAAGTTTAGTACAGCATGATAAATAAAATATTTTCTTTTTATAAATTTGACGTTAAACTTTCAAGCTCTAAAGCAAAAGAATTCAATTTCGAAAAAGATGTTAAGGTATCAAGAACTTATCAAGTATGAAATATGTATTAAAATTCTGTACGATTTATCAGGTAAGACTGTAGATTGTAGAATTTCAACCTAGTTTTCAAAAACATTTTTCTCAACTATCTTCTCTATAGGACTGCATGCTTCCAAATTTCAAAACCATTGAAATGCATGTTTTTCAGTGTTATTTAAAAGTATGTGTGGTCGAATCATTAATCAAAGACTTTCGTTCTCGAAGAGGGCAATTAACGTCATTCCTTCATGTTTGTAACTCACCAATCTTCCAAGTGACCCAATTTTTCACCCAAAATTAGCAACTTAATCACGACAAAATTGTTGAACTTATTTTATACGACCTTCAAATTGACAAAACTTTAGGAGCTAGACCACTCTAGCGGCGGATTAAAAAATATTTTGGAAAATTTTTCAACGGAACCATGAAATCAAAATTCTGACAAAGATCTTTATTATAAACTAGTGAACTAATAGAATTTTGACAGAACATTTTTTATAACAAAAGAACTATACAATATAATGAAAAAATCCTATATATAGTAAAGATCTTCTTTCAGAATTTTAATTTATTTCGTGGATCCGCTACGAAAATTCCTAAAATATTTTCTTTCCACCCCTTAAGAAAATATTGTTATTTTTCAACAAGTATGTTGGACTTGAGTAGTTTTGTAGTAGATTAGATCAGAGATATTTGAAATAATTGAGCGGGAGATTTAGTTTTATTTTTTATTTTCAGATCACGTTAACGTATTCTTATTTTTTTTTTCATTTGATACAATAATAGGAAACTGAGTGGTTTTCTGGTTTTTTTTCAGCGCCCTGCAGTCCAGGTCAGGGGCATGGGGTTCACAAACACTTGAGGGGCACAATAAGAATGTCTAGTGTGGAACTACCAGACGAGAATGAAAAATCCTATTCCTCAGCAAGCACCTCACCTTGTCCCTCGCCCCACACCAATAACCAAAATCACCTGAACCCACCTGGAAAACGTGTCTTACCGCCAAACAATCTCTACGTAGTCTTATACAACTTTGAAGCTAGACATCGGGACGAGTTAGACCTAAAGTGAGATTTGCTTTCATAACTGCAAGTTCAAATTATTTCCGCTTTATATATTGCAAAAGCAGATATTTCTCTTCATTTCATTTTTTCATCTGATGCTTTCAATTTTTCTTTCTCATCATTTTAGTGCTTTCAAATTTAGATTTTTTAGAAAGTAGATTTTTAAATATTAAAAACTCTTGATTTATTTCACTCATTTTTCATTTCCTCATTTTTGCCTTACGGAAAAAATTTCAAAATTACTAATCTTTCGACAGTTTCAATTTGTTCCGAATTCGTACACCTTTTGTGTGTAGGTACTTTCGAAAATCGAAATATACATTTTTTCTTCTAAGCATTTTTTCTTATGAGTGATATTTTTTGAGAAAGTCAGTAATACATCAATTTTTATTTTTAAAAAATCCATAAAGGTACATTCATTAGTTTCGGCTTTAGTTTCATGGTAAAGGGAAATGACAAAACGAAATCATGGTAAAATGGATGTAATGGGTTTTTTTTAAATAAAAATCGATGTACCACACTGATTTTCTCAGAAACTATAAAGAAAACCATGATTTTTATGTTTTTATCATGGTTTTACCATAAAAAGTCACCAATTTTCACTATCATGTTCATAATCAGCGCATCAAAATACACAGGGATACGAAGTTTCAAGGAAATCGGAGGTGG
>JAUESI010000033.1:5534091-5560855 GCA_032275145.1 Synergus laeviventris | reverse complement strand
CTGCAACTTTCCATTTGAAAATATTCATTCCACTTTTTTAATCATTAACAAAATTGTTTGGAAACCAAAAAATGATGTATTTTGAACATGGTATTACCGGATTTATGTTATTAGAATTAATATAATTAAGAAATAGCACAAAATTCCCAGCATGGAGAAAAATCTTTGATGACACGAAATCTGCATTGTGCAGAGTGTGTAAGCTTGGGCACGTGCTAAAGATAATCTGGTAATCGGATGCAATCGTCAATAGGGTTTAGGGCACACAAACTACAAAACACGACAATAGAAAGGGGAATCTCAGAAACGTTGACTTTTTTTAATACCGCGACTCATAATTAACAGGAATTAGGAACAAATGTATACACAAAGGAAACGGAACAATATTGTTTTAAAACTAACTTGAATAATTAATTATGGAATTTTTCATCTACAAGGGTCTCTGTATAAAAAAAGTCAAATGTTTTTAAAAGTGGTGCCATAAAAAAAAATAGCATGACAACCTTGCCAGATTGAAGTAATGAAAATGATGTGATCCTATAATCTTTGAAGTAGAAAGACGGAGAGAAAGCTGATGCTACAAGGCTTGTGAATTAATTGAGATCGCCGGGTCGTTTATGAAGTTTATTAGATTTCGTTAAGACGCCTATTATTATATGGCATGTAAATAAAGGGTCGTAATTCAGGCAAAGAAACTGGTCGAGGGGGGGGAGGTAAAGGGAGTTTACAGAAGCGACAAGAGATGAGGGTGGCTATGGAGTGAGTAAGGGTGAGGAGGCAGGGGGAGATTCGCACCCCGACAACGGGGCGGAATGTGGCAAAAATAATGAAATAAAGGACAATGAAGTGGCAGGTACAATAGCCAATAGGGGACGGGTACTGCGAGTCTAGCGCTAAATGTAGTGGGCGTGTTCCATTACTTTCATTATTTTCCCGACGGAGGGTTAGACTGATATGCACTCACATAATGTACCTAACTATATACGAGTTAGGCGGTGGATACCAAGTTATTCGTGTAATAATGTCGCTCACATCAGAGGGATATATATCCAAAGGGGTGAGGCAATCATTGCAGATCCTTGCTCTCAATATAACCGCATTAGCGAAATTCCAGCTGCTCCAGACGTCTAGATGCAAGAAGAAGATAATAATATTAAGCGAAACCACAACTCCTTCATTTATATATTGTTGTCTTTCATATTTCAAATTACGCTGTTCTAATACACAAATCTGAGTAATGTAGCCAGTTATCCCCTGTTGTATCCCTTAAGAGTGTTGCATTCAAGTTCAATCTCAGCAAACAAAAAATCTAGATGATTTCATGTTGAAATTGAACACATTCAAAGTTTTATTTGACAAATATTATATAATAATTAGATATTTTTATTCTCTGTAGTGCTTTCCATTCTTTTAAAAAGAGTACATCTGCAGAGTGAAAATATATTTAATTTTAACAATTGTTGAACAAAATATTACTTAATTTTAGGGAGACTTAATTTTGAGAATGTTAACAGTGTTGGAAGATTTTGAGTACCTCGGTTTACGCAAAAAGTATTATAAAAGTATTATATTTTGATTGTTTGGAGTCAATTGGTGATTAAAAATAATTATCCTTAAGTTATTATTTTTGAAGCGAGAAAATGAGACGATTGTGGATGGTTGGTAGGTCTAATCGGGCTAAATATCAGTGACGAGTAAATCCATGAGTTGGACGTTGATTCTTGCAGAATCGGTCAATTTATATTCATTTGTTGGGGTAAAGAAACGAGAAACTGTCTAGTTAAATAGCAGAGGAGAGGCTCGTGCCGGCTTGGCTCTATGGGGCCGTTAGCCTAACAAGCTGTCAAGACGTCGCCGCGTGTCACTCGACGTCTCAACCAACCCTCTAATAAATAAATCCAGACCCCCCACTCTTCATTCTAGTCATCCCCTCGAGGGTACCAGTACTCAGGGCTGTGTATTAGCACCGTTTAACCAGAGACCAAAACTATTAAGATCATAAATCAAATACTTTTTCACTCTCTAGAGGTACATATTTTTGAAGTAGAAGTGTGAGTACAGAACAAACAACTGTCTACTTTTAAATAATTTTTGCATAATATGAAACAATTACATTTTGAGATTATATTTCTATATCTTTAAAAAAATAGTAGCGCTACAGAAAGAAAAAAATATATAAGCCCTACCACAAACTTCAGTTTTTTACAATAATCTGTTATTATTTCAACGTCTTTCTAATTTACAGGATTGAAAAGTCTTGATTCTGAAAAGACTGTAATTTTGAAGGAGTTGATTTTAAAAACGAACTGGATATCGCAAAATTGTTTGTCCAACATGAACCATGAAGAGATGGTTTGTGACCCTTAGATACACACGTATCCTTTCCAGTTCCAGGGGGTTTGCTAGCCACGTGCCATTTAACTTGATCACCGGGCAATCTGGCCTCGTTTCAACCTACGGTTACTTCAACGCCTCCACTAACAAATAACATTGTCGACTACGTGCCGGGGCGTCCTGATTCGATTTGCACAACCGTGACAGTCAAGCGTACTCGGGAAAAGGACGCATTACATCCAAAGGTAGAGAATCTGTCGCTCTTGCTAGTGTTGCTGTTTCCAACTAGTGAGGTCAATGAAAGTCCCTTAACACCAGCAGCAATTCGAAACTGTAAATTACAAAACATAAATCAAACTCAGAATAAATTTATAAAATAAAAAGAATTTTTCTAACGATTCCGAATCTATTTATATCTAATCTAATACGAGCACAAATGATTTTTTGACGTAACTTAAACTGTGGAGTATCAAAAAGCGTAGATAATAATTACGTAAATCCTCGGGGATGTTAAAAAAAATTATCACGACGATACGTGCCACAAGGTGCGAGAACCAAGGCGGCAACACCTAATTAGTCCTGTTATTTAGTTAGAGAGGCACCGAGGAAAACTGCGCTTTCTCGCAAAGGGATAAACAAAGAAGAAGAGAGAATGTGGCAAGAAAAGTGATAAAGAGGGAAAAAGAGAAAAATAGAGATGAGTTTACGGACACTTGAGCGGTGGTACAGAGATCCGTATCTCCACGACGTGTTTAAAAATAATTACCGTGGAAGATGCGACGATAGTCACGGAGTCACCCTCACCTCTGGGTTTCCTGGACCAGTAGAGTGGCCCTCATTCCACGAGGATAAAGGCCGACACCCAGCCACCCCCAGTATCCCACCAGAATTCTCCACTTCTCTTCCGGCACTGTTTCGAGTGGTCCTCACCTTTCAACCACTCTATCACCGGTGGTTAAAGAAGTAAAGACTGAAAGCCCCTCTCGATTGTAAAGGGGTTGCCCTGGCGGGGACGAAAGCCAGAGTTGATTCTGAATGACAATGTGTCAGGGTCTTGCTATCCATTCGCTCAAGCCTTATTAATTGTTCGGCAGCCTTTGCTTGGGAAGAAACTCGATAGCTTGGATCTAAAAAAGATGAAAAATTCGATCCCCACAATCAACATCATTATAGAAAATTCAAATTTCAACATTAAATTTAAAATAGTAAACATAGACGTGATACCTGCTCTTGTAAACTTGGTAACTAAAAAGAACTTAATTAAATAACTAAAAAATAGGGTAAGATGAATTCAATCATAGTTGAATTGCCTCTTTTCATTCAATTAATTAGTTTAGTAGTTTACTTTTCAATATGTTAAGGCTATTTTAAAACGAAAACTAATAAAATAGCTTAAAACTCCTTTTTTTAATAGTAAAAACACGATTTTTTTGTTGTCTTTCTTTAATTTGTATATGTATATTTGTTTACATATAATAATTTCTATATATATATATCATAATAATGTAATAGGCAAAACAGTATCTTTTATAGTAACGAAAACGTGTGCAAGACAATCGTACAGCGAAAAAAAGACAATCATACGTCCCAGTGTGACAATACGGTGGGGCTTCTTTGCTTCTCAAAATCAAGATTACTATATTCCTCCTTAAATCTTAAATACTATGGCAATAGTCTTGGTTTGGTCTTACGAGAAGAGATTACTTCTAAATATATTCGGCTTATTCTTATCAATAATTAATAATAATATTAATATCATTGTAAACGATGTTTCTAATCATTCTGTCGACAAAGATACCATAGAATCCAACGGTTACTATGCAATTCGTTAAAAAGATTAAATATTTAAAAATAAATACCATATGCACTTAATGACTGATTATTGCGTATCTATTATGCAAAAATAAATGAAAGTCTGAAATCTCATATACGGTACAAATTAATTAACATATACATTCCTTTAAATTCAGACATTTTAAAAATTTAAGATTTATTCGCAACTTATGAGTGAAAATTAGAAAATTAGAGATAAATAAACTAACTTAGCTATTAGCAAAGTTGAAGAAAAAATAATAGTATTAGAATCAGAATTTTTCAATTGTTCACATTAATTAACGAAAAATTTTTGCGTCCCTCTATACTAAAAATACAAAGCGATTCTAATTTCAAGCACAAATATTTGATCATTTTTCCAACAGATATTTCTGGAAAGTAAAAATCTCAAGATCTACACCAAAACTCCTATAAACTGCTCGAGGCACAGACAATAGAATTTCCTGTGTTACATTATAACTTATAGTAGTTACTTACTAAGCAATGTTATTGACTTTTTAAAATCGCTACAGAGTTACAATCTAAAGTAGATTCTACAATCTACTTGAAGTGTCCAAAGATTTCGTCAAATAGTAATCTTGATTTCAAGTGAAGTCGCAAAGTGATACTTCAGTCGACCCATAAATTAACTCGTTATCTAATAAAGTAAGTAAAAACTAGCATGTACAAAAGATACTTACGGACCTGTCCGCAATTAGAAAATAACATGTCGCATATAATATATAGAATTACCTCATTTAATACAATTAAAGAATAAGAGTTCAGCAGATTCAATGTAAGTTCATCGTCGTCAAACTAGATAATAAAAATTCCTATGCATATTGCAACTCCAAATATCAAATAATATTCTACTTTTAATCTCATTTATGTAATCAGAGACAACCAATAAATTTCAACATTATCGCACTGGCAAAAAATTTTCAAGCATACAATCAGTTTTCTACAAATTTTAAACTAACAATTATTTAAGCAAAATTTGAATTATTTGAAACTACATTTAAAGCTGCTAAGCACACTTTTTGTTTTGATCTTTAAAGACTTGCTTTTTAACTTTTGAGAAGGAAGGAACGTTTTGAAGATGATTTATATTTTTTTAATTAATAGAACGTAACTAAAAAACTCAAATCTATAGGCCCACATTATATTAGTATAACAAACTATTTCAAAGTCAATTTTCATCCTTTAATATTTGAGATTTGTAAATATATCTCTAATTTTTTTATATACTTAACTAAAATTAAAATAATCAGATTTTCCGAGAACATGCGAAAATATCTCTATATTGTTCTGCTTTTCTTAATGGTTATGGCTTTTATTACATAAAAGCACAATTTTTAATATTCATAAATCAGAAGAGCATATTCCTCAAAAAAGGGGTCTTCGACAGATTCAATTATTATATTGCAAAAATGCAGACACAATTCAACACTTCAAAAGATTCTAATTTAGAAGTTTTGATCGCTCTCTAAAAGACTTAAAATAAGTCAATAACAGGACATTTCAATTTTTTATAATCAATCTGTCAAACATATCTCATGCATTTGATACGAAATTAAATCTCAAAATCAAGGTAGCTACAAATTTTGAAAATCCTGAGTTTAAATTTTGAGAACTTGGGAACTTAAATATTTGAAAACCTGAAAATTTCAAACTAACATTTTAAAGGCTTCCAAATTGAAAACTTTAATTTGAAGTATCCAGTTGGTACATTTACCAATCTTAGTTGGACGAATTTTCAATAACCAATTCTCTAAAACTCAATTAAAATTCTAAGAAAGAATAAAATTCTGCCTTGTAATCTATTAGACAGTAGATTTTTACTCATTAATTTTGGAAGAATTGGTCTATCAATTTAAATAAAATAATTGATAAAACCAGCAAAATTCTAGGAATTTTATATTTAAAATTTTGTAGCAGCCATGAAATCAAAATAGTATTCTACCATTTGGGCAAGAAATAAAAGAGAAAACTCACAATAAAAGGTAGCTTTCACCTGCAAGATAAAGCTTAGGCTTCGTAATATCAATGATTGAACAAAAATCTTACGTAGAATATACATTTCTAAAGCGAAAGAGAGCATGAAGCTTATAAATATCACTTGGTCAATGAAGAGAGGGTTTGGAAGCTCGCTGCTTTAACCTAGCCAGTAACGCTTGCTCTCCCTCATCCTCAGCTTTGGACGCCCGAAAACTTTCAGATCTGTACTTATCTCTCAAGAACATCCTCCTCTCCTCTTTGTACTTTTCTATCCTCTCCCTGCACTGCGGATCTCCAAGATCCAATCCTCCAAGGTTTCTTGCATGCATCCTGTCAGGATTGCTAGTAGAAAGCATAGATTCAGTTCCAACATTTGGGGTGGAACTATGTTGAGAATCATCATAAGTTTGCTTCTTCGACAGTGAAGACTCGCCAGTCATTTGATTGAACTTCCCTTCATCTAGAGAACGACTGAGAGCCGCCCTGGTTGCTCTCGCATGGCGAGCACGCAGACAAGGTGGCAAATGTTGAACTCCGGTAGTAAGTTCTTCAGATTTCCCCCTAGCATCATCCAACTCTTGCCTCATTTTTCTTTCCCTAACAATCTCCCTTCCTATTTCCGAATCGAAACTCCTTCTATCTCTTGTTACTTCGGAATCGTAGCGTCTCCTGGAGGTAACTTGCAATTCTCCTCCAATGCCTCCAGATAATCTCTGTAAAGCAAGTTCCTGGAGAATAGCTGCCGTATCTCTCAAAACAACAGAATCGTCTACTGGCGATGAAGCGTTGGAAAAGGTGCAGGAGGAAGTCAAGGATGTAGTTTCAGAAGCTCCTTCTGGTGCATGAACGAGCTCGTAAGGTTGGGCTGCATTTTCCGAGGGTATCATCATCTCGTTGTTATGGATTTGAGTATTTTGAACCTGGTTTCGTTTGTCTAGATGTTTCAAGCGGTACTGATACTGATTATGACTACGCTGCTTCTGCGGACTGAGCCCAAAGCTATGGCACTTTTCTATATTTTTTTCGAAAGCCTCCTGGAGTTGGGAGACATTCTTCCTCTCGCCGTCCGATGAATGCGGAGGTTTATGGCGTTCAGGGAGCTGGGGGAAGTTCTCTTGAATTGAAGATCGTTTCTGGTTCTTGAATTCGAACTTCTCTTCGACTTTGGGTTTTTGATTGAATTTCTTCCCGTTTCCTTGATCCATCTTGCAAACTTCCTGCTCCATCTTACAAGCATCCTGATCCATTTTGTACACTTCTTGATCCATTTTACAAGATCCTTGCTTTTGGCTCTGGTCCATTTCAAATTTCTGCACCTTTAATCTAAGTGGAGAACAGGTCAAAAAGGAAGAAGCAATTCTGTCGGCTTCGTTCTGCTCTTGTTGAAAAGAACTTGAGGCTTTGGTTTCATCATACATCTCGCTTGATTCCTGAGCCAAGATCGGACTCTCTGTCAAATCACTTGTACCAATGCAGGAGGTGTCAGTGTCCACGTTTGACCCCATCGTTAAGTCTAGAGATGTTCTCGAAATGTTTTCAGAAGTAGATCGAAGTTGCGGAGCTTCTGTGGCAATAGCGGGATTCACGGTACCTTCCAAAGGATCTTTGGGACTGCTAGTTACACCTGTTGGAGTGGTGATCGAACCAATGGTTCGTTCAACCATGACCCACTCGCCAGAATCATTAGTATTGGAAGCCAGGGGTTGAGTATCTGTGGTCGTGAACATTTTATCCGAACTATCGCAGATAACGAAGCCGGAATCAGGTAGATCTTCAAAAGTCTGTTCACAGGACATGGGCGAGTCCAAATCTGTCAGGCTTGACAAAGGCAGACCTGCAAGGTCATTTGCCTGGGCGTTTGAAATACCGCTGAGTGGATCTTCGTTTGAAGAACTCCTGTCTCCAGTACTTTGCTTTTGCTCGGATAAGTTCCTGGAGTCAAAAATCTTGCTTTCTTCAGCAAGATAAGAGCTTAGTCTGTCAGATAATTGATCTCTCGATGGCGAGGCAGGATCGCTAGAGTCTGAGGAATCGCTAGAAGAGGGGACTAATCTATCGCAAGGTGTCATTTCTTGATCGAAAAATTCTGAAACGATACCGTTTGACTCGTGCAACATTGGTTGAGTCGCGGAAGACTCGGGAGACTTAACGTCGTAAGTTTCTAGAAGTCTGTCGTAAGTCTGCATACTCTCGCAGTGCTTAACATTAGTTTGACTGTCTACGTTGATAGACAACCTATGACTAGGGTCGGATACTTTATAGGAAGACGCGCTGTTTCGATTTAGCTTCTCAGAGCTGGTCTGCTCGTTATCGAGATCTAAGGGTAAAGTAAAACTTCGAAAACTTATCCTAGGGCTATTGGTTGGCAGAGGCGAGATGGAAAGCGAAGTCCCTTGTAAAGTAGCGGGGGTGAGAGGAGTTGAATCTTCCGATAAAAGAGGCAAGTAGCCAGGAGTTGTCAAGGGCGAGGGCGTCTCCATTCCATGGATGTCTGCTGATACCATCACCTGGAATTGAAATAAGTTTATGATAAGCAGAGTCGACAGTTTGACTATAAACTTGAGTTTCAATAATCTGGGAACGACTACTATTTTGGATTTTTTTTTCAGAAACAACAGGAATGTGTCTTGCCATTATATTTCGATATCAGCAACAAAAATGAAATTAAGTCATAAAATTGTTTCACCACTATTTAAACACATACACGCACAATAAAATAACGCACGATTCGACGGATAAGTATTCAAATCAAATCATTCCATCTGAAGAAATAAAACACTTTATTGGTATTTATTATTAATTTAAAACTTTTCTAATTTATTTATCTTTAAATGCCTGTCTACAAAATTATGGAGATTCGGTTCCATTCTCAATGCTGCCAGATCAGAACTTATAAACAGACAAGTTTTTCAATTATCTACTCTGGATTATTTACTGTTAAAAAATGGAGTGTTTAGTTCAAATTGTTGAGATTTATATAGAAAAAAAACAAATACTTCGTATCGAAATATATTGTTTCATTAACCTTAAACTTTGGTTATAACGCAACTATAAAATCTTATTTAAATAAAAACTATGAATATACACGAAGTTCAATTCTCACACATTTGTTATAAATAATAAATAAAAGTTCAGCTAAACTTCTCAGGTAATTTTTCATCACTGTTAAAATAATATAATGAAGTTAGTTACGATTAAATTATAAATCAATATATACAGTAGGAGATATCTTCTGTTAACCATTAATCATGTTACCTGGTCTGGACTTTGACTATCAATAAACCGGAGTTCAACATCGCATTGCAGCCTTTCCTCCAATCTTGATCGTTTCCTCTTTGATCCTCCATTAGCAGTAACCGACTGAGGCCCATTACTCCTTTGTCTTCTCGGCGAGGCTTCCACCGAAGTGATTCCAGTACTCTCCTCTTCTGAGAACATTCTCATCTCCCTCTCCTCCAAATCAAAATTGAGTTGAATTTCCGAAAGATCTAAAGGCGAGGATGTACTGGGTGCATCTGCCAGGTGATCAAAGTAGGAATCGTGTGAGACTGATCTACTATGACCGCAAGGTCTTGAGGGAGGAGGTCCCAAAAGAGGACCAAGACTATCTTCGCCATCCAAACTATCAGCACTCTTCACGGGTCTTAAGCGACGAAGAGAATTCACAGAATTGGGTTGAATTTCAGTTTGAGGAGGTGTGCCAACTTGTCTCGGCTTTTCTTTCGTGCCAGAACCGCCTCTCGCAAACAAGGCTCTCCAATTCAAGGATGGTGATCGCTTCGAGCCATTTCGTTTCCTTGGTGGCAAATCTATAACAGTGTGGTAGTGAATTGGTAAGCCAGCTGGACCAGCTCCTACTTCTATGTAATCTGCTTCACATCGAAGATTCCTGTTTCTGGCTTCTTCCAGACTCAGCAAACGGGCGGAGGTCGTGATAGCTAAGGATTTAGGCCTGCCTACCGGACCTTCTCCAAAGATCAGCTCAGCGTAACATATCAGGAATTCGGTCACTACAGCTTGCACTCCCACTCCCTGAAGTGCTGCTACTCCACCGACTTCTAGTTCTTTACATCGTAGGAGATTCGGAGCCCAGACAATCGCTACATTTCTTGGCGTCATTCCCGTTTCACTTCCTCGAGCCGCTACTCTCACCAAGTGTCGCATGAGGAACTCCAGTGTTCTGGAATATAATACAAAATTTTATCATTATTCTAAATTGGTATGTCACGAAAAATCATAGTGGAAATAGAGATCACAGTGTGAGATTATTAAAAATTACTTCTAATAATGTTTTACCTATAATGAGGAGGCGGTAACTTCCTGACAGTATCTCTCATTCTTCTCAGTCTTTCAGAATCGCTACCAGCTTGAACCGCACTGACGAAGGTGGAGTAAAGCTGATAGGTACATAGTGGATTTGGCAACTCTCTAAAGTACATTTTCAACAAGGACGCTACAGAATGAATATCCTGTAGGATACTTTCATCGGAATGCAAAGCAGGAACACGATCTTCGTCAAATGCGTGTCGCAGTCTTTGGATGTTCGACGTCACACCGCTCAAGCGATAAATCCCGTCGACTAATCCATGAGTCTCGATGAACTCAGCACAGCAAGTAAGAACAGCTGGCACTGAAAAATTAAATCAGAATTTATTTGTCTGGAGCCAAGGGTCTGCGATGGAGATGTTCAGTTTAAGGTGGGTTTAGAATTATCAGAGGCTGTTCACCAACTTATCTATGAAGGATATTTTTATTTGAGACAGATAGTTACCCTCGTGGCCTGAATTTAAAAGATGTTCTCCTAAATCGCAACCAAAGACTCGTTCCTTCAAAATACCGGACTGTTTCAATCTTCGTCTGGAGGGTCGGTTGAGAATGAAGGATCTAAAGAAGGCTATGAGTTTTCCATGCTTTCTCAGGACTGGCTTCACCGGTAACCTGGAACGGACGGTCGTTGAGACGGTCAAGTGACGAGGAACTTTGTCACCGATGACAGCGACACAATCTGCGGGAAAAAACCCCACAGCAAAGCCGTGTTTCCCACGCCACCATGTACTTTCCCCTGGAGGCGGCATGTCTATCACGGAGATCATATCTCCCACCTAAAATCATTTTGGTAATTTTATTATAACTCTCTACTTTTAGCTTTATCAAAACAAAATATATTAATTATGAAGAAATTTAGAAGAATGATTTTACTGTCGAAAGAATTTCAATGTAAAAAATTTTAATTACATGAAAAGAAATCTCATCTTGGGCTTGAGCAGTGTACGGTCTAACTGCGTAGGCCGCAGCAACAGCTGGTGTGTTAATCGGACATGAATCGGATTCGGGAACTAGAATTCTCCTTCCTCTATTGTCTAGTTGCAACCAATTTAAAACAGGCCCACAGTTTAGGCCCTCGTGACTCAGTTGCGAGAAGCGAATCAAATACTCCGTCAAAATATCGCAGCTGTTTTTAGGCCGATTGTCCGGAAGCTTAGGTAGGGATGAAAATTTTCTATCGAATATGCAACGATGCAATTGTTTATCGAACATGACAAAATTCTCATATGAACGTTGCAATGTCCAGCAAGCATCTCCCGAAGTTACTCTGACTTCAGAACTATCTGAATCATTCGATCCTTCGCTGAGTGAAACCTAAAAAAAATATTTTAAAAATGGGTTAGTCCTAAAACTTTCTGTATTCTTATTCCTAAAAGAATAATTTACCAGTTTTTTTACTTACCTCCAATGATCCCAACTCTACGTGTTCGTAATGAAAGTGAGCACACTCATCCAATTTTGGAAATCTGGCGATGCTACCCATATTGCTTCCGGAACTGACTGGTGTGCTAAAATCGTCTGTTCGATTACACCCCAACATCTGAAAAATAAATTGTCAATATTCAGTAATTTAATTAATAAAAAAATAAATTCCAATCTTAAATCTAAATCTCCGATGAACTAGACGTTACATAAAATCGTTAACAGTGAAGTAAAGAATATTGAGTTACGTGACAAAAAGTTCCTGATGAAGTGACTCAGTGAGAAGTTTAACGAATTTTAATTCTGTGGCATTGGATTAATTGTTATTAATTTCATTTACAATCATGAACCAAACTTAAAGCGAGTCTGCGTTGTCAATTGGAAATGCAGGGGAAAAGTGAATCATCGTGCGTGGAGAGTTTAACTAAGTAGCAGTAACTCTGGACACTCAGACAGTCCATGAATACCTAATACATAATAAGCTGTTTAAAGAGCTCTAAATGGATTTCAATTACACATTATATACACATTTCAGGCACAAGAATTCGATTGAAAGTCTCAAGTTTAAGTGAAGCCTTCAGGAATTTCGTACTTCAATTGCTCTGATAATTAGTTCTTCTTGGTGCTCTTTGAGTATCATTTTTTTAGTTTTTTGCTACCGACTTGAAATCCAATGAATGGAGGCTCTGTTCTCAAACCAAGAGGGAACGAGTTGCCATTATTCATTAACTCTGTCTTCACTCAATGTAGGTTGCTATTTGTAAAGACCAATACTTTTTTATCGACAAAAGTATTTCTGAAATCTCTAAAAGCAATTCAAAGCTCTTCTATTTAAAGGTGTTAGATCAAAGTTCTAAATTCAAAATTAAAATTTTTCATTTTTCTAAATAAATATTATATACACATTTCTATTTTCAGAAAGAGTACCCCCCTACATAGCGAAAAGATATTTAGTGCTAATATCTGTAGAGTATGTAAAATCATGAGTATGTGAAGTTAGAACTTGCATCCAACACTCTTAAAATTAAATACTTAATTTTTTTAATTAGCCACAAATAGAATATACGACAGATAAACGAAATTGAGACATAATTCTTCCTTCAAATTATTTCAGCTAGCAATTACTAAACCGAGATAAATTCTTATCGCTTGCTCATGAAATAAGAAGGAAATATTACATTTTTAAGGGAAAGAAAATAAAAGGTCTGACGAGGGCATTTTTAATCTTCCATTATTCAAACTATACTGTCCGATAGGAGTTAAATTTATCTGGTACGAAATAACCATAGCAAAGCATAACTATATGTATGATAAGTTTCATTGGAGCATTTGATATAATTTGACACGCTTTCGATTCGCGCAAGCAACGGTGAAGAAGACGAAATAAAAGAAGAGAAATAAACCATGAAATAAACGAAACCGTTCTTCTCTCGACTGAAGCGAGGAACAGTCACTTCCTCTTTAACTGTTAAGAGGAAGGACAAAGTAGGCATTCAATTATGAAAGCACTGTCAATTATATAATTTCCCAGGCAACTATTTCTTTTTGTTGAAAGTGTTATGTACGATTAAAAATACCCTGACCTACAGTTTCTGACAACGTAAAGAGCAATATTTATGCCTTCTTAAGTGAAGGAAGACTCTTCCAATTTATTTATGGAGCAATGAAATCATTTGTGAGGTGATTTTGGACTTTCTGCCATTCGTGGATTCTACCATGAGTCAGATTTATGAGATTTATTTTTATAAAATAATCTCTGCTCTCACAGACTCTATTGTACCAATAAATAGAGGAAGAAGTAAGGCAATAAAAAAAAAATCAGATGAAACATTCCAAAAAGAGCTTAAACTTTGATTAATAAATATATCTCTATAATTAAAAAACTTTAAACAATAAACATTTTTTATTTTAAACTGTATGTCTGATTAGTTCTTTTAAACGAATTTCCATTCTAATTGTAGAACGTGGAAAACTAGTATTATTAATTACCCGATTGTAAATATATCTTTCCTAGCTTTATTCCGCGATATGAGCCAAACCGTTAGTTAAAAGGGTGAATGAACTTCACATATGTTACATAAATTTTCTTGAACAAAAATTCTTCCCGCATTTGATATGGTTCAATAATAACGGATTCCTAGTAGCTCTGAGTTCAAGATGAGTAGCAGGAATCTAATTAATGGAAGGTAAATAAATACCCACTTTCAAATTACGGTCTAGTAATTTATAATTTTTTGAGTGTGTAATCGCTATTTGCAGCGCACTTCTTGCCTCTTTGCTCCCTTTAATCTTTTCCTGTTATATCAATCAATTTACTATTTCACGTTTTCAGGTTTCAAACTTTTAAGGCGAAACTCATACATTTTACAGAATTAATTAAGAACTACCAAAAATATTTTTTAAAAATGCTTTAACTTTAAAATTTAAATCTATGATTTATCACGGATGAATCCAAAGTATGATACAATAAACTGAAAGTATCTGAGATTACTTCCGAGAAATAGGTAAGCATATCAAGTATCCCAATACTGACTGACTATTAATTATTAGTCTCTGATTAAAAAAAAACAAAAAAAAACAAGGTATTTCCTTTGGAAAAACAGCGTAAATGATAACTGACTATAACGGTTCTTGTCTGTTGCAATTTGCTTTTGCGGTTGATGATCAGCAACATCAACATGCAGAACAGTACTATCTAAGTCTTTTTTGTTTTTTAATATCCAGGTCGAGACATTCATTGGTCATACGTAGAGCAGGTTACAAGGTATTTTTTCATATGTTAAGAGCGTTCAGGTTGGACTTTCGACTCTATAGAACTAAGTCTCGTAACTTGAAAAGCCATTGCGGTTGTTTGCAATCCAATGTTATCCACTTGGCTACCACTTTTACACGAGTGTTAAAGTCGTGGTATATCAAATTCAATTTGATCTGCTCTATGTACATATAGGTCAGCAGTGATATATTTAAGAAAACAATGATTTTCAAGGACGCTTGAAGAGACAGGCTGGAAGTTGTTTTCGAAATGAATCTTCATTTTGCACAAAGTTCCCGTTACTTTGGCTAGTTTTAAGAGCCTGCCTATCTCGATTCAGAGGTTTTATAATTCTCAGAAATCCAGGTGCAATGAAATCGAGTACAATTACTATTTAATGCGAAGATAAACTTCATTTCCAACGGTATCACAAATCCAATATTTCAATCCTCAGTAAACAAAAGCCTATTAAATCATTGAACTAATACATAGTTATTTTAATATAGATTTTGAAATTGGTTTTTTAAATAGTAGAAAAGTTCCAAAGCTGAGATTCTCCTACATATTCTATTATAATTTTATATGAAGTATAAAATAGAGAAAATGGAAAGTAATGTTTTGAATTTTGATTTACAAAAGTCGAGTGAAGCTCTGAGGAAATAATATAGTATTTTCAAGGAAGTAATATGCCCTTCAAGCTAAAAGTGGTGTTCAGAGAGCGATTGCACGTTTTCTTCGGCTTCCCAGTCTCATAAACATTCCTTGACATTCTCATTTCTTTCAGACTTGTACATACGTGCCATACTTTTTCTAAAGACTTTTATTTCATCAAAAAATTCACCGACTATCTCCATCATTGCCAGATTATTATGTTTCTATCTCTAATTCTCGCAAATAAATAAAAATAAGTATATCTCCCTATCTCCCTGTTTTTTTTACAGCCCTAATCTTCAAGTATTTGAATCCTAATAAGCTGAGCGTTGGTAATCTTTCACGGAACGACAGGAAGCTTAATTCTTGGCATTGAGAAACCATATTTATTTGCTTCCCATTTCCCACGGGGAATACTGAGAAAAACTCAATTTGAAGCCTAGAGATTACCGAAGGATTAAAAAAAAACTAAGCTTTATCTAAGAATATTAGTTTAACTTCTGATTTCTTAAAGAAATGTAAATTTTATATTAAACAATATTAGAGTATATTAAATACATTAATAATCATGATTAAATCACGAAAGTAATCATCTTTTACTTTTTACATTAAAAAAGCGAAGCGAAAAAAACTCCAGAGCTTTGAAATATGAATTCAAAAAATAATTTTGTATTATGTATTGATATTCTTATTATTAAATTCAACACTCATCAGAGTTTAAGTCTAAACCGGTCTACGCTCACTGAAAATATGAGAAACAGGTGATTAATTATAAGAATAAGAGAAAAGAGAATAAGACTCTGAAGTCTGTTAGATACATTAGAAACAAGACTCAAGCTTTCTGTTGTGAAGAAGCCGCACTAATTAAATCGTTTAAGGCCAGAGAAAATCAGAAAATACGAAGCAGCTGGGAAGAGGAATCAGCCTTAGAAGAAGAAGGTCGTAAGTACCTCTAGAGGACCGGAACAGCTGCTGCAAACGCCGAGAACGCGCCTCATCTCCCGTCTGGAGATGAGCCACTATTAAGGCGCACAATGAATCTGGACTTATCTCGAGGATGTCTTCGCGGACAAATTAGATTCCGTGGATAAAATGTCGAGTGTAGAGGCATTTCGAGTTACATGCGAGCTCACTCGGCCTTTTCACGTCCTCTGTTCCTGCACAGAATCTCGGGAAAACTAGGTCACCCGATCGGGAGTTCGAGAACCGGGACTCGGGAATCGCCAACGCGCGGTCGCATTGCTCCCTTCATCTTCCTGATGCCTGTATCGCGTGTCCAGAATATAGGGTGGCTCAAAAATGAGGACACTTCCGGAACGCACCCCTTAATATTCTACTTGAGATGGATGTCCGGAAATTTGACTCCTAAAGAAAAAAGATCAATGATATCAGTTATAAGACATGAAATGCATCCTTGTATTATTCATACAGAAATGCGGCTTCTTTAAAAAAGAGTAAATTAAAATATTAGACATAAGCTTTAACATTGTTATAGTACAGTCCATTTCAAGATTTGGCAAATTTTTTTAACCTTTCAAGAAATAAAACTTGACCTTGAAAATCAAAATTGAATAATAATTGTAGGTTTTTTGTACAGCGAAAAAAAGACAAAACTTGAAATAACTACATATTTTTACATTCATATTTTAAGATTCAATTTTCTTAAATAAGTTTCAAATAAATAGTCAGTATATATTTCTTACCTTTAGGGTATTGAAACCATCTTGTAATCTTAAAATTCGAGTTCCTTATTTTATATAATAAATATGATAAGTAATATAGATATTTTTTCGCTCTGTAGCTGTACTCATTTTTTAAATAGTATTACGAGTACAGAGCAAAAAGTGACTAGTTTTAATATTTTTTAAAATTTAATTTAAATATTTGTTTGCTTTACAGATAAAATTCTTGTTGACAATGTAGTAGCAGTATAAATAGAAAAAATATACAATTATAATATTTGTTTAGTAAAATGAGTAAATAAAACTTCTAGGTAAAAACTTGAATCCACCGCATTTAATAAATCATCGTAAATTGCTTAATTTGGAAATGGACTTTACGCTGTAAACATTCTCTTAAAAAAGTACAATTTCAAATTTCTGTCAAATGATCCGACTTCTTAGCTATGATTTGACAAAAAATAAATCATTTGCAAGAGAAAAATCAATAACTATGGAATGAGCCCCAGGATATCTTAGAAGTAGGAGGATTAATCGATTGAAACCATACATTTTAGCCACCTGTGAAGTTAAAAGAGCATGGTGAGTGCAATGACCAGCCGTGCAAGGAACTTTTTACCAATCTGGCTCTTTTCCAATTTTGTCGTTTTCGAGAAAAAATATTTAGTAAAAGAAAATAGAAAATATATTAATAAGATAAAAAGTATTAAAACTGGAAAGCTTTAAAATTTAATTTTTATAGCGATTAAATTTCTAATCTTCAAAAAAAAGAAAGCAGTCTATTTTAATTTTTTTTCGAATTCGAATATATTCGATTAATAAAAGCTTTCAGCTCATTATGGTTACTGGACTTCAAGTCGCAAATATCAATTCTGTGCTACAACTCTGAAAGCACGCTTTCATTAGAATTAGAAAGCCGATGATCGAGAGAAAAAATTTCTACCTTTCACTCAAAATGACGAACGTTGGTAAGAAACACCTTCGTCACGGACGACGACGTTGGTGTATGCTCATCTAGGAAACTGTGACGAATAAAAAAGCGTCTTCACGTGCCGCTTGCTAGTGCACCTGCTCGACAGTTCAAAAGACTCTGAACACTATCTCCATTTTCTTTCCATCAATATTTCATAAGTAGCGACCTGCTCTCGTAACATCCAACCTGTTCTGCGCTAAATTTTACGAGCACGATAGTGCTGACTAAGAGGCTGTCGAACCCGATAGCACAGAAACCTACAGAAATAGAAAAAAAAACCAAGGAGAATAGTACAAAAATATGAATATCTTACTTTTTTCTGATTTCAACATTACAAATTCTAATTTCTGTAAACTCACATCCAGATCCAAAGACCCTTCAAGAGAAGGCGGTGGCAATTGTACAAACATAAACTTTACGCCTGAAAAATCTAAACCACTAGTTCTTTACGCGAGAACTCAATAAAATAATTTTATTCTGATTTTTTTATATGTATATCACAGTACAGAGCAAAAAACATCAAATATTTTTTCAGTAAAGTATTTTGTACGTTTTCTACAATTTGAAGGCTATCGTAACGCTTATACAACTCACTAAATGTAAAACAGCTGAAAGAGCATTATTCTTAAAATGGCTTCACAGGGAGTTTAAATGTAAAATTAAACGGTATAGCTCGAAAAATTAAATTATTATTTTATACAGAGTTTTCTATTGTAGGAAGAAATGAATAATAAATATGAATGTGTAGACTGTAGATTTCTCGCGTACGTAATAATTATTGGTGTAGAGCTATCACATGTAAAGTTTAAGTTTGTAGAGTCACCACCGCCCCTTCAAGAGAGAAGCCTTAATCTTAAATTGAATCCGTAAATTCGCTTTCTACAGTCGACAGATTAATTCTCGTCGAATGATATTTTGCATAATTAATTTGCATTGACCCAAGTGCACTGAATAATAAAAATCGACAGAAGTTGGCCTCGAGTTCAATAAAACGCCGAAGATGGCTTGGCACTGATTTCATCCTTGTCGACGACATTTCAATATAAATACAATTATAAGATTCGAGAGACCCTCAGATGTTTTACACTGCCTCTTTTCAAGAGTCACTACTCACGCCTTTTATACGTATACTTTCACTGATGAAAGTCTACTTTAGAGTAATAACAGATGCATGAAGATAACTGGTGTATGACACGAAAGGTTACAGCAGTCTTGGAAGAATTATATCGCATCTGCAGCAAATTTAACTTCTTCCTATGGTAACTGTAGGCGTAATGTGTAACAATCAATTGTCGTCTCCACGTTTCACTACTGAAGAATGTAATCGTGGTTGAAATCCTTTCGTCGTGTTAATGAAAATTTAATGGGAAGCAAACACCTGCCTATCTTTATGGTCTGATTATTTCGCGTGAGTAAATATCTAAGGGCCATTAAATGATCATAGGAGGCTCGTCCTTCTCTCTTTAATGATGGTTATTAGGCCAGTTTCGTGTTCCTGGTTAATGATAAGATGAATAATGGTTACTTGAAATTCCTCTTTACGTAACGATATCTGTACGTCAGATATAAAATAAAATTATTGGATTACACATCCGTTAGAAACCTGTCTTGTTAAATTTATTAACCTGAGGAGTCACCTGGAAAATCTAGACTCTACCTATAATGGAAGAGTAATTAATAAATAGTTCTATAAACTCTCTTATTATTTCCTACACACCTTGTTTTTTAATTAAGCTGATTGTGATTACGTCAATACCGCTGACAACTCAGGGAAAACTATTTTATAATATCGGATAGATGAAACAAGCAATTTGTAAACGATTTAATCTATCGGGAAAATGTCACTTATGCCTCCAGTGAATTGAACACGAGGATGCTGCTGCTAGTAAATCTATTGATTTGCTCTCGTGAGCTCGATGGGTTAACTCTTAGAACCAACTACCAAGAGACGAAATAGAAACCACTTCCGCAAACTCGATGGGACACCCACAACATCATCCTAAGTTGTGATCGCAAACTACTTCCCTGCTATCATAACCCACGATTTATGTCTATTGCCTTGACTTCTGCCCAGAAGAAACTCAGATCTTAGACTAAAACTCCCCCTTAAGTTATCACCAAATAAAACTATCTATCAATCAAAATGATCACGTGCTATCAAAAAGCGACTCCTAAAATGATTAAAAGAGATCTTCTATTTACGTAAACATTTTAAATGGAACTAATTTAACGCCGAGGAAAATAAACCCAAGGGCAATTTTATAAAAGCGCGATGGCCCCATTCAAAAGCTTTCGTGTGAGTGAATGAAAAAAAAAAAAAAGGAAATAGATTAGAAATTTTAAAATCAGAATCTGAGGCTTGAGAAGTGAAGACGAGTTCAAGTTGTAAAGCAAAAAAATATATAAAAGATTAGGAACGCGATTAGATAAATTCTAGAGGATTGAGTGAATGAACGACGATTCAAGCAATTCCGAAGCAATTCCACTACTTAAAGAGGTTCAAGAGAATAATATGCGAGTGTCGTTTGTAGTTTCTACTCCAAAAAGTGGAACGTGGACGCACCAAGAATATATAAAATTAACGCCGTTCCATTCGCTCTTTACTAAATCTTCTTGCCAACGCAGAAAAGTAACGAGACTTGAAAACCTGCGGAGCCCACGCGACCGGCCTTGGAATTATCGAAGTTGCGTTCTACCAAGTTGAAATTCCTGTTGAATAATACTTACATTAAAGTTCTCTTCTGTATTAATAAAAAGTAAGTAATCAGGTTTTCTAGCGTGGACAACATTATACAAGAAAATACAATTTTATAAGTAAAGAATGTATTTAGAAAATGTAATTGTCTTATTTCAAATGTACTGTTAATTTTGCGTATTCAATTTCTGCTTTCATCTGGTTGCATCAAAGAGAAGAATTTTATAAAAGGATCCTTGAAACTTTCCGGAAAATTATCGTTCTATATACTGTACTAGCTTTAAAAGGCACTATTGCCCGGACCGAAAAATGTTTCTTTTGTGAAGTTCTTCGCATTTTCAATAGCTTTCTAGCCAAGGTTAAAACCGACATGTTACGGCCGTTCTATTCAAATGTAACAGAGGTAGGTAGATTCTGCAATCGAAGACGATCACTGGCACAAAGAAAATTTCAACAGACTTAGTTTATGAAAAACAAATGAAAAAGAAAAACTGAAAGTGTATTAAAATTATTTTCTTTTAAAAACTAGATTTTTTCCTTAATATTTTCGGGAACCGAGTTAAAAATATTATTCTATAAATTTATCAAAATGAGAAATGCAACAAGCAAGAAGTTTCGGAGGTGGAGAATATTTTACAGAGCCAATAAAGCATTGTTAGTCTAAAATGTGTGCTTTGGGTTATTTACTGAAAAAAGAACAGAGGGCATAAAAGTTGGATAAAGTAAATGCAGATGCATTTCTAAAATATTTCGCTGAGTCATATTTCTAAAATATGACTCGGCTTCTATGAAAATAGAGTATATTATCCTTTAGAGAATATCCACTAAAAATAAGCAGTTTATAAATGGTCCTCTCAAGCCATATAAAATCATATTCTTATTCGGAATTCGCTTTGAAAAAATGATTCTTATTTTAAAGTAAAAAAGTCAAAATAGTCAAAAAGCAGTAATTTAAAAATAAAAATGATAAATTCAACATCATGTACTTCATTTGAAGGATATTTCAAGGAGACGGACATAAATTATTTCCCGAGGGATGTATTTTTATACACCGGGAAGTTATACAAGTTCAGATTTGAGATCCGAGGATATACTCTCGACCTAAAAAAAAAAGTAAAAAATGAGAGAGACTTACCTTGGCTTGGGGTTCGATGTCTGTAAGCCTATGGGCACGAGGTCTCTCGGGCGTTGGTCCTGGCATCCTTTGCAGCCTCTCCGCAGATGAGGACGAGGATGAGGATGATCCAGGCCTTTGGCCCGATTTTCCACGCGCCAGGTTTACCGGATTAGCTATTCGTCCTTTTCCAGTGAATCTTCATTATTCTCCTCTCTCCTCTCTAACCCTGTAAAATATAGTGATATCAAGTCTCCTGTTAAATAATGCTTAAATATTAACAACATTAAAAAATATATAATTTGAAACAATTATAGAGTCCAAAAATTGTCAAACTATTATTATTTATCTTTTTTAATTCCTTAATGAAAAATGGGATCCTAACATTTAAAATTTTAAGATATATAAGTAACTTTCGTTTTATAGATTTCAGGATAGCAGCTGTGGAAATTTGATTATAAGCTTTGAATTGAAGGTTCAATTTCCTAGCAAATGGAAAAGGGACATTCCCGGGCGGCCGGAATTTCATAAAACGAACTTATAAGATGAATTCTGCTCCCTTCAATTTACCGAGGCCGTGTCGACAGATAATTTTATTTCGACAAATAATAAATAGGCATAACATAATGCAATATTTTAGCTGAAATACTTAAGTAGTTTCCTTTCGTGCAAGACAGCACAGAATCGGATTTCGAGGTTTTGCTCTATTTTAATTTTGGCGACCTTGCAAAATTACACAGACGTGTATCAATATTTTAACTCTGATTGCAATTAAAATGGTTCTCCACTTTTGTTTCTGTAAATTACTCTGTGTTTGATTAAAATATTTCTAAATGACAATCATGATATTTAGAAAGCAAATTTTCTTTACTAGTAACTTTATGTTTGAGTTTGCAGTTTTTATTTATAAAAAAAGATTCTAGCCATACCATGTCGATTTAGCTTCGACGTGTGTATTGCTAAGAATTTCAATTTCCCCAGCAACCATAAACATGTACAAAAGCTGAAAAATCCACTTAAAATTATTGTGCTATGTTCTTTCATGAGACTCGCGCCAAAAGCACAACGTTTCTTCACACTTTCCATTAAATCGCCTCGAGCACGAAGTGAGCTTGTCGTAAAAATAGTAGTCTGGTTTCGGTCTCAAAAGAACGTGTTAATGTTTGTGAAAAAAACAATGCGTGCACTGCCTCGAGAAAACTGCACATGAGACAACAAGAACGTTTACGAAGTACCTTAGAAGTGGAAAAATTACTAAAAAGAAGACATCTATCAAGTTTCACTACGCAAACTGAATGCTAACATTTCCATATTTATTATATATAAAACTGGAAATTACAATAAAATTTTAATTCAGAATTTTTTTTATTCCCCTTTTCGTTTTAAGCTATCTGGTAATTAATTATTTTTATCGAAAACCAATAATCTCTGAAAGTGTGAATTTTGAGAACTCATTTTTTTTACAAGGAGCCATGTGGTAATTTTTTAATGAAATTACATTTCAATTAGTTGATTCATTAAGACGACTTCATCTTTCATTGAGAAGATGAGAAACATCCGCGGAAGCGTCTCTGTGAGCCAAATTGCACGCATGTCAACACGACAGTTTTTTATTGTTTTGCTTCTTTACAACATATAGTGCAGCTGAAATAAAAATGTAACAAACTTGGGGCAAAAAGGCCCACTTGCATCCGCCTTGGTTCTTCATGAATTTCCGAGCTAACGAATGACCGGTAATTGAATGCAAGAAACACCAAATGATGCACTTGCTCTGGCAAGCAGATTTCTTTCATGTTTTTATCAATTTAAAATATTCTCTCGCTTATAAAAATACTTCGCAAAAGGCTTCTTGAAAATAATTTTAAAAATGATCATAAAATACAAATTTATTTCATGCATCATGAATCAAAGTTATATTCTTAAAGGTTCCCATCAGAATCCATATAAAAATATAAAAATGAAAATATCAATAAACTTGAAGTATATCGGGATGCAAAGCATTAATTGAACTATTGATATGTGACAACGATACGTAATGGGCTTGATAGACAAATTAAGGAAGGGCTTAACATCAGAGGGGAAGTTTACTTCCTCTGCAGATTTCATTACACCAAGGTCAAAAAATCTTTATACAACAATCACGCTAAATTCTCATTCAGTTTCAGTCCCCTTACTTATATTAAATAACAAATGAAATTTATAAATTAAACGAATTTAATTATTAGAAATCAGTGAGCATAAAGATGCAGGAAGTTTAGATTAATTGTATAGTGTTTGCGTGTTTCTATTTTTAAATTATAAAACAGAATCAACAAAACAAAAGTTCTACAAGTCATCAATTTGTTTTCAAAGAAATAGCATGCTATAGTCCGTACTTCGAACTCGTAAACTGAACTCGAAGTCGATTAAGCTCGGAGAATGTAACGAGACGCACTTTCACATTCAACAATCGAAATTAAAGCTAAAAATATCACCAGTGGCAGATCCTAAAATATGGATTACTTTCATATAACTGAAAATATTAGAAATTATCATTACAATTAAGAAAATAATAAAAATGAGAGAACAGAATTTAATTTATTTCAATTTAAAAAATTCTTAAATTTTATAATGATCCAGATCTGTTGTGCTGCCAATTGATTCCTAGAATTTAGTCGTCTTTTGGTTATTTAATCACTCAAAGCGAGCTACTCCAAAAGATTATTCTTCGACCTCGAATAAGTGTCTCATAAAACCCTTCCCATATTACTACGCACTCGCCATAAAATGTCTACTTGATTTCAATATAAGAATTGATTTCGATATAACGATGCCTCATTATTGTTATTTCTCAGGGAGGTAACAAGATCTACTCACATCACAAATCATCTTTTTCCCATTACATAAAAACAAAAAACAACCCGCGTTTTATAAATTCAAACCTCCACGAAATTAATAATTTACCTCCCTAATAATTTAAATTAAAATTTTAACTAGTATTGAAGAATATAATGGGATATTGCTCCGCCTTCTAGTCAATTTTACCTGCTAAGCAGACCTATATATTATGCAATGAAGTACCTTGGCAGGTGAGGTATACCTGCTTTAATTGCTATGTATTTACCTGCTTCCACAAAAACCACAGTATCCTTACGAACAAGCTTGAGATTATATTTCCTTTTCTAACGACAAATCATTTCACAGAAAAGATTACAATGAAAATTCCTAACATAAGGATACATTTCAGTTTTATAAAATCCAATTTTTTGTAAATAAACAAACAATCTCTCGAATTTTTTAAATTAAAGTATATCAGTCAAATATAAATGTGTTTTTAAAGTAAGAATTTGATTGGAAGAAAAGAACCCCCGTCAAATTTGAGATAAAAATACAACCCTACGCTCCTTTCTGTAATTTGTGAGCAGCTGCACGTATCAGAAACGTCACGAGGTTGATTTGCTATTATGTCACGAGCATCCGATATCGATAAGAATACACATTCTTCCTACGTGAAGATCATCCCTGAATAATTCTCATCGAATTTACCAAAAAAGTCAAACAATGGTTTCTCAAGTTTCAACGTTTTCTCCTCGATAATTTCAAATCAAAACGTAATTGTTTTTCAAGAAGTATCTAATTAAATATAACATTCTGAAAATCTAAGTTATATGAAGCTAAACGATTTCGTTTATGTATAGATGATCATCATTTTTAAATCCTAGCACATCATTTTCGAGCATTGCCCGCATGATTGTGATAATTCAACCATTCTAACCTTCAAACTTCATAAAATTTGTATTTGTACACTTCACGATTATTTTTTTTACCAAAAAATACTCACAAATTCACTATGAGTACTCTACAAATTGTAAAGTCGGAATCCCAACCCTTTTACTCGATCCACAAACCCCATAAACAGTGATGCTCCATTTCATTTTCACACGTCACGAACCTAAAAAACTGCACCCTTTAAAAAGCTAAATTCAAAGTCAATCTTTCAGCTCACAAGCTTTATAAATCCTCTATTAAAAAAGAAACCTTGAACCCGCCCAAGACCACTAGAACACAACTGTAAACAAGAAAACTGCCAACGACCTCAAGAACCTTAAGAAATCGTATGACAATATCCACCACTTCCGCCTGCATGCTCCTTTACAAAAACGAAGAGTCCTGGCACTCGCTCTATTATTCTAAAGCCATTTTAAAAACTAGATGCACTAAGAATTAAAGAATTTTAGCATCAAGAATATTGTCATGATAAAAAAAATTATTTTTAGGAAAAAATAAAAATAGACGTTTGGAGCAGAAGGCTCCAATCTTACGTTGTAAGAGGAAGTATGTAAAAAGGAATCATTTTATCGTTTTTCGTAAGTTCCAGGTTTATAAATATGGACAAAAGTACTGGTAGTAGATATTTTTACTTAAAGAAAGATAGATCGTAATTTATAAGTACGTACGTTCTTTTACCACTCCCGTTTTGAGAACCCCTTCGAGCAAAAGCATACGGCAGGCAAGACAAACATTGGAACTCGTTATAAAAACACGAAACTATTGGCCGACGCGAATCACAATTTAAATTATTAAATTAAACTAAATAAACCTTCATTTTTACGACAGACGCTGCTTCGCGGTCTACTACACTGACTGGGGTGGACTCAATACTCATGGAATAGGACATCGGGATTGGGAAGTGGGAAACTTGCAAGTGATTGGGAAGGTCCACGAGAAACTAATCTCTGCGCATTTTATTGCGCATTATTATTTAGTTTCGCGCGTCGCCGCACTTGCACTGGAGCCAAAATTCAAATTAGGCTAAGATTAATTGATTAATTTTCTTGAATATTTTTAATAGTTTAAATAGAACTTCTTCCACTTTTATTGCCTTTTCTACAAATAATAATTAGCTATTACGACACATGTTTTTAATAAGAATAATTTAATTTAAATGTATTTGAAACTTAAAAAATATCTTTCATGATTTCTTTAATTTCTTTAAACATAATAATAATAATAATAATAATAATAATAA
>JAUESI010000033.1:5499185-5533991 GCA_032275145.1 Synergus laeviventris | reverse complement strand
ATAATAATAATAATAATAATAATAATAATAACGGTAATTTAACGTCTATACTATAACAATTAAGAGATTTTTGGTACTTATCTCTACGTTAACTACGAATATAATGTAATAGAATTTTCCCTTCTACTTAATTTTTTTAAAACTTAATCTATAACAGCTTAAAAATACTTTTCGGCTCCTTGAAAATCTCGGAGGATTTGGAACGTCATATTGACATAATTACTGTGAAGTTTTTGCAATAAAATACTTTTAATCGCCAAATTCAAGTCTTCGACATTCGTTACACTAAAAAGTTGTAAACATTCGTGCCGAAATTCCTCTCTTAGGCTTAACTTTACGACGTTGTACATTGCAGAACTTACGATTGAGCAGTATTTGTAATCCTGATCCAATTCTACATTATTGTTATAAAGAATTATGGAGTCTCGAAAATACGTAAATTTCACTTCTGGATTCAACATATTTAATGAACTTATTTCTTTCAAAAGAGCTTCTTCAAAAGCTTTTAGGTTACAGAAATGTATGATAGGCTGAAACCGAAACACAATCAATATTTAATCAATTTATATAGAATAGATTTAGAAATATAAAACTCACCTTCATTTTGACAGAAATATATTCTTTAAGATGAGGAAATTCATTTATATCCTGTACTGAAGATAATTGAATTGATGGAACTTGATATTCCTTGTATACTATTTCTCCTTGAAGAAGATTATTTTCAGTCTTGAGTATCAATTTTGCACAAAATTGGTGCATTTCATTCATAATTCGATCACAAAGTTCGATTTTCCATTTGCCACAATTTGAAACTTGTACAGTGTACCCACTTCCTTCTTTCAATAGTTTTACGTCCATTCTCAAAAAGTCAAAGTAGACAACATTTCCTTTGATACTCTGTCTTATTCTCAGTTGCAGGAATATTTCGAAAAGCTGAAAGTAGATTTATGATAAATATTTATAAATCATGTTTCATTAAATTTAATTATTTTCTTCAGTAACTATCCAAATCAATATTCAAATTTCCAAATTATTATTAATTGTCCATTTTCCCGCTCGCGGTATACTGGGCGTATAATAACGCTGCTTTTAAATAATAAAGTGCTAATACTACCTGTAATCTATTAATCGCTAGCTGTAGTTTAATATTCTTACCTGCTTTATAAGAGCTACAGTTTCAGTAGCACCCAAGTTTCTTTCAAAGCACATTTCGAGGATAACTATTTGATAAAGCTTTTTCTAAACTTTTGAAATTGAAAATATTCCGATTTTTAAGTTTTTCTCTTCTGCTCCCGGTGTCGGATTTTTGAAACAACTTGACCTCCGTAGATAAAGTACGTTAGCTGCATTACCAGCAATTCCATCAATTACCAGAATTCATTGGGGTTCATTGGGGTTCCTGGTAATGACTGACAGGTTTATTCCAGATAAATACATCTCGTCCAGTTTTTGATGAAAAAGGGGTTGACAACGTTCGCTAAGTGATAAACAGTGATAGGCAAACTTAGTGTGCTGTTAATTTAAGATTAATTTGTTGTTTCGTGCATGAAAAGCACGAGTAACAAGCCGAATGACAAGCATCGAAGGAAAAACTGATCCTAACCTCCAGGAGGAGCAAGTGGTGACGGCTCCACCGCGCAAGATACGCCATCGGTAAGATCCTTGTCCTTGCAGAATCTCCCTTTTATCGAAATATTTTAAAGTTAATTGTTCTCATCGCATGCAATTTTGTCAACTTGTATGTCATGATAGGTCAGGGAAATCATTTTAAGAATTGTGTTGCTAGATAACACGAAACGCGGTTCCTTAGTTACACACATGCATGATTTTAACCAATCAGAGATAACAGCACGTCGCCTGACCTGCCGATCATCCAATCCCAACTCACTGTCAATCGTTTATGATCGTTTGTGATCATTTGATTACAATGCGTGAAAGTTTACAACGTATTAAATAAGTCAACAAATATTTTTTAAGGTATCATTATCATTTCTTTATTTTTAACAAGGAGAGACAGAGGGAGATGGAAAAAAATAAAAATTATCTCAGTATAGAAAATTCTTGCATTAAACAAAACAATTATTAACCAGGAGAATAGCAGTGAATTTATTTGTCACTGATTTTTCATGTAAGGATGCTGTTACATTTGCTATGATTTTAAACTGAAATTATATAGTTGTAAACCTTTGAAATATCAATTGATCAGACTTGAAAGCTTTTAGTTTGTATTTATCAATCTAACATTAAACGTTAGAAAATCTGAATTTAAAATTGAACTATCGATGACACACTAATTTAACAATCGTTAATATAAATTGGGTTAATTAATTGTAAGAGTATAAGAAGTATTTTCAGATAGAAAAGAATAATAAATTAGGTGAAAAGACTTGGACACGTTATATGTACCGTTGATTCATCCACATAAAGGCAAAACTAAATGCAGTTAGATGGGGATTAAAGTGGCACAAAGAACTTGTCTTGCATTAGTTTCAATAAGCCATAGTCAGAATAATCATGATTTTCCTGCTGTACATTTTATAAACATCTTTTTCAATTAGAAAATATATAAAGCTTTTGTTTAATTTAATCTTTCAAATTTTCGTTTGCAATAGTTTTTTTATTTATATCTTTAATATTTTTAATAAAATAAATGCATCAATTTAAAATTTGTTTATTGAAATTTATATAAGGAGAATTCAATGAAGCATTTTTATTGGAATAAATATACAATTACAAGTAAAAGAATTTCCCAGCAGATGTTTATTCCCCATTTGTCTGAAACAGTTTAACTAAAAGAAAACGTAACCTTCCGTCCTTCGAATCAATCAGTGATCCCCTATGTTTAGTTCATGCGAGTCAACGAGAGGAAAAACATCATTGTCGTTTCACTCTTCTTGTCGGCGAATTTCCGAACAAAAATATTAGTAATTTTTGGTAAAAAATGAAAACACAGGTATCTTAAATTGTGGGTTTTTTTCAATCAAAGTGTTATTGTTGTGTTTTTGCATTTAATATTCGTATTTTTATTTTAATACGTCTGAGTGAAAAGTGAAGACAATAAATGGATGATTGGCATAGTGTCAACTATTGACTGATGTTTGTATATTTAGATCATCAATAAGTAAGAAATACTGCCTTTAAGGTTAAAATAATCTTTATATAATTATTATAAGATAATGTTATCGTTGAAAATATCTCATAGAGACAAGTATTTTTGATGGTAGAAATTGTTTGAAGTTAGGAGAAATTTACACAAAGTTTTCAATTCTAATCCAAACCTTGAACGTTGAACTTGTATCGAAAACAAGACTGACTTCGAAATATAATTTGTATATTATTTATACTAATTTTATTATATACCCATAAGGCATTGTATGAATTTTTATTTTAGCTCACTCGCACACATAAATAAAAATTAAACACCTAGTATTCATCAGTATTCAGTACATATTTTAACTTTAGACACGTGGATTAATTTTCTTCGGATAAATTGGAATGTACTAAATTGTAAATATTATTTACTGATCTAAAAATAATGATTTTTTTTTAAAGATTTCTAATAGGATAAATCATAACAAATTGTTTGTTAAACTTCTGCACGTCTGGAGTTCGAGGAACAATTTATACATAACTATACTTAAAGCAACTTTGTTTCTTTTTGCTACATTAATTTCTAAACAACTCTGACAGTTAAAAACTCTTAGCAGGAAAAATTACTGGACGCGATTTACGTTATCACTTAATGTTATCATCGCTTATGCAGTTGTTATATATTAATATTGTATCAGACTAGTAACAACATCGACAGACCAATTATATTTTTTCTTGTTAAAACTGAGAATCTGTATTTTTTTAATTCTGGAAAAACCAACCAGTTTAAAAGTTTTTTGAAATCTCGATTTTTCCTAATTTATTTAAATGATCTAAACATATTGAGGGACTAATATCGCTTTAGAAATGACTCAACTTCGTTTTAGTTCTAGTGGTCAATAAGGTAACGAAAACACGATAAATGTTAAATTCAAATATAATTTTTATCACCATTCGTTTGTCAGGTTTCGAACAGGCGGTGGTCCATGATCGATTGGCGTGGCCAATGGAAGGTCAGATAATATCAAGGTTACTGGAATTAATTATTAAATCGAGCAAAAAGGCGAAATTTTGCTTAAGATGAACGCGTGATCGATAATAACGATTTACATCAGTGCAGTGAGTAATTTTACTATCAGTGAAAGTTGATGAAGTTTTCCATCTCGTTTTTCGCTAAAACTCGATGTTTCAATCTATTTTCCGCCGTTTAGAGTGAAACACTATTATCACATTTATTCGTATAAACAGGACATTAAAGTCGAACACGGATACTTCACGTGCTGTCTGCTTTGTTGTGAAGTTTCGCGATAATATTGTGACTGAAATTTTTCAGACATTCCATTTGTGTCTAAAACTTTATAATCTGCAAGAAAACTGAACATTTTAGTTACAATAATTTAACTTGTAATATCATTTTATGTGTAATTTTTTTAAAACTAACCTTTCAAACTTATGCGTTTAAAAGTTATGAATAATTTCCACGGACTAAGAATAAAAATTAACTTTCAATGACAGTGAACTCAAAATTCATGCATCGTTTTACAGTATTGAACGTCATCGCCTTTTTACTCAAAGACATTAAAAACTGTCTATCCTTGAATTTCAATCCAGTATTTGAATGCTGTCTTCAAAAAATATTAATTCTAATTTCAGACAACTTCAAACAATTTATTTTCTACATTCTTTTTGCGAACTATGAAAAGATGATATTTTGAAGTTAGATTTTCATCTCTCCATTTTACGCAAAAACTATTCATTTTTTTGCTCTATACACACAATTATAATGTGTGTTGAGTAAAATTAAGAGATTAAAGTTTGAGCCGCATTTTATTTTGAAGCATTTTTATTTATTTTCTACTTTTTCATTTCTCAGATAGATTCGAACAGAAAAGTGAAAGTCAACAAATACTTGCTCGTGAGATATTTACCTGATTAACTCCCTAGTTGATTGAGATTGCAAAGTGGTGGTGGTAAGCATTGATTGTGACTGAACGTCGAGACTGATCATCACTATACTTCGTACGCACAATCACGATAAAACTAAGTCGATACACATGTCTCGACCCTTTGATCCCATCGTCCGGTCATTCTGGGGACTCTTCGCCACTTGCTGATTCGCGTATGAACCACCTCGACTTCCTCAGTCCGTAATCGACGGTCTGTGAGGACAACAGGAAAAGAAGAGGAAGCCATGGTACTCTACCCTCGACCTTCTGTTTAACAATTCTTCTCATCTTGATCAGCCAATTTGGAACCAAACATCAAGAACTTCATTTTTAAAGCACCAAAAACTTGGATTAATTAAAAATTGACGAAATCGGAACAGAATAATAGAGAAAACCAAGAAAAATTAGAACAATTCTCGTCAAGATCCTGAGGCTCTTCTGAAGAAAGCTGGTATGCTTCGAGGTCTTCTGGATGCTTTCACCGGTACATCTTACCCGCATGCAAAAAATCAGCATTTTGCTTTTGGTGAAGGACTTAAAACGATCATCGCTCTATTAATTTTCAAGGAGAATTCTTTGACTTTTGTTATCGTGAGTGGTAGAAAGTGCTCTTCTATCTTGGAAGCTTGAGCGAGGTTCAAAAATGGTGGAAAGAGAGAAATGGAATTTTGGACTGAAGATCATTATATATTTTAAAGTTTAACTTTTCAAAAAATGTTTAAAAGTGCCTTAAGTCCTGAAATAGTTTCGGATGATTAGGGGGAATTCTTCATTAATTTTTGTTCCGATAAAGTTTTGAATTTTTCAAATTGAAGAAAAGGAGAGACCTGCTTAAAATTGAAATTAAATCAAAATCAAGGCTTCTAAGTATTTTGTATTTAAGGAATTTAAAATTATGTGAACTGATTAGACATTACACATTTGCATTATCATTTGCATGTGACGTAATACTAATGAAGTTATACAGAATATTCCATCATTTACACTTTTACTAACAAGTCGATATTAACGTTTTCCTATTTATAAATAGGGATTATAAATTAATCAATATTGCAAATAAGGCATGGGTTGGGTCTTATCTAAAATCGCTGGTATAATATTTATAGAATATATTTTATTATAGATATAATAATAGATGTTTTAACTTTTAAACTAAAAAAAACAGCTGGGAGTTCGATCCAGACTGTGCCTCACTTGAGAGGCTTCAAAAACTGAAGCGATGGAAAAGTGTTTAGTTCCTTATGATTTGGTTTAAAATGTTTGTGTTTGAAAATAATCATTTTGCAAAAGCTCTAACCATTATATTGATATAATTTCAATAAAAATATATCTTGATGTTCGATGAATCACTTGATGTTACTCGAAAAGCAGTTCACGCAAAAGCATATGCACTTTCATCCTTCAAAATCGAATCTTCACTCATTTGCTTAACTCATCTGTGATAAAATATGTACAAACCTGTTTGTCTACTAAAAACTAACCGGCATGATTCAAATCGCCTTTTACTAAAATTTCCTCTACCAAGAATCCTCTTTAACAGCTTGTCCTGTGAAATGATTTAATATTAATATTAATGAGTATCACTTTGGGAGAAATGGCATGGAATACATTTAAAAAATCCTGGAGTGGTTTTCTGATGGCTTGTGGGTTTTCCTGGATTGTGGAAATAAAGATCATAAGTTTATATTCTTGCTCGAAAATTGTTTTGAAGGTAACACCATCCGAAAAGACAAGTTTCGCCGAATATCGACAGATAGTGCATCCGAGGACGAAGTAAGAAAAAAGGAAATCAAGGATTTTCAAAATCAATCTCAAGCCAAGATGACGGATACTGCAGTGAGTTTTGTCCTGGGGGACCCAGATCCCATGGAAGAACTAGAAACAGAGGACAGTTTTCCAGATTCTGATGCTAATGATAAGCTTCAGCAACAACAAATCCTTCCTGGATTGGTTGAACGCCGAAAGCGACTCAGGTGAATTTTTTTTTTTTATGATTTTCAACAAGTTTTCTACTAAACAGAAAAAACACAAGAGATGGTCGTCGAACTTTCCTATTCGCGTTATTTTGATTATTTTCATTTGTATGGAGTTGATTCAAAATTATATTTCAAAACTTGTTTTTGAATTTATATAACTGTCTAAAATCATTTTTGAGAGAAAAAATTTGAGGAAAAGCTGAACGCTTATTGCCGAGTCACCTTAGTGGCCCCTAAATGAATATTTACAAGCTTCCTTGTTTGATTATTAAAGCAAGTACATGAACCTCGAACGTCGCTCAAAATGCAGCATTTTTTATTTAAATGAAAGAAAAAACGGTTATTTAATTTAAGTTTTCTCTAAAAACTTGGTGCATTTTAAAATTGAATAAATAGCTGTAAATAGTATTACAGGGTCATGGTGGCCAGTTGGCCACAAGTCAGGAAAGTTAGGAAAAACAAAATTCGTTCTAGAAATTCTAAGTCAGAAATTTTGTTTTCACATGAAATATGATAAATTAAAAAGTAAGAAACCTTTAATTCAAACAATATAAGAAAGTAAGATTTTTAAATTATGAATCTGGGATTATAAATAAAAATAAAAGCGAACAATCTCAAGTTTATTTTCCAACTGAAAAATAAAAAATTAAACACGTGCATTTCTATAGCACGTGGTCACGTCATAATGATAGGATTTTTATTCTTTAACGGGATTGGTTAAGAATCTTCGTCCGATATCAGATGATCCATTCGTTCTATCCTTCTCTTTAATTCCTTCTCACTTTCCCCTTCTCAATCTCAATCAGAAAATACTTCTTACATATTTACAGTCAATAATGCAATTCTTTTTTCCTAAAATAGTAGCTTCATAATTAAAAAACTTAAATCACTATTTTCTTTATAAAAAATCATCTTCATATTACTTTATGATATTTTCGGCAACCATATAATTATGATTGAATAAGAAATTTAGCATGGGAAATTAATATGCTCATTTAAATTGCCTTAGACCAATTAGACTTTAATTGAATTATATTTGTCTTCAATTTCAAACAATTTTTCTCGAAGAATGAAAAATATCGTTAAGGTCGCAGAATCATAAAGTCAAAATTCCATTAAAAAATGCAAATTTACAAAAAATTTGATAAACAGCTGACGATCAATTTTTTAGCGAGTAGGTTCAAGTTCAAATACCGGTTTTCTTTGTGAAAAAAAAGCTTAAGGACACATACAATATGATTGAATAAATTCATAAATGGCACGATTCTTAATTGAGCGATAGTATATGTCAGAAAAAAAAGTAGTGGGGCCTATACCTGGACTTGGCCACCTCATCGAATCGAATCCTCAACTCAACCTCAACAGTAACGAATAGTCTCCTGAACAGGGAAGATCCTTTCAAAATTAATTTACATATTTTGTTCCAACCGTCTTAGATTTTTCTTTAAAGTCATTTGTGAATTAATATGCTACAAAATTAAGTAGTCGTAGACAAACTTTTACAAGGTGTTGTAAATCGGTGTTTTTTTTTTATTAATTTATATAAAGAATGTTATTTACTGCATACGTAATGCGAAAGTGAGTGAGACACAAGTGAAACCCAAACGTGCTTTATCATAAGTGAGAAAAATTGCAGGAGATTTTTTTAGACATGATAATTTGAACAAAAATAAGAGATTTTGTCTAAAAATGTAGTCCGAGGTTTCATTTCAATTTGAAATAAATGGGTCCATTTAAAATGAAGAACCAAAATTGAGGATTGAAATTTCATTGACCAGTTTATTGGATTCTTATATGTACCAAGATAGTGATTGAAAAATGACAAACGCGGCACTTTTTTAATTCCCAGACCCAGGAATGCCATGATGACAGAATAAGTCCCTCAGCACTACTTTACAGTCAATATAAGTATAACCGGCTTTCAAGATTTAGTGTGAGCAGAGCAAATGTATTCTCCTCTTGATGAGATCAGTATATCTAGAAAAGAACATTTTTTATAGAATTCAGTGAGAAATTTTTTATTTACAAGCTTTATAGTCTGGTCTCTATATCCCCTAAATTGCTTATAAAGAATTTAAAACGTACACAATTTGGATTAAATATTTTTGTATGCTATAGGGACAATAAGACCTGGATTAGGTTTTTGAATTTTTAAAAAATTCGGGACTTATTTTATATCCTCCTGCGATAAATTTCTTCAAATAAACATTTTACTGATTTTATCCAAAGCAAAATTGTATTTTTTTCTTTTTTTTTTTTTTTTTGATAAGTTAATAATCTAACAATTTGTAGAGGGAACCAATTTGTGGAAACCAATATAACATTCCATTTTCAAGGTGAACATCATTGTGTAAATGAACAAAGTTCAAAGTCTTGAGAATTGTGGAAATTTGTTCGTTTGAAATTATTCACACAAATGAGTTAAAGTGAAGACAAGAAAGTCAAATAGAGAAGATGAGAGTTGACCTCGTGAAAATAATGCTGTTCCCGTCCAAGATAGAAGACGTCAAGGAATTTGTGGTGCCCTGAGAATCCTAGAATTCAAAATATTGATTTACCCAATTCTCGAAAATAGAGAACACATTGTTTCGATTGAAAGATTTCAACATTTCACAAATCTCTGCCTCGGATTCAGAATTCCGTAGATATTTCTGGTTCCGAGTTTTAGATAATTTTAAATCCCTTCGTCTTTTAACTCCACTTTGGAATCAGTTTCTTGAGACTTCCGTGATGAAACGTATAAAAAGATTTGTCTTAGCACAAAGTGGTGAAAAAGACCCTATCTGGAAAAGTTCTGACAACTTAATGGCTGGAATTGTCAGAATGAATAGTGAAAATAACGAGGAGGATGACAAGGAGGACTTGAAAGCAAAACCACCCACTCAGGGTGAAACAGCTGCGGGGTTAACGTAATTAAAATTCAACTTTATATTTTTTTCGATAATTGAGTTGTATCTGTCATTACAGACCGCATTAATCGAAATTTTATTTCAGATGTAATTCAAGGTCGAATTTAAGGATGTCATCAAATTAAGTATTCCAAGATACCTTCGATTTTTTCATGCAAAAGATGCTGAAATTTTTAAAAGAAAATTAGATGCCAGTCATTATCTGATCGTTTTTTACTAGAATAATTGAATTTTATTATTATTTTATTTATTTTATTTTATTTTGAAAAATTAAAATATTTAAATTCATGATAAATAATACCTACATGGTCAAATTATGTATCCTATATAAAAAATCTATTCGATAATATCTCGTATACAATGAAATGTGTTATGCGAAAAATTTTAATTAACGGTAAATACATACTTTCTCCAATCTCATTCATACTGTTTCTACGCTCAATTTTACGTCGTTTTGATTCACAATCTCGAATGAAAAACGAATAAACTGTACATATTTCACTAATTATAAATGGAAGATTGAAGAATGTCCTTTTCAATCGAATTATTTTAATTATTAGTGATGATATTTCATTTATATATCTTTCTATACATTTAAATGTAATTAATTAAAATTAATTTTATCATTATTTGCCACTATTTTATTATTTTTAGTTAAAAAAAATTCTTTTTTTCTTATTTAAAAGAATACTTTTATTATGTTTCTTCTGTGAAATAATTCTCTATCTTTTCAAATCAGAATTAAACGTTACATTTTTGTTTTCAGGCCCAGCATGTCGCAGGGCACGGTGATGATTCAAGCGCCGAGCCGTCAACTGGAAAAAGATTTCACAGTGGCCACACCAGAGGAATTTGTTCGTCGTTTTGCTGGTACAAAAGTCATTAACAAGGTATAATTACTTGAATTTGAAACTGATTTAATTTATATTGTACTCCCTGAAAAAACGGATCCACTGAAAACAAGATTAATTTACTTAGACTTATTAAATTAAGTTCAATTTTCTAATATATTAGTTCACAATCACAAGTTAATTAAAAATTTCTGAAACTATTAAATTAAAAAGCTTTCAAGTATTTATTTTTCTGAAATTTAGGCGAGACAAGTGTGTCATTAATTTATCTTTAAATTTAATCCAGTTTGTTATTTACCTCTAAGGAAACAAATGACCATACTTTTTTCATATGAAAAAGATAAAAAGTACACTTTTAGAATTTATTATTGTGTATACAAGTAACTTTATCCTTGAAGAGTGCTCTTTGAACTTGTGCAATGACGTTTAACTCATTAAGTTAATAGTTTTCCATTTATAGTTTTGCATGAAGCAAACTAAAAATAATCTAGTTTATTAACATTCAATTTTGAACCCATGAATTTGAAAATGTTTTAATCTTTATGGGCGTTGGGCTTAAGTACGAACCTAAAAATTCAGTTTCTCCATTTTACTCAGCGAATATTATAAATAGATATATTTTTTTGTTCTACTTTCGTTTATCCGAAAAGAGATATTTTTCGCTTTACACATGTACTCATATTTGAAAAATAAGTACCACTATAGACGAAAAAAAATCTAACTTGATATTTGTTAAGAAAAATTTTTATTTTAATGAGCTAGATACATATTAATTTCTATTTTTAGGTACTTATCGCTAACAATGGAATTGCTGCAGTCAAATGCATGCGATCGGTTCGTCGATGGTCTTATGAAATGTTCAAAAATGAAAGAGCTGTGCGTTTCGTAGTTATGGTCACTCCAGAAGACTTAAAGGCAAATGCGGAGTACATTAAAATGGCAGATCAGTATGTACCAGTTCCAGGGGGATCTAATAATAACAATTACGCTAATGTAGAACTGATCATCGATATTGCTAATCGTACTCAAGTACAAGCAGTCTGGGCAGGATGGGGTCACGCGTCCGAGAATCCAAAACTGCCAGAATTACTCCACAAACACAATATTTGCTTTATTGGTATGAAAAAAATTGATATTAAAAGTTTTTAACTTTAAACAAGAACATAATTTAAACAATAAAATATCTTCCAGGACCTTCGGAACGTGCCATGTGGGCTCTGGGAGACAAAATTGCTTCTAGTATCGTGGCCCAAACCGCAGAAGTTCCAACCTTGCCCTGGTCAGGATCGGAATTAAAAGCCCACTATAGTGGCAAGAAGATCAAAATATCATCTGAGCTCTTCAAAAAAGGATGCGTTTCTTCCATCGAAGAGGCTTTAACAGCTGCGAATAAAATCGGCTTTCCAGTGATGGTGAAAGCTAGTGAGGGAGGAGGAGGAAAAGGAATTCGAAAAGTGGAAAATGCGGAAGAATTGCCAGCTCTATTTCGGTATATATCTAATGATTGTGAAGACACAATTCTTAAAGTAAAATATAAATTCTATTGTGCAAAATCCCTTCAATATTTCTCTTTTTCAGGCAAGTGCAGACAGAAATCCCAGGATCTCCCATATTTATAATGAAGCTGGCAAAGTGCGCTCGGCACTTGGAAGTGCAACTTCTCGCCGACAATTATGGAAACGCGATCTCTTTGTTTGGTCGCGATTGTTCAATTCAAAGAAGACATCAGAAAATTATTGAAGAAGCGCCTGCTGTCATCGCGAAGCCTGAAGTCTTCGAAGAAATGGAAAAGGTGCTTATCTTTTAAAGCTGAATACGTGTTTTTTAGGCTTTATTATGTTTACTTGAACTTAGAGGCGTTGGATTCAGGATAGGTTTTCGCTGTGTAGATATACCCTCTTTTGAAATAGAAATATGCCTGCAGAGCGGAAAAATATTTAATTTAAATACTTTTTGCGTAAAATACTAGAATACTGTTATATTTTTTTAAGGCGGCTGTGAGACTCGCAAAAATGGTTGGATACGTTAGTGCCGGCACGGTTGAATATCTCTACGATCCATCTGGTCGATATTACTTTTTGGAATTGAATCCCCGTCTACAAGTCGAACATCCTTGTACTGAAATGGTTTCCGATATTAATTTGCCTGCGGCACAACTGCAAATCGCAATGGGTCTTCCATTACATCACATTAAAGACATTCGACTACTCTACGGAGAAAGTCCTTGGGGCGATAGCACTATAGATTTCGATTTACCAAGGCACAAACCACAACCTTGGGGACACGTCATCGCTGCGAGAATTACGAGCGAAAACCCTGACGAAGGTCTAAATATCAATATACATATTCAGTTATAATCATTATCGCTTGTTATTCAGCTTGAAATAATTATTAAATGATTTTTTGTATTCCAGGTTTCAAACCAAGTTCTGGAACGGTTCAAGAACTAAATTTCCGATCATCGAAGAACGTGTGGGGATATTTTTCAGTAGGAGCATCCGGTGGTCTCCACGAGTTTGCAGATTCGCAATTCGGTCATTGCTTCTCATGGGGAGAAGATCGACAACAAGCTAGAGAAAACCTGGTAGTGGCTTTGAAGGAATTAAGTATCAGAGGCGATTTTCGAACAACTGTCGAATACCTAATTACTCTTCTGGAAACTGACTCGTTCCAACAAAATTGTATAGACACTGCCTGGCTTGATGTACTGATTGCTGAGCGAGTGAGAAGTGATAAACCAGATGTTTTACTCGCTGTCACCTGCGGTGCTCTTCATATTGCTGATAGAACTATCACTGCTACATTCTCTGGTTTCCAAACTGCACTTGAAAAGGGACAGGTTCAAGCAAGCAATGATTTGAATAACGTAGTAGATGTAGAGTTGATCAACGAAGGCTTGAAGTATAAGGTACAAACAACAAAATCGGGCCCAAACACTTATTTCCTTGTGATGAACAACTCCTACAAAGAAGTGGATGTCCATCGACTCTCGGACGGTGGTTTGCTTCTTTCCCTGGATGGTGGCAGTTTTACGACTTACATGCGGGAAGAAGTAGACCGCTATCGAATAGTAATAGGCAATCAGACCTGCATCTTCGATAAAGATAACGACCCTTCTCTCCTCCGTTCACCTTCTGCTGGCAAGCTTATAAACTTCCTTGTAGACGACGGTGGCCATGTAGAAGCTGGCCAAGCCTACGTTGAAATCGAGGTCATGAAAATGGTCATGACTTTAACTGCTAGCGAAGCTGGAAGTGTTTTCTATGTAAAACGTCCTGGAGCTGTCCTCGAAGCCGGAACTCTTATTGCCCACTTAGAACTCGACGATTCAACCCTTGTAACAAAAGCTCAAGATTACACCGGCCAATTTCCAACTCCAGTATCTCCTGCCGTTCCCGAAAAACTCAATCATCTTCACTTAAAATATCGAGCGGCTTTAGAAAACACTCTCTCTGGTTATTGCCTTCCAGATCCGTATCACCTTCCAAGACTTCGAGAACTAATAGAGAAGTTCATGAATTCTTTGCGAGATCCGAGTCTCCCCTTACTCGAGCTACAGGAAGTGATCGCCACAATTTCAGGAAGGATTCCAATATCCGTGGAGAAGAAGATCAGGAAACTGATGACTCTTTATGAAAGAAATATCACCTCGGTTTTGGCTCAGTTTCCGAGTCAACAAATTGCGGCAGTGATTGATGGACATGCAGCCACGCTTTCAAAACGCGCTGAACGTGACGGCTTCTTCTTGACAACCCAAGCGATAGTCCAACTAGTGCAGAGGTACCGAAATGGTATTAGAGGTCGCATGAAAACTGCAGTTCATGAACTTTTGAGACAGTACTACATTGTCGAGAGTCAATTTCAGCAGGGACATTACGACAAGTGTGTTTCTGCATTGACTGAAAAGTTCAAGGACGATATGACTATGGTGACTTCAACGATCTTCAGCCACAGCCAGGTGACTAAGAAGAACATTCTTGTCACCATGCTCATTGATCATCTGTGGGCTAACGAACCCGGATTAACAGATGAACTAGCCAATACTTTAACCGAATTGACTAGTCTCAATCGCACTGAACACAGTCGAGTTGCCCTGAGAGCAAGACAGGTTTTGATAGCAGCACATCAACCCGCTTACGAACTTCGGCATAATCAGATGGAGTCGATTTTCCTCTCTGCTGTTGACATGTATGGTCATGACTTCCACCCTGAGAATCTACAAAAGCTGATTCTCTCGGAAACCTGTATTTTCGATATTTTGCACGACTTCTTCTACCATATGAATCGAGCCGTCTGCAACGCTGCCTTAGAAGTTTATGTTCGCAGAGCTTATATTAGCTACGAGTTGACATGTCTCCAGCATCTGGAACTTTCTGGGGAAATTCCTCTGGTTCATTTTCAATTTATGCTACCAAGCAACCATCCAAATCGTCAGAATCAATCGTTGGTGATTCACAGGACTGGAGCGATGGCAGCGTTCCAAGATCTAGATCAGTTCAGTCAGTATGCTGACGAGGTCTTAGATCTCTTGGAGGATTTGTCTTCACCTAATTCGGTATCTGCAAAAGTCTTGGAAGCTGTAGACGCAGCTGGAAGTGAATCGAGACACAGTACTTCTATAAATGTTTCCTTGAGTACAGCAGCGGAAGGAACGCCTCAGAATGAAACTGGTGATAGACCAGCAGAGCCAGTTCATATTTTGAGCATCGCTGTAATAGATAAAGGCAATCAGGATGATGCAACGATGGCGAGAATCTTTGGAGAATGGTGCGCTACGAATAAGGATGAACTTGTTTCAAGAGGAGTTAGGAGAGTCACCTTCCTGGCATTGAAGAAAAGACAGTTTCCTAAGTTCTTTACCTTCAGACAGAGGGATGGATTCGTCGAAGACAGAATTTATAGGCATTTAGAACCTGGCTGTGCTTTTCATATTGAACTGAATAGAATGAGGACTTATGATCTCGAAGCTTTACCCTCTTCCAACCAAAAAATGCATTTATATCTTGGCCAAGCGAAAGTTGCGAAAGGACAACAGGTAACAGACTATCGATTTTTCATTCGGTCAATCATCAGGCACTCGGATTTGATTACGAAGGAAGCAAGTTTTGATTACCTGCATAATGAAGGAGAGCGAGTTTTGCTTGAAGCTATGGATGAGTTGGAAGTGGCTTTTTCGCATCCGCTTGCAAAGAGGACGGATTGCAATCATATCTTTTTGAACTTTGTACCAACAGTTATCATGGACCCGGCAAGAATAGAAGAAAGCGTTACAAGCATGGTCCTTCGGTATGGTCCAAGGTTGTGGAAATTGAGAGTCAGACAGGCTGAGATTAAAATGACAATCCGACCGGCTCCAGGCAAACCAACTTCAAATGTCAGATTGTGCATCTCTAATGACAGTGGTTATAGTATTGATTTGCATCTTTATACGGAAGCAATTGATCCTAAGACTGGTGTCATACGGTTTGAATCGTATACAGCCTCGATGAATCATTCGAATTCGAGGCCTGGACCTATGCACGGTTTGCCGATTTCTACACCGTATTTGACAAAAGATTATCTTCAGGCCAAACGATTTCAAGCTCAAAGTGCTGGTACCACTTATGTTTACGATCTTCCGGATATGTTCAGACAGTGTATTGAAAAATCGTGGAAAGAATTTCTGGACGAGAGGCAAAACGGTGAGTTCTTTTGATTTGCTGTTCAGGATTATTTTATTTCCAAATGGAACCAATGAAGTTTTACTAATCCTCTTGATTTAAATTGTTTTTTTTTTTAGAAAACATCACAATGCCAAATCCTTTAATAGACATTGTGGAACTGGTTTTGGATGGAGATAATCTCGTTGAACTTAAACGTTTACCTGGAGAAAATGACGTTGGTATGGTCGCTTGGAGATTAACTCTTTATACTCCAGAATATCCAACTGGCAGAGATATTATTTTAATCGCCAATGACTTGACACATCTCATTGGATCTTTCGGAATGACTGAAGATCTGCTTTTCTGTAGAGCATCTGAGAGGTCGAGACAACTTGGAATTCCTCGAATTTATTTCTCAGCTAATTCTGGTGCACGACTTGGTCTTGCAGAGGAAGTAAGTGTCCATTATTAAAAATCTAATCAAGCTTAAGGGTGCTGCGTTCAAGTTCTAACCTTTAAATTGATTTTTCTCATTTTATTCAACAAATATGAGAAGAAAAAATATCTTTTCGCTCTGTAGGTGAGCTCTTTTTCAAAATAGATGTGTGTTTATAGAAGAATTTTGTATTTTAATACTTTTTACTTAAAATGAGAAATTTGAAATCGAAGTGTCTTGGATCGAACATCCTTAATAGTAAAACATCAGTGAAATATTCAGAATCTTAAATCTTAAACATTCATGTTTAGGTGAAAGCCCTTTTCAAAATTTCGTGGGAAGACGAAAAGGAACCAGAAAAAGGTTTTAAGTACATCTACTTAACCCCAGACGATTATGCAAGATTAGCGCCTCTTAATTCCCTCAAAGCTTCTCTGATTGAAGACGGTGGCGAGTCTCGTTACAAAATCACAGATATAATTGGAAAGGATGACGGTCTCGGTGTCGAGAATCTCAAATACGCTGGAATGATCGCTGGTGAAACTTCCAGAGCTTATGAAGAAGTAAGTATCCTCTTTCCTTTATTGTCCGTTGTCTGAGAGCTATCTTAACTACGATAGTTTTTAATAATAAATCAAAATTCTTTTTTTGTTTTAGGTAGTGACAATTTCCATCGTGTCTTGCCGAGCAATCGGCATTGGTTCCTATCTAGTTCGACTTGGACAAAGAGTGATTCAAATAGAGAATTCCCACATAATTCTAACTGGTTACAAAGCCCTGAATACAGTTTTAGGTCGTGAAGTCTACGCGAGCAATAATCAATTAGGCGGTATTCAAATCATGCACAACAATGGAGTTTCCCACACCATCGAACCCAGAGATTTGGATGGAGTGGCGACAGTTCTAAGGTGGTTGACTTTTATACCGAAGTGTAAAGGCGCTCCACTTCCAATTCTGCCGGTCCTTGATCCAATTGATAGGGAAATCGGTTTCGTCCCAACAAAAGCGCCTTATGATCCAAGGTGGATGTTGGAAGGCAAGCAAATCCCAGATCAAAATGTCTGGGAAAGTGGATTCTTTGACAAAGGATCTTGGGAGGAAATTATGAGACCCTGGGCACAAACTGTGGTAACTGGAAGGGCGAGACTCGGAGGGATTCCCTGTGGAATCATTGCAGTTGAAACAAGGACGGTTGAATTGCATCTTCCGGCTGATCCTGCTAATCTGGATTCTGAGGCCAAGAATGTTTCCCAGGCTGGACAGGTCTGGTTTCCAGATAGTGCTTTTAAAACTGCTCAGGCGATCAAAGACTTTAATAAGGAGGAATTGCCTCTGTTCATTTTTGCGAACTGGAGAGGATTCTCTGGAGGAATGAAAGGTATTTTTTAATGCAAATTTGATTAAATTGAAGAGTTTTTTATTTAACACTATAAGTTACTTTATTACAAAATAAAATTATACGAATTTGTAAATATGTTTGCTTATTTTACAGATATGTATGAACAAATTATTAAGTTTGGGGCTTTCATTGTTGATGGTTTGCGAGAGTACACGAGACCAGTTATAGTTTACATTCCACCGTGTGGAGAATTGAGAGGCGGTGCTTGGGCAGTGGTTGATCCAACGATTAATCCGAGACACATGGAAATGTTTGCGGATAATACAAGCAGAGGAGGTGTTTTGGAGCCGGAGGGAATCGTAGAAATTAAGTTTAGGAATAAGGATCTCATAAAAACTATGCATAGGAACGATCCAGTTATTCAGAATCTCAAGGTATTGTCATTTTACATATTTTACGTTAGTGCATCCATTAGTTTTTTCTCCTTGGTCTGAAACCTATTGATTTAATTTATTTTTCAAAGACAGCTATTCGTTTTAATACAAAAACTGATTTTTCAGGAGAAGCTGACGTCTTGCACTTCAGTGGATGACCGGGCGGCTCTAGAATTGGAAATCCATCAAAGAGAACGTAACCTGGCGCCAATGTATCACCAGGTCGCCGTTCAATTCGCCGAACTTCATGATACACCAGAGCGGATGTTGGAAAAAAACACCATTCAAGAAATAGTTCCTTGGCGATCCGCTCGACGAGTTCTCTACTGGAGACTGAGACGTCGGTTATTAGAAGATAGAATCCGGACCGAAATTCTATCCACACAACCTGGTCTCGATGTCAGACAAGTTGATGCGATGTTGAGACGTTGGTTTGTTGAAGACAAGGGTGCAACGGAATCATATCTCTGGGATCAGGATGACATGGCCGTAGCTTGGTTGGAAACCCAATGCAAAAATGAAAACAGCGTCGTCACGAGAAATATTACATGTGTCAAAAAAGATGCGATTGTCACTCGAGTTAAGGAAGCCCTCGAAGCTTGTCCCGAAGTCAGGCTCGATGCAGTTTTAGAAATTGTACATAGATTACAACCCTCAGAACGTGCTGAGTTGCAAAGGACTTTAGCCCAGTTGGAAACTACGGGTCAAGAGCACCATAATGATTCGAGTGCCTCGTCGTAATTTAATCTTTGTCCAAAATTAATTCTAATTCCAAAAAAACAATCACCATTGTCATCTGCGTACCTGGTGTATGTAGCTCTGTTAGAACCAATTTTCTGTACAGGCCTTTGTGCGAAAAAACGTCCCGTTGAAGACAACTAGACGAGTCGTTGATGCGACTTATGGTTGCTTCTTTTGTATTGTTACTGTTTGCTCAAGGGCAGCTTCTTGAAGGAATAATTGAATATTTTTTTTCGTCTGATGAAAACTTTGTGTATGTATACTTTATTAAGCGTAACAAGTGTAATTGGGAAAGATAGTTTATATTTTTTAGACGAGCCTTTTTTAATTTTTTTTTTCATGTGGAAGTATGGATAACCTACGTATATTACGGATTAAAAGCTGCCTTAATATTCATAAAACATTTTTTTCTGTCTTCTGAGAGCAAAGAATTCCAAACTTAATATTTGAATTTTAATGTATAAACTCGCACAGTTTTAAATTGAATGCATATAAGATTAAAGAGTTCTATCATAATAGGGTAACAATACCTTCAAAATTAATCAAAAAAAAAAAGTAATAACTTTAGTTAATCACATACATAGTGGGAAGTAATGGGGAATATTCTTTCTACTACAGTGTATAAAGAAAAGTTGATATTTTTATTATTATTACAAACGCTGTAAAAAAATTACATATATTTTGAGTTACATAAAAAATCATTCGATTTATTGTAGAAAAGGATATGTTGTAAACCTTGATAATTATTTATTTTTAAAAAACTTCTGTTTTATATTCTTGAGGGCATTGGATCAAAGTTCTAACTTCAAAATTAGATTAACATTCTTAACAAATATTATATTTAGATTCTGTTTCGCTCTGCATAGGTTATTTTTTTCAAACAGAAGTGTGCCATTATGTAGAGTGAAAAACTGTCTACTTTTAATACTTTTCGCCAAATATGAAACTTTTACATTTTGAAGTTAGATTCCCATCCCTCCGCTTTACGCAAAAGGTATTCAGAGGTTCATTTTTTTATCTGCACGCACAACTCTATTTAGAAAATCAGTACCGCTACAGAACGAAAAAATATGTAGTACGTAATAATTTTGTTGTATAAAATGAAGAGATCAAAATTCGAGAAGAGAAATTGGACCCAACACTTAAATTTAAATTCAAAATAAGAAGAAAAAAAAAAAAAAAAAAAACCATGGATGTGATTAAAAAACCGAAATTTGATTGCGAGAAACATGAATAAGATCATTATCCAGAGTTAGCAAAGTCATAAACGAAAAAAACATGGCTAAGGCTGATATAAAATGCCAGATATCGTGAGAGTCAAAAAAATTAAGGAAAATACAAGGCCTGTTGTAAATTCGAGATTGAGCGGGTGAAAAAGACCAAGATGTCGTTGTGCTTAAGAAGAAATAAACAGAACCGGCCCAAGTTAGCAAAGAGAAAATTATGTAAACCGCTGGTTGGAAGAGAATCCGTTCTTTGTGGCAGAGCTGAAAAGTATTGCAATTTTAAGAAAGTGAACAATATAAATTCCTAAATACATCCAAATTTTTAAATTTATTAAAAATAGATTTGATTTTTTTACCTTCATAATAATGTAGAAAATCAGGTATAAAAGAAGATTCATCATCAAAATAACAAGCAAGTAAGTTGAGAAATCTTTTGCAGGATGAATGTAAGCGAAAATGGCGAGAACAAGATTGCATAAATATGCCATAATAAGTATTGCTAATCTAATTGGATAAAGAGGTACTAATGAACTCTTGAGATACCCATGAGCTTCTTCGGATTTTAAAGCCTGAAAAAGAACAAGAAAAAGATTTTTAAAAATTTAAATGGACCTAAATTCAATAATGTTTACCATAAAAATGCTGCCAATGAGTTTTCCGTTGAGTCTCCACTTTCCCAAATAATAAACTTGGGTGGTGAGTAAAAAATAAAGTACTAAATGAATAATTGTGAAGAATATCCAGAAAACTTTTGAACCATCGAGAACCCCAACGAGTCCCACTAATATTATGAAAGCTAGGAATCCAAAGACAGCTGGTGCTTGGGCGCATATATCAGGATGTCGGTTTTGGTAGATTTTCACAATGCAAAGGACTGATATGATATACATGAAACTCGTGTCTGAAAAAAAAAATAGTGATTAGTATTTATCATTGGCTGCTGTATGAAAATTTCAGGAGAATTAATTCAGCTGGACAATTAACATTTCCAAAAAAGGCATAACTCACCAAATTGGAAGTTACTACGAGTAGGGCAGACGTGATAACTTCCAGAAAGGACTCCTTCCATTATCAATGCGATTCCCATTGCATAAAATAATCCGAAATGTTGTGGGATTCCATAGCATAATTTATTTTTTGTCACGCCCCCATTGTTTTTTTCTCTCAAATGTATCAAAAGGATAAACAGAAATCCGAGCAAAACGTAGGCAATATTAGAAAAAACGTGATTGAAATCGGAAAGGAAACCAAGCGGGTGAGAGCAGTGGAAGTTGTAGTAGCAAAAATCTTGATTACCACTGACATGCAGAATGATTTGGTCAGTTATTACCAATTGTAAAACTGGTAGGGTATAAAAAACAGCCATTGTGCAGAGGTAATAAACAAAGAGACTAGATTTTTGTCTAAGGTCTTTTGGCTCTTTGCAAGACAAATCGCAAAGGCAAAGAACCCTTTTTTTTTTAACCACTTCATTATTGGAAATCCCTTCTTCTATTGAATTCAAACTTCGATCCAGCAATGAATTTTGCAGATTTCTCTGACGTGGGCCAACCTTAATTAAATTAAGTAAATGATTATTAGAGTCTTTGAACATAAATTGAATTCTAGCATTTATTACAGATACCTCTTCAGGATTAGAAGACGTCGATAGATTTCGATGGAACATATTTTCCTGCTGATTTTTTAATGAATTTCCCTCATGGATATTTCCATCTCTTTTAATTTTGTAGTATAACAATTCACCAAAAATATAGAAAACGCAAAAGGCGAGAACAACACTTAAGACAGAAAGTGTTGCGATTACATACTTCTCTCTTGATATTGCGGGATTTAAAGACAAACTAACAATCTTTATACGAGGAAGAATTCCTAGATTCATGAGGAAAGGTACTTGATGTGGCTCTTTACCAGAAATGCCAGTACAATCCCCGTCGTCATTTTTCATGACCAGGACTATGAAGAAACCATCTGGATATTTTTCTCTCTAGGATATTTAAAAAAATATTATTACTGGAAAATAAAGTTTCAATTTTTCTAAATATATTTTAAATTCACTTACAGTTACTGTAATTCCTCCTTTTTTGCTTACAGTTTGCCAGTACCCAGAAAATTGGATATTTCTTTCGAGATCGAAAACAGGGCACTGAAAAAATATCAATCTTATTTTAGATTCAGAGTTTTTTAAATTCATATTTTATACAATTTTTAACTGCATGCGAACCGATCTATTCTGAATAGATAAAATCATGCAAATTTCGCTCTCTGACTCAAGGTGAACAACAATAGATTGGTTTTGTTTATCTTCATCAAATGAATAAGCATAATAGACTGGTTCCGTTGGAGAGATTGTTATATTACTTCTTTTTTCTCCAGTTCTAGAAAATATCAAAATAAAAGAAAATAAATTTTTTTAAAGTAGAGAAAATGAAAAAGATCTTAATTATTTTACCTTATATAAAAATTTTTTACTGGAACTACTATGAGTCTAAATGATATATTGAAAAGACTTGTTGTAGAAAGACTAACAGAGATGAGTTCTTTTTCGTCATTGGAATTAGAGTTTAAAGAACAGAGGGTTCGACTAGTAGTACCATATTCTATATTTCCAGTAAGAGGGATTTGCCAGAAAAGAATTTCTCCTTTTTGTTTAACAATAACAATTAGTGGGAAATCGATCGTTGCATTACTCTCAACTGTCACTCGTCCCTCTTGCAAAAATGAATTCTGTAATAAAAATAAGATTCTTATAAATCTATCTTTCTGAATAATTAAAGGATTCAATTTTAAAATAAATTCTATATCTAGAGGTAAAGGAAATTTGTACCTTGTTTCTTTGGTAGATGAAAATATATTCTGTCGTTGAATTGACTGATTTTGCATAAGTTTGATTGTAATTAGCCCCTTCGATGATAGGTGGAAGCATTGGATTCCTTAACAAACTAGCATTTATGACAATAGAAGTCAATGAAATAACCAATAATATCATTGTTTTCTCCATTTCTGTACTTCCCTTTAGTTGACGCACAGGGAATTAATTTTAATTTCATTAAATTATTACAGCTTGGATTCATTCCAAGTTAAGATATTTTCAAAGCGTTCAAAATTCACAGGTTCCTGACAGTTGGTGAAAAACTTTTAAATTATAAAAATAACTTCTTGTATTGAAATTATTTATTAAAAGTGACAATACATTTTTAAATCATTTTAGGTTGATTCATTTAGAAAAAACTTCTTACGACTACTTATCTGCAATACTCAATATTATATTGATCGGCATGCCTAAGTAAGACAGTTTTATCAAACGTGGTAATCTCAATCTGATAACGTATCATCGGAAATATTTACGTGTACAAAATCTCTAATTTAAAATTTTAGATCTTAGTCTTAATTTTAGATTTTAGTTTTCTAAATCTGCACAATTTTATTCAGAAATATTGAAGACAGTTGAAGTCAAATTAAAAGTAAGACATTTTTTCTATTATCTAAATTGTCAGTTACAGAAAGAAAGAATCTACTATATGGCAAACAAAATAAAATTAACTATATTTAAAAAATTATAATTTTAACTAAAACCAATCTGCATACCTGTTTTTTCTATCTTTGTTACATTTTTTTCTGAACTTTTTTATCAGATTGAATAATAACAACAAAATAACTTGTGTAAAATTTTCAACAGAAATTTATTTCAAACTCTCTTACGTATACAAACATTAGAAAACGATATTGGAAAAACTATATTATATATATACAAAAAATAAAGAAAATGTAGTTCGTGTCGTTCTACGAACCTCTGAAATTTCAACTTAAATCTCAGATATACTTGTCAAACTAGCTGTGAATTCGACCATAGGTGTTTCATTTAACTTTTCTTCCTTATTATGATAAAGATGAAAATGCATTTGCTTCCTCATAGAGGAAGCATTATAACAACTTTTTAAATATCAAAAAATATATTTAATTCTTTTTTCTCTAAGCAAACAATCATTTTCTATTCTCCATCAACTTTGAATTAAGCTAGTGTTGCCTTACTGCTTGCCTTAGTCAATTTTATACCTTGAAATCAGTGTTTTCTTATCTTCACCTGATCACTTTTGCGTAATTATCATATTTCGAATCTAATCCGAAACAATAATTTATTAGAATGTTGTAATAGACATTTATCAATTGAAGAAATTATAATTAAACGGGTTTTAAAAAACTGGAAAATGGAACGACTACAAAGCTTCCTCTGTGAGGAAGCAAAAAGTATGAAAATAAAATAAAATCGCAGTCTCAAATAAATAAATTTAAACTAAATTAGTGAGAAATGAAAAGAAGTATTCGATTTCACTCATCTATGTTTGTATGTACATTTTCCAATAATGTTAGAATCACAGCGCAAAAAACGTGGAAACTCCAGCAACAATGGTTTACGAGTCTATCTCATTAAAACACTGGGATCTGACTGCGGTGAACTTCAACGAGATCATCATCGAGAGTTAGCAAAACCATAAACGAAAAAAACATTGCTAAGGCTGATAAAAAATGCCAAATATCATGGGAGTCGAAAAAGTTGAAAAGAAGACACGGTCTGTTGTATATTCGAGACTGGGCTGGAGTAAGAGCCCAGGATATCGTTTTGTTTATGAAAAAGTAGAGAGCAGCAGACCAAGTTAAAAAAGAGAGAATTATGTAAACCGCTGGTTGGAAGAGAATTCTCTCTTTGTAGCAAAGCTGAAAAATATTGGATCTTTTAATATTTGAATTATTTTAATTGAAATTACCTCATTTTTATTAACCCGTTCAGAAATATTTAGATATACCTTCATGACGATGTAGAAAAATGTGTACAAAAGAAGATTAGACATCAAAACTGCGAGTAAATACGTGGCGAAATCTTTCTCGTGATGCATGTTTCCAAAAATAGCTAGACCAAGATTTGATAAATTCGCCAAAATGAGGATCAACAACCTGGCTGGATAAACTGGTTTGACTAAGTACCTGATTCCAGCCCGAGCATCCTGGTTCATTGTCTGAGAAGAATGAGATTATGAAAAAATAATATCCCAATCAAGACAGTTTTTAAGAATTTTAAATATTCAATATTGAAATCTCTTTTATTTTGAAAATCGAATAAAACTCTTTTTGATAAGATATATTAAATTATACCATCAAAACTCTGCGAAAGATTCCTCCGTTAAATTTCCACCTTCCCATGTAGTAAACTTGAGCGGTCAGAGTTAAGCAAACTACTAAATGAATAATTGTAAAAATTATCCAAAAAAGTATTGAACCGTCCAGAACTCCAACAAGTCCCAGAAATATCACAAGAGCTAATACTCCAAAAGTCACTGGGGCTCGTGCGTTTATATCAGGATGTCGGTTTTGGTAGATTTTGACCATGCAGAGGACTGATATGATATACATGAAACTCGTATCTTAAATAAGAAATAGTAATTAATAATTATCACTGGATATTATATGAAAAGTTCGGGAGAACTGATTTATCTAGAAAATAAATATCTCCAAAAAAACTCACCAAATTGGAAGTTACTGTGATTAGGACAAACGTGATAGCTTCCAGAAAGCACTCCTTCCATCATAAGTGCCATTCCCATTGCATAGAATAGTCCATAATGTTGTGGGATTCCATAACTTTTATTTTTTGTCAGATCGTCATTGCTGTGTTCTCTCGTATAAGTCAGAAATATAAACAACAGTCCAAGTAAAACATATCCAAAATTTGAATAGACGTGATTAAAATCGGAGAGGAAGCCAAATGGATGAGAACAAAGAAAGTTATAGTAGCAAAGATCCTGATTACCAGTGACATGTAAAACGTTCTCGTAAGTTATTACCAGTTGCACGACTGGTAAGGTGTAAAATACAGCTACGGTCGCAAGATAGTACATGTAAAGTCGCGATTTGTGTTTTAAAATCTTTGGCTCTTTTCGTGCCAAATCACAAACAGATAGGACGAGTTTAGTTCGTACCACTTCTTTATCTGCTAGAGCATCTTCCATTAAATCAATATCATCTTCGTCCAGTGAAGAGTCTTCTTCTACATCCCACTTACTTGGACCTGCCTAAATTATATAATTTTATTAAATATTTTTCTAATGTTAAAGTAATGTTAAAAACTACAAAATTTTGAATACCTCTTCCATAATAGGAGGACTCGATAAATACTGATTGGCCACATCTTCGTGCTGATCATCTAATAACTGCTCTGCTCGCAGAATTCTACCTTCTTTAATTTTGTAAAAAATGGCCCCTGCTATGTAGGCTATACAAAAGGCAACACCGATACTCATGGCTATGAGAGAAGCCACTATATAATCTACTTGAGATACACTAGGTGTTATAGACAAAGAAACAATTTTTTTGCGAGGGTTAATCAAACCAGGAACACCGGTGCAGTCCTTGTCATCACCTTTCACAACCAAAACCATAAAAAAACCATTTGGGTATTCTTCATTCTAAAACGAATTAGAAATATTTTTCATCTACAAATTTAAAAAAACAGTTATATTGTTATAATTATTGTTAAATCACTTACAGGTACAGTAATTCCACCTTGTTTGCTCACAGTTTGCCAGTACCCAGAATATTGGATATTTCTTTCGAGGTCGAAGACGGGACACTGAAAAATTAAATTAAAATTAATAATTGACTTAATTGAAATTTAAATAGAGTTTCGAAAAGCTGGAATAAATATTTAAATGTAATACGTACTGATGTGTTCTGAATAGAGAACGTCATGCAAATTTCACTATCTGATTCAAGTCTAACAACAACAGATTTGTTTGCCGTTTCATTAACAAAGGAATAAGCATAATAAACTGGTTCCGATGGAGAGATTTGTATATTCGATCTTTTCTCACCAGGGCTAGATAATTTTTAAAGGAAATTAGGTTTCTGTTTCAGAAATATAGAATTTTTTAGCTTATATAAATTAAATATTACCTTAAATAAAAATTGTTTACTGGAACTAGATTAAGTGTAAATGATATATTAAGTTCACTCGCTGTGGAAAGACTAACAGTGACGAATTCTTCTTCGTCGATGGATTTATTGTTTAATGAACATAGAGTGCGACTAGTGGTATTATATTCTAGAAGAGGAATCTGCCAGGAAAGAATTCCATGTTTTTGTTTAACGACTACTGTTAATGGGAGATCAGCTGTTGCGTTGCTTTCGACTGTTATGCGAGCTCCTTCTAGAGATTCCTGAAAAATGATGGTATTATGATAGTAATTTGAAAACTGTAAAAAGTTTGCATGAAAAAATCTTACATTCGTCTTATTGTAGACAAAAATGTACTCGGTCGTTGTATTTAGTGATTCTGTGTACGAATGATTGTAAATTGCTGTTTCAATAATTGGTGGCAACATCGGAGATGCTAATAAACGCGCATTACTGGCACCAACATAAATTAGTGTAATCCCCACAATCGACAGGATCCTTTCCATTTTTGTTGCTGTTTTCTCACTTGGGAAAAATTGATTTTGTTGTAAATAAATTTTGAAAATTAGGACCATGGCCTCTTATTATTACATTTGGAAATCATCCTCGCAGTCATTCTGAAATTTAAAAAATAATTTAATTATGATCAGAGTTATGATGATTATGATTATAGTTTTAATATTTAAAAATATAATGGATAGTTTTATCCAAAAAATAAGTTTTGATTGAGGAAAGTTAATCAATATTATCATCATTATTAACGATACGAACAAACGGGAATTCACACAACTCCTGATGAATCATTTAAACTTTTATCTTCAAATCTCATATATTTTGTCACGTGCTCTGTTTTGCACATTATTGTAGTTAAATACAATATTTATTGATAATAAACATTAAACAAGCAAAAAAATAATTTTTGAGATAAATTAAACATATAGGCATAATGAAATAATTTCAATTTTGAGGTTAAGCGTAAATCAAAATATAGATTATAGAGCAACTTTTAAGAAAATATTAAAAGATGACATTAAATAATTTAATATTTTCTGTATAGATTACTCACAATAGTTATTCGTATTTTGGAAATTAAAGGCACTTAAGTAACACGAATTCCCTTTTTTAATCCCTTTAATCTAATCTTTGTTGATTCGTTTACGTCGTGTTTGTTTAGTTCATAAATTCGTCCCTGAGGCGCTCGTGTTAATTTTTGTTTGTTTTTATATCAGTGGTATATTTGAACGATTTGAACCATTTGAAGCACTGATATATTATATCAGTGATTTGAACTCATTACTATTTTATTTTATCGAATTATATTTTACGTAACGTAATTTAAACGTATTTTAAATCTCGTTTTAAAACTATCAACAGGTTGTTAAATAAGTAAAAATCCAAGACGAATTACGTTGAAAATTTTATTAAGAGATTATTGTGTGACAAACTGTTCATTATAATTCACCATTATTGTATTAACTCACTCATTCGCTCGCGTGCAGCACTTGAATACCTAAATGGGATTAAAAAGTACCGCAATTTCGTTCATACTAATGCACTAAAGAAAATTTTATGAAAGTAAATCGAAAACTCAAATTAACGATAGGAGAATTTCAACGAGGGTATTTTTTTAAAGCGTAAGTATCTCATTTGCTCGTGTCTCTAGGAGACTTTCCATGCAATTTACATCCTTGCACCATCCATCGAGGCGTTCTATCATGCCTGAAATTTGAGTGCGATCCAGAACTCGAGGTTGAACCCAGGTCATGTTTACTGTCCCAAAGACTTGGTCGATTGCTCCTTGAACTAAACCTTGCGCCAGCGCTTTCATCACTAACAGTTCGACTTCCCCGATCGGCAAGCGAGTTTCTTGGGAAATTTCACTGAAAGTCAATTGTCTGAAAAAAAAAAAGAATAAATTATCTTTAATTATCTTTAATTATTTAATTAATAAATTATCTTAAGAATTAATAATCTTTAACAACCGGAAAATATTCTATTTGCAAACTGAAATTATTGTTCGTAACTTTAAAATAAAGTCTCATTTACCGATCGTTTGATTGTCTTTTAAAGGTCATTTCCATAAGACACAAAAGAGAAATCTTTTGCCTTAATTTTAGTTCCTGAGCCGCCAGATCAGCGACTTTGCTCCACTGAGGTTTCAACTTTTCTAAAGCGGCAATATCTCCTGTGTTGAAGGCCAGAAGAAGGTCAACAAGCCAAGCATTCGCAGTTCCCTTCAGAGATTCCAAGATTGGATGAGCCAATAATTCTCCGAGATTATATACGCCCTCCCCCAAAAGAGCAGCAAGGCCGAGGAAAAATGCATGTTGCTCCTGTTCTTGTTTGCTCAATGTATTCAATTCGATACAGCCTAAGTACCTGTTTAATAGAGAATTCGAATTGGAATAATGACGTCATGATCAGATGGTGTAATGATTGAACGAGTAAATTGTACCTTAATGCAGTACGATAGTAATCTGCGTGTTTCCCTTGTAGTCGATAGAGTCGACTGGCTAAAAGGTAAAATCTACCGTGAACAGTAGTTATTCCGTCCGCATTATCGAGCATAACTTCAACATCTTCGATGATCTTCTTCGTCCTCTCTTGATCGTTGAGCATATCGAGTAAAATCTGACCTGCCAGGACTTTACAGAGAGCCAGGGCTTCATTATTACTTTTTACTTTGGGCTCAGTCTTTTCCAAGAATGTTATCGCCTCTTGCTTGTCTTGGAACTGGGCAATTACATGGACTAATATTTCTACTAACGACAATGGATTTATCCTGAAAAAGAGCGAGATTGGAATGACAATTGATTTATTTGCGGAGCACTCACGCCAATGTGAGATATAGGTTAGGTTCGGAAGTATGAAATATAATTATTAAACAGCAAGCAGTACTTACTTATTTTCAAATGTCGACAAGAAGTTATTATAAAGTTGTACAAGATTATCTTCTTTCTGCAAGGCTGAATGTTTTACAAAAGTCTCCAACTTTAGCGTCAGCTGATGCCAAAGTCTGCAAGTCACCGAACCGAACACATCATTATAATCATGTTTTTCAGAAATTAGTCAACGTAATTTTCACTTGTATTGATTAATTACCTTTTGTTGTAAAGCTCTTCCAACTGTGCCCACTCTGCTGCCAGTTCCTTATCCGATACATTTTGTTTTTGACTTAAAAAAGTACCGACGTCTTTAGGTGACACTGACGCTGCCATTTTTTCAACAATGTCCCAATGTTCGGATTTCGGAATGGAATTCACTGTAGTCTGCGTAGTGCGAGTGGAGAGACTGAGAAAAATCACAAAAACGTGAGAAACATATACATTAATTGTGTTCACACGATTCGCGAGCTGAAGATAATAGTAACTACGACACGTGATTCGTCATCTAACACCGGGAATTTTAAATATTTCATTTTGTATTGGTGCACAAATATGACGTAATTTTGTAAAATGGCGATAATTATGCTTTATTCATTTATTCATCCGCACACGTACGTATCCGCGCGCCGGGTCAGTCGACCTCATTTGTTAACTATTTTGAAGAACTCCTAAATTTCAATATTTTTATAAAATTTTGCAAATTAACCGTCATCAAGAATGATCGACTAACTCAGGAAGTGGAAATTGAAGGGTTTATATCAAAATAACAATGGGTACTGTTTATGCGAAGGTAAAATTCTCTCTGACAAATATTGTATAACCTCTTAGGTCACATTTATACCAATTTCTTTGTAAATGTTAACGTAATTTCTAATAATAATTGTTTGTACTGAAATCTCAAAATAACATCACTTACGATAAAATTGTGCTTTTAATTTATTAAAATTATTTGCCACTTTTACAAACACTCTGAATTTCCTCGTTCAATTTTGTTATTCAAATCTGGAGAAAACCTTAAAATTCCAGGAGACCTATTCAGAATTCGCGATTTTTGTCGATACCAAGTGAAATCGTCAAGATAAAGAAAATAATTTTTTATAGGAACCATTGAAGCCCCAGAATTTGGGCTCTTCACTAGGAAACAGAAATTCAAATCTACGAGACCATGATGTGAGCATGACATTTTTTTATAAATGTATGCATTCTTTTAGATTAATTCGAACATTTTTTCTGATACATGCTTCTTATTTTACAGATGTATTATAATAAGAGATCTAGTTTCCCTGAAGAATCTGAAAAGGCACAGAAACTTCAAATCACTTTAAGTGATATCAAGGTAGAACTTTTTTAAAATTTTCTTTTAATTATAAAATAGGTTTGCAATTAATGTTTATTTCTTATTTGGTTCATAATTCAGACACGAGTAGATAAAATTCATGTGGATGGTCTCGTTCGCACGAAAGATGACATAATAAAATCGCAGGTTAAAGAGCTTTTTAAAGCTCACAATTTTGACGACCTTATTCTACAAACATACAATGTTCGGGGAAGGCTAGAATCTCTAGGATGTTTCAAAGATATCGGCGTATTAATTGATGCGAGTCAAGGACCTAATTCCACTCCAGAGGGAGTAGAGGTTAATTAAACATTTTTCAAAGTATAAAAATAATTATATCCATAAAATTGTCTCTGATTTTTAATGAATTCATAGGTTACATTTACTGTTCGTGAGCTAAGGAGAGTAAGAGGCTCAATAACAACAGCAGTTGGAAACAATGAGGGTTCTGTCACGCTTTCTACAGAAGCGCCTAATATTTTTGGAAGAGGCGAACGTTTAACTGCAGAATACTCGTATGGAACCAAAAACTCGAATCATATTAATATTTCAGCGATAAAGCCTTTCTTTAACAGCAGACATCAAAAAGTGTAGGTATTGAAAAAAAGAGTGATGATTTTTCTCTGAAAAGTATTATTAAACGAACTTTCAAAAAACTATCATTAAAATGGGTTGTGGCCGGCAATTTATTTCAGAATTTCGAGCGATCTCCCTATATTTGTCAAGTTTTATTAGCTTTTTTGCTAATTGTTTTTTTTGCAGATGGACGACCAGTATATTTAGAACTTCCAGTGATTTTCCGTGGTCTGGTTATAAACTAGGAAATAAGGGATTGTTGATGAACTTGTCAGTGAATCAGGGAAAACGCAGCAAGATAATGCATAATTTTCAATACGAATTTGACATCAGAAATGTAACTGCCTCGAAGCAAGCAGCTTTTCAAGTTCGCGAACATAGCGGTCCGACCTTAAAATCAGCTGTAAGGCACATCCTTTCAGTTGACAAGAGGGATGCTGCGCTATTTCCTACCAAGGGTTCCCTTATTGAAATCACCTCAGAAATTGCTGGCCTTGGAGGAAATATTGGATTCTTTAAGAGTGAATTGAATTTGCAAACCAATTGGACTATTTTCGATTACCTTGTGCGTTAAGTAGAAATATTAGAACTATAAATGAAAATAATAATTCAGAAGAAAACCATTGTGAATTTTTGGAATTTACAGACATTCCAGCTTGGAGTACAATCCGGGTTTATGCGAGGATTTAGCAACGACCTTCAGATAAATATAGTCGATCAGTTTTTCCTCGGAGGACCATTGAACCTTAGAGGTTTCGAGATGAGAGGCTGTGGGCCTAGAAACGATGGAAATTCTTTAGGCGGAGATATTTATTGGGCAGCTGCGCTACATTTATATACGCCACTTCCATTCCGACCAAGTTTTGCTGATTTTGTTAAGCTTCATGGCTTCGTTAACGGGGGCAATTTGAATACCTTGTCAGAAATCAAGACTGGTGAGTTAAATTAAAAATTTTTATCCCGGTAGAAAAATAAAATATTGTATTTCAATTTAATTTAAATTCAACAGCTTTTTTAATGTCTCTTATTTTTTATTGTAGGCAATGATTACGACGAGTATCAGAAACTCTTTTCGCAGAACGTTCGTTGCTCAATGGGTTGTGGTATTGCAATGCTTTTAGGGAACATGGCTCGAGTGGAATTGAATGTAATTATGCCTATTTTATTCGCAAGGAGCGATGCGCTGACACAATTTCAGTTCGGAATAGGCCTCAAGTACTTATAAACCTGTCGTCCTCAGAAAGAGAATTCTTTTTTTTTGTATGAAGCCATCACATCATTTAACACTAGTTTTTCCATAAAAGTCTAGTCTAGTACAAAGATTTTATCACCTATCCAAGCGAAGCATTTGAATTTCTGAAATGTAGCGAACTGCCTCGTTTGTAGAGTATTTTTAGAATAAAAAACCTTCATAATTTTTGTTTCGTATTTGCCTTTAAGTTACGTATTTAGCTTAATTTAAAAAATGTTTGCTTCATAGTTGCATTCTATGTATTGAATGGAAAATGGTTTACAGGTGTGTTCATATATTATTTTCATTCAAAATAGAAGAATAGATGAATAGAGCTTTTTTCTTGGAACGAAATTGTGCGATTAGTAATTATCTCCTTTATTGTTTTACATAAAACGTAAACGAAAGTATGAGTTTTTTATAGAGTGTGCTAACGAAGTGTGATATATGTGAATTAGGAAAACCGAATGCTGTTAGAAAATAAATTCAAGATTAAAGGCATTTAATATAAACTGTATGAAACTATAATGAATAGAGAGCGATGGATATTTTAGAATTCCTGTTTGTATTTCTTGTACATATAATAAGCGTTATTCTTCTACAGAGATTAAATTTGATTTTGTTGTTCGAAAAGAGGAGTTTCATTTTGACACAATTTTCTAAAATAATAAAGTGTTTCTTTTATACGGTATCAATGTATTTCATGGTTAATATAATATTATTTCCTTTTTTTAAATTTGGATAATTGGTTTATAATCTCTAATCCTGATAATACAAGTTATAATTGCCTATACTTAGTGCCCAAACAATTTCCTGTAATCAGGAAATGAGTGCCTTCACTTTTCTTCTTATTGCATCATCCAAAAGTAAAAGGAAAATTTAAGTCTGATATAAATGCGTTAATAACAGCGATGAAGTGGGAGGGGTGGGAGATTCACAATCCCATGTATTAGGATTTGGCCACTGGATTTGGCTGATGCAACAGCGCCACTGATTCACTGAAGCATATGCAAAAAAAAATTTTTAGCATATGCACGCGTGCCGCTGCCCGACCAGCCCGACGGTAACTGATGAAAGGTAAAACTTCCAGAAACGATTTACCATCAAAGTTTGAATTATAATTAATCAAATTATTGAATTTTGAACATTCCCTAATAGCACTGAACGTTCCCGGAACGTTCCTAACCTTCCTGGTGCTATTAGGGTTGAGTTTGAAATTCGACAATTTTTAAAATGATCGTAT
>JAUESI010000033.1:5477375-5496727 GCA_032275145.1 Synergus laeviventris | reverse complement strand
CAATTTCAACCATGTCCACCCAGTCCAGCACGTTATTGTTCAATCCAGTTCATTGTCATTTATTCATGTGGAAAATCGTCAAAATGGCCTCTTAAATCCAGAATGATTGCAAGTATAATGCGTGTATTTACCATGGAATCTTTAAAAATTATTGGAAATTTGGAAGTCGAAATTGAATCCGAAAGTGATACTAAGTGTGGTAAAAAGTATTGTGATATTGTTGATAATCAAGCACAATACGAAGATCAAGAACAGCCTTGCAATCAGAATTGTCACGCTACGAAAGATTGTACTTCCTGGAAAAATTCAGGTAAAAGGGAGAACAATAATCATTATTATAAATTTAATTCTCGATTTCGACATCGGCGATAAAATTGCCTCATTTTGATCAGCTTAACAGAATATTTCCCGTGACTAATATTCGTGCAGACTAATTTTTTCCCGTCCTTTCGTTATATGCTGTAACTTTTCATTATACGACTGAAAAAATGTGTGAATATGTGTTGAATTTTTTTGATTTACTTATGAAATCCCTGTATCAAGTGGAAATTCCTAACCTCATTCTAAATTCCGTAAATGCCTCCCGTCTGTTGGAAAGCCATATATGTTTGCGCTTTTGTTTGTGCATACTAGGTGTCCTTGTTAAGAATAGATGAATTACGTAAAAATAGACACTGAGGATATAACTCGCTTTCACTCATTTTATCTTATCTCCAAGTCTCAAACTAACTTCAAGAACCTAAACAGAGCTTGCATTTACCACTTTTATATGCGTTATCGTATGACTAACATAAGTAATGTGACCTTTTCCCTTTTTCTCACCTTGGAAAGATTTTCAATTTACACTTTTTCTATATAGAAGCACATAAATACATAAAGAATGACATTTAAAAGTTATTAAATATTCCTCTTATATTCTGGTGTAAAATTATAGATTTTTATTTTCATTTATCTACTTAACTCTCCCAGGAAATTTTTTAGAAATTATTATTTCAAAGTTAATATTACTTGATTCTTCAATTAAGTTCTTAATCACACATTATATTCATTTAATGCTTGATTTATAAAGATTTGATAATAAAGTATAACATTTGGTCACTTTGATAAGACATTCAAAACATTACCTGACTGGAATGTAATCAAGGAAACATGTTATTTATCTGTTATGTATAAGACAAATTATATAGAAATTTTAAATTTAAAGGTTTATTTCGAAATGTGCTTATTAATGTCCATTAAATATCTATTCTGAAAAATTCGGAAAATTTTGTTTCATGTTTTCTTTTTTATTTCCAAATTTCGTCTTCAAAAAAATGACAATAACATATGCAAACGATGTTAATGTTAACACGTCTTAAAAATAAAAATTCATAAATTGATTTTTAAAAAGTCAAGGGCCAACTTTGCCAACCGTAATAAAAGTGATACACCCTTATTGCATCCGGGTTCTGATTATTGTCTTTTTCTCATTTCAGTAACAGGTAGAGGAAGTATCTGGCTTAGAAGAGGGGAAGAAGTTGGGATTTGCTGAAGTCAAGTATGGAGTCATCTCCGAGGCATTCATTGGATCTAAATTCTAAATCTCAAACAATGTATTTACCGCTGATTAGTCAGTCAAAAATGTATTCCATAGATAATTCGGATCGGAATAAGTCGACCTTGGAGACTGCGTATGCAACAAAGCAATCTTCAAATCTAACCGTCACAACGTCAACCATGTTAGAGCGTAAAAGAGGAAACGTATTCCAAAATGCTTTCAATTCGCTGACAAACATCCTTATCGACCAGTTTTCAAAAGTTCCCGTTTCCCTAAACAATAATTTCTCCACCACCAACAACACATTATCCGTTACCATCGTTCCAAACGAAGGAATTATTTCTCACGAATTTTTCAAAACCCTAACTTGCAACATGGATAATCTTTCCGATAAAATATATACACAAAGCTTTCAGAACATAGAGCCCCCAATGGACTACTTAGATGTTCTTAGATTAAACGCCAAAGCTCGTATGAAAAACGACGAATTTCTCATAATGACAAGCGACACCAAATTCCCAATTGTGGATGACTCTGATTTGTGTTCAGACACAGAGCCAATAGACGAAATTGTTTCCGAGGACGAACTTATTTCACCGGAGAATATTCAGATTCCTAATTCGCCGTTGAAAGAATCTACAAAGGAAAAATATTCATCAAAAATAGATCTTATTTCCAAAATGTGGAATAAGATGATGAACGGTGTAACGGATAATTTTCGACCACTGTCTTCAGGATCAGAAGATTGTACAAAAAGATATCAGACTACGAAGACTCGTCGGAAGCCCAACTTTGTTTCCAGTGGAAGAGGACGCGGCCGGGGAAAATCTCAGCTGAGACGTAATGGAGTTAGTCAGACCAGTCTCAGGAAAGCAAGATGCAAACATGATATTCAAGACGACCTCGAAATATGGGAAGAATTTGAAGCTTCTAACATATCAATAAGTTCTTTAGAAGAAAATGAGGACCTGCAGGATGTCGTCGAAGCTAAGGAGCCTTCCTATTTTATGAATTTCGAATTGGTCGATATTAAACCCAAGAAGACTAAGAAGACTAAGAAGAAGAGAAAAGATCTTTACGTGGAGCCTGAAAGCTCGATGCAAGTCAAATATGTACCTGAATGTCCCTTGGAAGAAAGGGAGGCAAATTTTACCATAGATAAAACAGACGGTCGTGTCAGACTGATTTCAGAAACCTCTGTTGATTCTGAGGATAGCTTTATTGTTTTTGAAAGTACTTGCGAATCTGATTTCGATAATGCAAGTTGTTCGGATGATGATGATATGAGCGACAGTGAAACTGAAAGCGAAAGCGAATGTCAAAGCGAAAACGAAAGCAAAAGCGAAAAAGAGACTGATGATGATACGTTGACACATAAGGTATTTATTTTATAAACTTATCTCGAAATTTGAAAATGTGTCTGTATGTGTCATCAATTTGATTATTAACAACGTCTTCTTTATATTTCAGGTCCGCTTTAATTTGAAACCGACCATCCACAAGCTCATCAAATGGGATTTCGCATATCGAGCCGCACGTCTTGGACCCTGGGAAACAATGGCACGAGACCGAGAACGATTCAAAGGTCGCATAACCCATATAGGCCGAGTTATTGGACCCATTTTAGCCACGCATGTTAGAACCAAAATTTGGAAAGAGCGTTTCGCAACAGATGAGTAATTTCAAAGCCACCTTTCTGTCCAATTGAGACTGGAGTATTTCTTTTAAATAAAATATAAAGTTTAAGTTAATCAGAGAAATTTGGCGAAGATAAGGAAAGTTTTAATTGCGAGATCTTCAAACTTCATTCCTGGGAAACACCGATTTTCGGTAAGAAAAATTAGCTTCGAAAGATCCTCGTTGAGAAGCATTTATACGTTTTGTTTTTTCCTAATTAAAGTATTAATTACATTATTAAAGTGTTAATTAACTTATTTTTAAACATAAATTTTTTTATTCTCTTCGCCAAATTACTAAAATATACTATTAGAAATTCGCTAGATATGCGCAGTTAAGTCACCATGAGCTCGTTTTTAATCGTGGAAAAGATACTTTAGTCAATATCAGAAATTTCTTCGTTATTTAGAGTTTTGAGAATTTCTTGGTTATTGATTTTTAGAAACATTTTTAATATATGTTTTCATCGATAAATTCTATCATCCACCTTCTGTACATAATGTGTGCATTACTATAACGAACATAAACTAAGAGGCATAAGTTTCTGTATAAAGGTAGCCTGCTTTTTCATCCAGAGGAAAATTAATCGTTTGGACATATGATCTCGGAAAAATAACACATTAAATAATTTTTATTAAGTGACAGATTAAACCATGGTTATTTTTCTCAAGTCCAAAGGTAGATTTTATACACGGATGGAAAGAGACGATTTAATATATATGTAATTACGTCTGTATTTGTATGAGAAGGAGTCGGCAGTTAGGGAATTTGTGCAGATTTAGCTTATGCATTTTTGTCACCTGCGATAATGTTTAGAAAAATGTTCTGTTTAAAGTATCGCAACTGTTCGTATCGTACTATATTTAAAATATTTTTGTAACGCTGCCTTTTGCTCGTGGGAAGCGGGTCATTTTAATTTACTTTTCTATCTGCATAGATTCTTTCATTGCTGCCGATGATAGTTGTATTTATGTAAAATTAATAAATAATTTAAATCTATAATCAAACATTCAATTATTTCACTTTCATTTTGATTGCGAGTTTGTTATTATGTCGTTTCCTTTTAAAGTCTTCGAAAAGTAAATTAAATATTGTTTGAAGAATTTATCATCAATTGTAGTTTCATATTTTTTCAAGTGACTTTTTTTAACTTTCTACTAATTCCAGAGGTTCTTGCAAATTAATCAATCGTTTTCACTTTGTAGACGGTCACGGAATAGGTTTATTGCCAAGTAATACTAGGGAATTAACGTCGATGTTTGTTACAAGAAAAGTCTATACGTTGACGTGCGTTCTCATAACTTCACAATGGAATAATATAATAATCACAGTAGCATAATCGTGTCAAGGGTTAGTTATGTGATGGTGATGATTTCAGATTTTCATTTTGCGATTTGTTGTAGGGAAAGAGACTGAGATATATTTAGAATGTAAGAACCTTTTTAGGACCTTGTTTTTTACGGGGATGTATTAAAATTTGTAGGAACGTCTATTGCAGTTAGAATTCTTGTTACAATATTCTTTTTGTGCAAATTACCGGACTATTGCTGGACAATTATCCTAGTTTTTCAATGGGGCGCCTACCCTGACTAATCACTATTCTTGGCAGTGATTGCGAAAGGTGAAATAACAATCAACTCTCTTGTTGAAGACTAATTAGCTCAGAGAAAAAGGTTTTTAGAAATAAAGCGGGGAGCGGTGTGAAAATTGAAACTGAAAAAATTGTCTTATACATTCAAAACATGAACTTTGGATGCAGAAAATGATTTTCTCTTTAAAGTGGAAATTTTTATTATAATTTGTAATGAGCTAATCAGTCTCAATTTTTTTTAAACCATGGGAAATAATCTTAATTAACAATTGATTGCAAATAAAATTAAATAATTTTTCTAAATTAGTTTTTAAGTTGTGTTAAAAGAAAAGATTGGATTTAAAAAGATAGTTGGAGAAAAAAGGTGTTTGGAAAAGGAGAGTACGACCTGAAAAACAAACGAATCGTACAGGAAGAGGATAGGCATGGGTATAATCGAGCTTCGTAGCCATCAGCGAAGTGTTGTAATCCATAGGCAATGGAAACTACGATACGTCATGGCCCAGTGCTTGTTACAATCACTCTTATATCTTATAACTATATAAATATCCCCTTCAGAAAAAGTTAGTAAAAGCAATAGAGTGACACATCGTCCCACTGATCATGTGGTTTACTCTATTTACATATAAATTCTATATACAATTATTATCCACATAATCTGAGGAATTTTAATTATTCAGATTTTTCTAGCCATAAAACATAATAAAGAAGAAATTATCACATTAATTTGATACTTTATTTTCCATATTATATATTAAATTGATTATTATGCCAAATGAAAAAAATGTAAATCACTCGACCTTTAAGGGAAATTCCTTTTTCAAAAGTTTATGCAATTTATTGCGTATTTTATAAACCAAGTCCTACAGAACATTTTTTTTTTATAATTCTGATTCCAATGATGTGACAGCATTTTTTAATTGCAATGTCCAATCGGGAACCTGAAAAATAAGACAATATTTTTATTAATAAGATTGAAAAACTAGAAAAGTAGTCTGGTCCGAAAAAAAATTTGAATTCTAAGGGAATTATTTTTAGTTACAGAAGGCAAAAATATATATATATATATATATATAGTTAATTTCTCTTTATTGAAACATATAATTTAATTTCTAATTTAAAACATACAATTTTTTTGAAATGCAAAGTCTGATAATTAATTAAAAAAAAAAAGATGAATGAGTCTTGTAGGATCGGTTAGTTCGATCTGCTTTCACCTTTTCATGATCGATGCGATATGATCCAACGTATCAAAAAGTAAGAGGAATCACGCGTTTTGACGACGAACAATAGATTATAGTGGGCATAATATTTTTGTGAAATATTTGAAAAGATGGATATAATTGTAGTTATAAATTTATTTAATTCTAAATATAAAAATAAAATTTTAGTTAGTCTGATAAAAGTTAAATTTTTTTTCAGATTTTTAGGGCAAACCTCTGATCTGCCAAAATTTCGAAATCGTTATAAAACACATAAAACTTGACCTCTGTCACATCATTATAAAAAGCATTCAGTACACGATTCTCACTTTTTATAAGGACATGAAAAAGTGTCAGAAGAATTTAACAAATCCACTCTGAATGAGAGGTTTACTTGATTTAGAATAATTTAATTAATTAATTATCTTTGCAGGCTTAGAAGATATTAAATATTATCTTTTTACGAAATTTTTTCATTTGAAGTTTATCTCTTTTACTGTGATTAGCTTATGATTATTCGCATTCAGAAATCCTAAAAAACAGAAAGGATTACTACCAATGTCCATAATAATGATTGATTAATTGTATTTTATTACTTTTTCCTCTGTGATATACCAATTCACTTTCAAATACTAATACTTCTTCACTCTGGAAGCAATGATTGAAGCACTCAAAACAATGGCTTATAATTATTTAATTTCAGTTCTTACACAATGGTTTATTATCAATAAATGAATTTGAATTTATACTATAATCTGCAAATAAAGAATCAATGTAAAGTTTAAAAATTAAATTTAGTTTTTTGAAATATTGGTTAAACTTGTGTTATATTTTAATATTTTTTTTTATCTAAGGATTTAAGGAGGAAAATTTTTTTAATGCGGCAGGCATGCAAGAATTATTTTGCTGACGTAATAAAATAAATGCAATATTTTTCAAAGATTATTTTACTGGCCAATATGACATAAGAGAAAGAGACCTTGTGCAGCTTCCACGAAAATTGCTTGGTTTTGAGTGAGGATCCGCGTCATGAAACAACTTTCGCCTTCTTTCTTTTTATTTCAACGAAATACGATAATATTATCATTAGCTCGATTCTAGTCACCTAATAAAATTGAATTAATCATTAGTTCTACTCAAAACCTGCTCAAAGAAATTTTGAAAATTACGTTTTCCTTAAAAATAAACCAAGAAATAAGGCTAATTATACAGTTATCGATATTAAAAAGGACTAAATCAATTTTTATTTTTATTTATTAAAATTTATTTAATCTACATGGACTTTTTTTAAAAGAATTTTCGAAAAATTTTGTAGAAGGTAAGAACCTCCGACTTTCTATATTTCACTTTTACTTTGGATTTTATTATTAAAAAGAAATCAATGATGAAAGTGCTTTCAAGCAAAATTCAGATGAGTTTGATTTAAAAGTCCTCCAATAATAATCATAATAATCCTTGAGTTTTCGTTTTCGAAATTAAATTTCAAGGGCCATAGTATTTTTCAGTTTCTCTGAAAAACCCTGAGTAGATTTCTAAGTAAACGTTAGCCTTTTAAGACGGATTGCACGTTCTTTTATAATAAGTAAAATCCACTTTGATCTGAACTAAATCTACAACCGATGAATAATCAATACTTATGGAAAACCCAGTTGAAAATTTGAAATTATTCTCTTTCGTCTCCTTTTAAGTTGAATATATTCGACATGAACATTTTCAATTTTTTCGAATTCAAATTTTATATTGTTGAAAATTACCATTTAGAAAATGTCTTCTGGAATTAAGAGATTTGGAATTGAATTTTTAGAAACTAAAAACGAATAAAAATAATTTTCCGTCAATTGTATGTACGTTCTCGGTAACTCCTTTGTGCTTCAGAGGACTTGCAAATAAGTTTATGTTTCTTTAGAGATTGGTCTTTCGAGAGGTGAGACACGTGGGGGCCGGTGGGGATACCCAGGGGGCCCCGCCCGGTACTCACCTATAAAATCCCTGCACGAGGGTCGAATACAACCAGTCATAATCAGTGAATCGGAAGTACAATTTTTTCTATTTTTTTAAATCCGGAGGCTTGCTTCCCAGTACCAGAAGAATCCTTAATCATGAAGCTCGTTGCCCTTTCCGCTGTTTTGTTCATCGTTGCGGTCTTTGCCGCTGATGAGAAGAAAGAAGAAGCACGCCCCAAGACTTTCAGAAGACTCATCCCTGCTGATGTCCTTCGTGGTAAGTTGATAACAATATTAAAAATTATTTTATTATATTTAATATCATTTAATTCTCACCTCAAACTTATATAATTTATAGATCACCTCTTGTTATGCATTTTAAAAATAAATACATCCAGCTGATATTGATATACTTATTTATTGAACCATTATGCTGAATTCCGTTCTAAATTGAATTTGAGAGTCGTGAAAAAAACATTTAAAAAATAATTTGCATGTATTTAGAAAAGTGGGTCATCTGAGAAAAAAAAATAATAAGTACTACAGCGAGAATTAGATAAAGATCAAAATAAGTCTTATAGAATATTTAACGGTACTTTCTATATTTGTCTATTTAGCATTGTTTTGGACTTGAAAGAGATTATCTCGTTTCTCGAGTTGAAGTTCAATGTGTACTGACTATATGACTTTAAGTGAAAGCGGTACAACGACTTTATCTCCATTTTTAGTCAGTACACACTCGACCTGAGGGCACGTTTCGCATTTCAAGTTCGATCAACAAAGATATAAAGTAAAACCAAAATAATTTAAGCAAAATCAACCAATTCAGTTTATACAACTTTTTACAGAATTTTCAATAAAAATCAACGGTAACTAATTTGTAGTTCAACTTTTGTTCTCTTGGGATATGTTCACACATGTTAATTAGTCTTATGAAGAACTCTGAATTCTCATCATTTTCGAGGTTCATAGATTTTCAAGGCACGCCCCAGGAAAAAAAGAGAAAAGTTTAGTTACCTTGGTGACTAGGACACTTTTTTAATGTTATTTACCATTGATCAATACTATGAAAGATGTATTGTAAAAGCCTTCATGACTCACATTATTAGCATGTGTGAAAAATGATGTAAGATAATCCTTCATGTTCTTGTTATAATAATGAATAATGAGTAAATTCAGGGTATAAATTATATATTTATTAAAAAAACAAATTTGCCCAATCTAAATTCTGAAATACAAGTTTAAATCAATATATATATTTAAAAAATGTAATAGTGTTAAATAAATGTGTTTCTTAGTCATCAGTAGCTTATTGGTAATTTTCTCATTAAAAGCCTCATCGTGGAAAGTAAAAGTTCTCTCGTCGTTCCTTCTTTCAATTTGTTACTTTCAGCGAAAGGAAAACGTGACAAAATAAAGAAATCGACAATGATAGTTGGCCATTACAGCTTGAGAAAGTGCAGAAATTTACTTTGATGCTGATTTATTAGTCTAATCTTTTATAAATCTTTGCTTTTGAAGAATTTAAATCGTAATTAATTAAACTTTCGATTTAATATTTTTCCTCAAAATTAAAAAACCGATGATGTTTCCAGAATTTCTAAAAGCAAAAGGATTAATATTGAGGTATAATTTACAAGTTCAAAGTGACTCTAATGAATGCACTCAAATAAATCTCTTATCAGTGGACAATTTTAATTCACCTATATATATATATATATCACATAAGAAAATACTGATTAATAAGTTAATGTTTGACGCTCGCTCAATTTAATCTGGTGTTGAATAATTGGCTAATTTATCAAGTTTAATTACAATTCGATACTCTTGTCGAATAAAAAAAATTCCATGTAGTTTTTAAAAAAGATTTTGATCGGTATAATAAATCGCATTATTATAATTTAATGATTAGGATTAGCTAACAGGAAATAAAAAGATTCGAAGATGTAAGCTTCAGATTAAAACTGTTTCATTTTAATGTAATCTGAGAATATAATTTGCTTATAACTACAGGAAAAAGGATCCTTCGAGTGATAAAGAAAAAATGATTCGATTAGGTGATAAAAAACTAGTCTTTGTTTCTGCAAAAGTGATGAAACTTGAATTATAAATTTCTTTTATTTTAATTAAAATCCGTTTAACATTAATAAGAAATTTTATCAGATAAAAATTAAACTTGGATATAGGTTTAACAAATTAACTTGATCTCCCTGATAATTTATTGCTTGAGATTCCTAATTTAATCAAGAGAAAATTGAATAGGTAATCTTTTTATGATTTACATATAGAATGACAATCCTTCTTAAGAATATCCTTGTCATTCTGGCACATGTGTTTCTCTGATCAGAATCTATCACCGTAACCTAGTTATTCTTTGTATCTTGTACCTGGTCTAGATACTTTGCAAATAGAAAGAATACATTTAGTAATGTAAGCAGATTTAAAAAAAACAGAAAGGCCCACCTTAGTCTTAAAAATGCAACCGTGTCAAATTTAAATGTTCAACGTTGGTTCCTATATAAATTATTACAGAAACATTATGCATGAGAAAATAAAAATAAAATTTGAAAGGTTCAAATCAATGATTAAATAAAAGACTTGTCTCAGGATTTATTGTTTTTTTATTAACATTTACGTAATTGATGTGAAGCATCAAATGGCCTCGTTCTAATGCACTTATATCGAAGGTGTTATTGTGATTAGACTCATTTTCATTAATATCTTAAGGATACTTAATTATATGCATATTTTCCAATTCAACACATATTTCCAGATTCTTATACAATAACAGTATCACAGGACGTGTTACTTTGAAGTGCATAAGGAAGTTTTTATCGAATTTGAAAAATAGTTTCTGATTATAGAAAATTATAGAAAATTGAAGGAGTCAAAATTAACTATTAATTTTATTTTGCCTGAATGAATCATTTATGAATAGGAAATTTTTACAAGGATACTTTCATTAGAGTGGGCTTGAAATTTAGAATCAGATTATTGGAACTATTGGGCGTGTTCGACGACCATGAGAAATCGTAATGTCATTATTTAAATAATCACGTCGTTCAGACAATAGTTTCTTTCTTATGTGGGGTGCAAACGTTGCACAATCGGTATCAATGCATGTGACATAGAAAGTGTTTCTCCTTGAAGTTTCTAACTTCACATTATCAAATAAATCGCGCTTTTTGTCACTATATGAAAAAAGTCTACTTTTTCTATTTTTAAATTATTGTGTCCAAGAAATTATTTTTTCGATTGGAATAAAGACATTTTAACTTAATTTTTAGATTTCCCTGGAATGTGTTTCGCTTCGACGAGATGTGCGACAATCGAACCAACAAAATCGTGGGAACTTTCTCCATTTTGTGGACGTTCAACTTGTGTCCCAGCTGAAGACAACTCAGGTCGTTTGTTCGAATTGGTAGAAGACTGTGGACCATTGCCAAAGCCCAACCCTAAATGCAAGCTTTCCGAAAAAACTAACAAGACTGCTAGTTTCCCAGACTGTTGTCCAATTTTCGACTGCGAGGATGGAGCTAAGCTTGAATATCCTGAAATTCCAACCGTCCCTCCTCCAACTGAGGGTGCCGAAAAAGTCACACCAGCCCCCAAGGCTTAAAACCTAAAAGAAAAGCACCTTAAAATTTATTTTCCTGCTTCAGTAACGTCGAAAAAGACTTTCTGTTCAAGATTAAAGTATAAACTATTAAAGTAAAGGATATCAATCATAGAACTTCAAAGTACTGCTTGCATTATAAAGTAGCGAGGAAAAGTCATAACTTATCAATAGGCTTTAAAAAATTGCAAAAAAAAGCGAATAAGAGACAAGGTGAGGCCGTGTGAACCTACTTCCATTCGCCGTCCAGTGTATTAGCTTCAGGGCCAGAAGATTGATAAGAAAAGATAATATTAAAACTTTTATACAGAAATACTTGATTTTGAATTATAATATGGTTCTGATTATAGGAAGTTTCAAAGAATTGTACATAATACGAGAACAGTGCTTGCTCTCCCGCAATAACGCAAAGCTTCCTTTTTCGCATCCAGGTGCGTTTATTAATATTTCTCATTTTACTACTTTTTATACCGCCACGTATGCGAGTCCTATAGATTACAAAAAAAAATATATGCACGCTCGAACTTGAAAAGAGAGCTTTCACGTTGACCTAGTCGCGGGGTAAGAGCAAGATTTTTTAAGTAGATACCCTAGTGTTTTTTATCTGGGATTTTGCCTTCTTGAATATGTATACGAAAGCTAGCAAAACAGGCATAAGTGAAAAAAGTGATTGTAATTTTGTGATTAAATTAAAATAATTATTTAAGCATAAAGATATCCTTGATTTCATTTAAAACCCTTCTCATTTTCCTTCCTGATTCTGTAAAAAGAAATTGAAGAATGCATATTTAAATATAAGGAATTTTGTTGTGTTTGGGAAATATTATAGTTTTCATCGTAGACTTTCATAAAAACTTGCGGAAATATGTGATTAGAAATATCTGAACAGACAGATGAACATGATGGAAACGTTAAATAGGGTCGAAGTGAATGAAAAGTTTGTGAACAATAAGTAACTCATGCGTGAGTGTAGCGGTGTGAAGTGACCTGTTGTGCATTGTTGGTGTTCAGATTGTCCACAAATTTGTAACTTCCCATCAAATTGTCGCGGGAAGTGTTTCTGCATACCGGAAGTTTCAGGACAATAGTGAGCTCAATAATTACATGGAAAGTACAGCAAGGCCCATACCTGTAGCGAAAATAAAAGTTGAATATACAATTCGAAGTGATTTACTTTTAAATTAAAATTTTTATTTTTATTTGTTATAAATCAATCTGAACTTGAACAAAAGAACTAAGTTCATTTTACAATAAAATATCGTATCTAGGAGTCGAAACGATTGCAGGAGAAAATAAACATACATAATGGTTCAATTAGGATTGGCAATGTAAAATAATATGGAATAATTTAAAGTAGGTGGAGTTTCAAGATCATTGAACATTATAAATATTTAAACTGCTTTATTTTCATCTAGAAACGCTCTCTTGATTTTTGTTTCATAACACTAAAAACAGAGTAAAGTGAAACAAGGCAAACAAGGAAAGACCTTACTTTCAAATTTCTTATTCTTTGTTCCTTCATTGACTTGATATCTTAATCACAAACCTAAAAAATAAAATTATAAAAAACAAGTTAATATTCTTTTTCTACTCAGCTTTTAAATTTAACTTTGACTGTAAAAATTAAGAAGCAGTCTATATATGTGTATACAAAAAATGTTAGGTTTAAACCTTTTGACTAAAAGAAGATTACAATCAAAATTAATATATCTGGTTAAAATTATTTAGTTATTTGTAAAAATAAGTTACAGAATAAGAATGTCTGCAAAATAAAAAATAAAAATCAAAGCTATAACTTTCTCTTCTTCTCTCTAAAATAAAATAATTTTTATCATTAAAAATTGAAATACAAGAATTGAATTACTGATTAAAAATAGGTAAACACTCGCTTTTGGTGAAAGTATATAATCTTACGAAGTTCATGAGTTAAAATAAAAGTATAAATCAGAACATGAACGGTCCTAAAGAAATGAAAGGAATATCCTTGATCTCTCTTTGCCTTAATTAAACAACTTTAATTTTTTTTAGACATTCAAAAGGGAATCTTGTTAAATTTAAAACATTTTGAAAGTTAAACATTAACATAGTTTTTATTTAAAAACTGGAAATGCTCAACGCCATCTACAAGGAAGACATTTTCTAAACTTTTACATACCTGTACAAACCTAACAACGTTAAACAGTTTACCTTTGTCAGACTTTTGTAGATAAATATGAACATAAATATCTGATTAATATATAATCTACAATGAAAATTAAACCTCATTAACAAATCCCTCTAATTTTCATACAGTTTTTGCCTTCAAACTTGAATGCATGATATTCTCTAACAGAAATACTCAAGATAAATGAGGTTATACTCTCTGTTGAGCCTTTGTGAAGATAAGAATAACGAGGATAACAGTATAGTTTAAAATTTACCGATTAAATTTTAATTCCTTTCCGTGATCTTATGTATTAATAACTTTAAATTTCATTATAAACACATAGAACAAATAATTTTTCTAAATGTTTGGCTCTTTGTTCTGTTTTTTCTCTTCGCATCTTCGCTCCAGCGGTTGCCATTTTCAGCCATTTTGGTTTTAAAAGATTGGTATTTTTTCAAGGTTCAGTCCCAACTCCCAAGTCCCAACTCCAGTCCATCTGCCATCAGCTGCCATCCGCGGATTTCGGACTTGATTTCGGATAATCAACACTAATGGAAGAAAACCTCAATATTTGTAACTAGATAAAAACGATAAAAACTTTACTGCGAGCTTTGTGTTTTATCGAAAAGCAACTTTTCACTGTAAATCAAAATGAATGAACTTGTGTGGGGAATTAAAAACGGTGACCTCGATCAAGTCCGAGATATTGTAGAGAATAAGGTACGTCGAAATGTCGTTTTTTCGCACTATCAAAATTGTTGCCTTCTTTTATTATTAAATGACACACAGGTACAAATAACTTTATAGTTCCAATACTTATTTCTTATCTTATTTTTGAAGTTTTATGCAACAAAGTGCCAATTCACTGACAGCTGAAATAATTTAATTACTTTTTGTTATGTTAATATCCTTGTTAATTTTTCAACAAATTAATTTTATATAGGTTCAAAGGACTGCAAACTGTTTTACTCTTTATTTGTAAATCTGATTCAATTCCACGTTTATACTATTTCAATTTTCCAAACTTTATGTTAATTTGATAAATATTTCAACGAAAAAGTCCTTATTACAAGTTCGAGGCCTGTCCTTGAAAAATTTCTCATCGAACAAAATGGAGACTGTAAAATAAAAAAGAATAATGTTTCAAACGATTTTAGATCAGCAATTCTAAATTTAAGTAATAAATTTATATTTTAATAGGACATGGATGTGAATAAACTTATTAATGGAAGGACGTTACTACATTATGCTGCAGATTATGGCCAGGGTGATGTTCTTAGGTACCTTTTAGATAAAGGTGCCGATGCTAATGTAAGTTTTAATTCATATAATAATTTTGGTGTCTTGGCGGGGAATTTTTTCGTATATAAAAAAAGTTTTTCAATGAAAAAAAAATATAGTAAAACTTGATGTGTAAAATTGTCTGTTGTTTCATATTGTGTAGTTGGAAGCACTAATTTCTATAAATTTCACAGGTGAGAGATAAGCACGGAATCACGACTCTCTTGGCAGCGATATGGGAAGGACACACGAATTGCGTGAAACTTCTTCTGGAAAAAGGAGCGAGGCCAAATGGTGTAACTCCCGATGGCACAAGTTATTTGGATGCAGCTGAAAAGGCCGAAATCAAGGAGCTCCTCGAGCTTTACAAAACCAAAACTCTCTAAAAGTTACAATATTGTTATTTAAATAGGTACTTTAATGTTCCTTATAGGATATCGTCGCTTCGTTATACATTCTCTGCTTTCTTTCAGACTTCTATATATTTATGTAACTTACATAAGAGTACGAAGCTATAAAGTAGGTTTATAACGATAAAATTACAAAAAAAATATACTCGCTGCGAGTAACGCGACCTAAAATTGTCCGTCTAGAACCGCAAATATTCTCGCGATACCTCTTGATAAGTTCGACATATTATAGTGTTCTTTTACAACTAGAATCTAACGTTTACCGACTCATTTTTTAAAGAAAAAAAACTCAATATCTAATTTACATCCGAGATGTCTAAGTTCATGTTTTATTAATATATTTAGTACAAAACAATGCCTGTCTTTTATTTCTTCACGGTTTATTCTTAGGGTTGTTTCTATACAAAAAGTGCAGTTCCAAATTAAAATTAAAGAAAAAAAGAAACGAATGATGGATGTAACTTAAAATTTTTAAATCACCTGACATTTTTACATGATCGTGATTATGATAAAAAAGTGAATGTTTGATTAGTTTAAATTAAAATTATTCAATTAAAAAAATTATTTATTGAATATGTTTTTACATTGGCTTTTTTATCCTTCAATGACATTCGAATAATAAATTAAAGAACAATCCATCCACTATTTTGTAAACATTTCACATATCTACACATAAGCTATTTGCAGTAATTGTCTGCTTAGCTTCTTCACAATTTTTAGAACAATTACTTTACTCTAGCAAGAATAAAATTCTCTTTCTAAATTTTAATTGGTATACAATCCAATTTACAGAAGACGGCCTCTACAATTCGATGCTCCACATTTGCAGATAATTATTTTTCCCGGAATACTGCCCACGTCATAACTATAATTCCACGTCAATTCTTGACCGGCTCTTATGTATCGAAGAGCGAAGAAAGCCACCCAAGGAAATCGAACATCATGAGTGTCCACGAAGACGTTCTGAACAAAAACGTTCGGGTCGCAGGAATGCTGAAAATATGAATGCAATTTTTCCAAATAAAGTTGAAAAGATAAAAAGGAAAAGTACTAATAATTTAAGAATTTTTCTGTTTACTTACATTAAGGTAACGACCAATATTTCCATTTGTTTTGGCATCCATGATATAAACAGCCTCGTCTTCACCAAAGAAATCCCTTACAGATTTAAAATTTGATCTTTCCATTTGATTTGGTTCAACTGTTAAATCGAACTTCCCTGGCTCTCGTCGATTCGATTCTTCTTCATCACTGAGTGTGATGGTATCATAATTAGAATCTCGACTTTCTGATTTTTCTGAATCTGGTTTAGAGGATTTTGAATCGGACCTACAAGATTTTGGATCTGCTTTAGAAACTACTTTGTTTTTCTTATCATCTTCTGCAGCCTCGTATTTCGATTTATCTCCCTTCTTTCGCTTTCGAAGGCGTTTGCTAAAAAATTAGATTAAAGAACAACGAGATATACTTTTTGCACAATGAATATTTCACTTTCAACAATATATAATTTCTCTGTTACATTGTTTTTAAATTAAATTTCATGTACATACCTAATGGAAGTATCTTCTGAGTTCAGTCTCAGGATTCCATCGTCATATTTACTGATATCGAAATCTTCATCAGACTCGTTATCAAGAGGTTTAGATGTGTCTTCTTCGTCGCTCAACATGTCTTTTAAGTTTGATCCACCACTTAAGTCTAATTCAGGATCAAGAACGTCTGCCTCATAGCCTTCTTTTATACCTTCGACAACTTCGACGTAATCTAATTCGGCAAGATATTCATCACCGTAGTTTTTACCTCCTTCGTTGGCTCCCTAGGCGTCATTTTATAAATAACCAAAACTCTCAAAAGTGGAACATTTACAATAATTTAAATAAAAATGTTATACCTGTTCTGTGAGTAATCTTCCAGCGTAAATGCAAATGAATGAACCCTGGGGAATATCATTGAGACATCTGATTCCCCAACCACGTGGTGCTGTTTTAAATACTTGCAATTTTAAAGTTAGAGGATGTTGAACTACTCTGTTGAGACAAGTTTTTATTGCGCATTTGCATCTCGAATTACATTCGTAGATACCAGTGGTAACCGGTTCCGGAAGCCGTTTGTAAATGTAACCGACAGCGGTGTTTGGAACTCGACCACCTAGAGTTGCACCTTGAATTGTCATCTGCCAGCACTGACACTTATCTTTGTCCTAAAATATATCAAATTAATAAATCTAATTTAATTATAATCGAAAAATGAAAGCATTAATTTTATGAAAATTACTTGACAATCGTCGGTGCAGTCACAGCAACACAAAAATTCTGGATCCAAATTAAGATGAACACCCTCTGTTGGTTCTCTTTGAGTACTATACCTAATCGTATCAGGAAGAGCGTGATCAATTTCATTAACACATGGAATAGGAACATTTTCTGCTCCGTAACTCAAATCCTAAAACAATCAGAGAGACATAAATTATTATAATTATCACTATTTATTTATTTTCTATTTTTATTTCAATTCATTAAAAATGTATAAGCACCTTGATATTGACGAAACACTTATCAAGAACAAACTCTGCAAGACAGTGAACCCAGTGATCGAACTCGAATAAATCGACCGACATCGGACTCTTGGTAAGTCTTAAATACTGATGAAGTTCTTCCATATTTCGAAGCCTAACTCCACACGGTGCATGATATAAAGTAACCTTCTTTCCTTTTGAAAATTTACAAAGCTGTCTGTTCCACCCACAGAGCAATGGAATTGAAAGTGGAGAATATCCCTTCAAATCATCCGGAGTAAAGGAACAACTTTCGAGACATTTTGGACTACATCTGTGAGGTATATATTTCTTTGGATTTTTCCTGTTTTGAGTCTGGTAATACTGAAAGAACAAAAATGTATTATAAATGTGGCAAGGTAGAAGAAGTAGTTCTAATGGATTGTGCAAGATTAGTTTTAACTAAAGCTATTGTGTTGATGATAAAGTTTACTGGAGAAGTTATATATCTTCCGATTATGATCCAAATGAAAGATGTGCGTGTGCTTTCAATTTCTTGACTTACAACAATACTATGTGAAGGTTTTGTCTCAGAGCTGGAGTTATAAGTAGGCTCTGCAAGGATTGGTTTTTTAGTGGTACTCTTCTTAGCAACAGCGCGTGATTGTTGAGTAGGAACAGAGGGAACTTCGCTCGCAACTTTATCATTTATACAGAGATTGTTAAAAGTGATGACGGGTGGTGGCTTTTGTTCAACTTTGCGATTGAGGAGTTCGTCTTGCTCGATAGAATTAGTGTATTCCACATAGGGCATGTTGATCTTCTGTAAATAAAATCCACATTTTTAATCAATTTCAAAGGATTAAACTGTCAAGAATAAGAATAATGAATAATGAACAAAAACTGACATTAGTAGAAGCTGGGAGTCGATGCCGAGATGGAGCATTGAGACCGACATGACTTCCCTGTTGTCTGGCATTGGCCTTCAACAATTCGACGTAAAGAGGACCTAATCTCGCAGATCCTCTGTAAATCCACTCGGTTCGATTATCTGCATCGAAATGCATTTGAACCAAGCTGGCGTCGACCTGGACAACTCGTGCTATCCACCACTTTCCGTTCCACTCCGTTTTTACTACTTGTCCTGGCTGTAATTTTACCATCGGTCTTTCTGGATAAGACTCCATATATTTCTTAACAAAATCTCGAGAGGGGCTTGGTACATCTTCCCAAACTTGGGGAGAGCTCTCAGAGACGAGATAGATGTTTTTGTGAATTACGTACTGCGCATATCCATCATCAAAAAATACCAGATACCTGTAATTAGAAAAGTAAAGTCAGTTAAGTATATTAATGAAAACCATCAAAATACTTGCATTCATATATTAGGAAAGCTTCAGAAATTGAAATTTTTTTTTGTTTTCTAGATCTACTTTTGTACTATCTGAATATTAT
>JAUESI010000033.1:5452515-5466727 GCA_032275145.1 Synergus laeviventris | reverse complement strand
CTATTAGTCTGTTGAAGCAGTCTGAAGCTGTCTGAAGTCAGTAGTCACATTTCACGATTCATCTATTTCAACCACTGATATATGATTTTGGAACCTCCTTAAAGAACAAGTTTGCCAACCTTTTTTTAGACTTTCAGACTTTAAACTTGTTTTTGATGAATTTACAGATATAAAAAATTTTTAATTAACATGCTTATAAATTGGAAGGATGTGTATGTTTAAATAATTTATTCGAGTGCTAGATTATTCCTTTATCTACAACAAAGTTGGAAAATCTGAATCTGGTTTAAATTTCCCGCTAAACTGCTATACCTATTAGCTTGCTTGATTGACGCTCAAGGAAGAAGATGTATAAATACGGCACATATCGTTAAACCAGATCTCTGGTTAAACGAGTATAAATATGTATAAATGTATGTAATCTCTTCTCCCACCCTCTTGCTGGTGTGTGTAAAGTGTTTGAAAAGTGGTTTGAAATAAAAATTCAGTCTGTGTGTGGTTCTGGTGTGGTAATCCACCGCGCACCAGCCACCAACTAGTAACAGTAAGCTAGTAACTAGCTACTAGTAAACTTATAGCTGCTTATGCCTTATAGGTGTACACATTCTGACACATTGCACAGTTAAACCACATACACGGTATACACCAAGAAGAAAATCTGGAGAATCATATATATTTTAATCGCATTCCAACATTTCCAACTTGAGCTTGGCTGAGCTTGGCCGTGCAAGGAAAAGTTTCGTTCAGACACTTCAGACGTCAGTAAATCGCGGTTCATGGTTCAGTGACCGTCAAGTGAATGTGGGTGAAAACGGTGAAAATGTGACGAGAATTGTGAGACAGAACTAAGTGATTCTTTTGGAATTTAGCGGCTTCTGGATTGAGAAGATCAAAGGACGCGGACTTCTGGTGTCAGAGTTTTTGGCTCAAGATCTCATCTCCCAAGAAAAGAATGGGTAAGTCATAAGTGTGATCACTGCATGTATAAAGCCGGTGGCCTGAGATATTTATAAATCATTTTCTATTTAAGGGCGCCGTCGCGGGGCGTGTCTTTTTCCCAAATCTATCTTCTTAGGGCCCGTGATTTTGTCGAATATACTATTAGTCGCGTAGAGGAGGATCGTCTCCGCAGATTTTTCCGATTTTTCTTGTGAGATGAGAGATGAGAGTGGGTGATAACGAATACGTATTGGAAGTTCATCGAACGACGAACGGCTTTTCAATTTGTTTTGTCACGCTGAAAACGCATTCCAGTGTATTCAGCTGAAGACTAGAGTTTCTAAGAAAGATTAACAACTATTGAACTTTCATTTAACATAATAAAATTTTTGTTTGTTTTGATAAATATATACAAAAAATTAATGTTTCATATGTTTATTGCAAGCTATAGATTTTTTACGTTAATAAGTGAGAAAATAAGTGAAATTAACTTTGTGAATTAACCATTTTTATGCAAAATACCATGAAATTTAGAGATAAATTTCTATCTGATTTTGAAATTTAAATGCGAATGACAAAAGCCGTGCTAGTTAGTCAATTGCTCAAAGTTTCAGTACTTAAAAATTACAAATTTTAAATTGAAGCTTTCAAAAGTTTAATTAGACACCTAAACAGTTATATTCTGCAATCAGTGACTGTTTATTAAAAGTTAGTCAGTTGTGAAAAAAGATATTCGCTGAAAATCTATTAAAATAGTCTACAATATAATAGCTCAGTATATCATATCAAGACTCTCAAAGAGAGATTGACGGTAGGTTGAATCGACTGCAGGTTGCGTAACACCATTCATGTTAATGCAGAACTTTCAATCGCACAATGCACAAGTTGTTATGAAAATGAGTTTATCATATATCTGATTACAGACACACAAGGAGGAATGGCGCGCAACGCTGGTCCTGGCCTCTACGAGTTTCTCATGGAAGCCGAACTCCAACAATATTATGCAGGCATCCGAGGTTTGTTTTATTATTTTAATTCAGTTTATAAAATAAATACTTTAGCCATTTCGTTCTTTACCTTTCTTGTTTTTCATTGTACGAGAGTTTAATTTTACTAATTTTTCAGGTGATCTGAAGGTGCAGAGCACCGCTCAGCTCAAATATGTAACCGAGGAAGACTTGAATGCGATTGGGATGAGTAAGCCAGAAATGCGTCGATTGAAAAAGTATTTTCAAAAGCACTTTCCTCAAAATTATTTATCCAAGTTTAAGAAAATGCTTTTGCCCAAGCGAGAGGGACAAGTCCCGGGATCACTGGGAATGCTTCCAGAAGAAAAACAAGATCGGCCACCAGTTCGGGTTCCCAATAAGCACATGATTCCTGCTGACTCGATAATTGTAAATAAGGAATTAGGGACGGGAGAATTTGGAGTCGTGCAGCAGGGCGTTTGGACCAATGATGGAGAGAGGATACAAGTTGCGATCAAATGTCTATCAAGAGAAAGAATGCAGAACAATCCAATTGAATTTTTAAAAGAAGCAGCTATGATGCATTCCATAGACCACGAACACATTGTCAGATTGTATGGCGTCGTACTCGACACAAATTCTCTGATGCTCGTTACCGAGTTAGCACCTCTAAGATCACTTTTAGAATGTCTTAAAGAGCCAAGCTTGCGAGCAAGTTTTCCAGTTTTGTCCCTGTGCGACTTCTCTGTGCAAATTGCTGATGGAATGCAGTACCTAGAGGCAAAAAGACTTATCCACCGCGACTTGGCGGCAAGAAATATTCTTGTCTTTTCGAAGAACAAGGTAAAAATCTCTGACTTCGGCCTATCTCGCGCCCTTGGTGTTGGAAAAGATTACTATCAAACAAACTTCAATGTAAACCTTAAGCTACCAATTGCTTGGTGTGCCCCAGAAAGTATCTCTTATTTAAAATTCACATCTGCTAGTGATGTCTGGGCTTACGGAGTAACTCTCTGGGAAATGTTTAGCTATGGGTTTCAACCCTGGCCAGCTTTAACTGGTCACCAGATTCTGGAAGCTATCGACGATCCAAATTTTCAGAGGTTGGAACAACCGGATTGTTGCCCAAAGGATTATTATTCCCTCATGCTACAATGCTGGCAACATGAACCAACTAAGAGACCTAAATTCACTGACCTGATAAATCTTTTGCCAGATTTAAAGCCTGAGCAAGTGCAGGCAGTACAAGATAATTCGGAAATTGGACAACTGACTTATAGGCAAGGGGATGTTATCACAGTTTTAGACAAGGGAAGCAGCAACACGTTATGGAAGGGAGCTTTGAATAATGGGAAGACAGGATTTTTTAATCCTGCGCACACGATAGCCTATCTTGGTTCTAATTTGCCGAGTAATAAGCCGGTGGAGTTTACGAGAGGAGATGGAAAAAATGTATTTTCAAGTCAGAGAAGGAAAATCAGAACGGATATGATTTCCTCGCCACAGGGGGATTTAAAACATACAGGTCACGTGGGATTAGATGGAATTTATTTTGGAGATATTAGTTTCCTGGGAAAGTATCCAAATTTGCCGAGACAGGTTGTGACTCCCTATAAACCGCAAGAGGACGCGACGGATAATTCTAGTCAACTTTTGAGTCAGGAAGGAAGAAGTACAGATTCTAATAGAGAATATACTGGGAGTAGAATTCAGCATCCGCAGCAGGACAATCAAAATAAACATGGTGAGATTTGTATAAATTGTGATTTAGTTTCTTGCACTTGAGTTTTCTGCTTTCTGCACTTTAAATTAAAAGAAATTTCTACTTCATATAGCAATGATTATTTTTGAAATCTCATTAACGAACTAAATTTTGAAATAACATCTTTCTATATTTTCTAATATTTGTTGTTTATTATTTAACTGCTAATCCACGAATGCTTTAAACTAATACTAGTAGGAAGTAGATCTTTAGACTCCAAATTGATTGTTTGAAAATATATTAACTAGGATACAATATCACCTTTTTCTCTGCTATTTGCTTTACTAACTTCACTTTGCTGGTTTCATATTAAATCTTTGCTTACTGATTATTAGTAAAAACTACTGAATATCTTGCAGAAAGCCTATGGTCTGATACGAGTTCAGAAATATCGCATTTAGGAACCATGGCGAATGCTTCAAAGCAAACTGTGTCTTCGAGCGTGGCAGGAAGTACAGATACAGTTGGTGCAGATCACGAATATCATGAAATCAGTGACGAAGAAAACCAAGATAGTCCTTTGAGATTCGACAAGCCTCTGAGCTTTGATTTTGGGCCTAGTCTTCTCGATGAAATGGATCAGATGTTCAGATCTTTGGGTATCTATTTTTCATTGTTCACTGTAGTAAAGAATAGTCTTACAGCACCTTTAAGTCTTTAAGAAGATTATTTTTGACCTTATTTTATTCCAGTGCTTCAATGGATTATTTTTTACCTTAAAAATACATCAAGATCAAATGTTGTGCACTTCATTTTAATATTTTAATTGGATTCAATCACACAATCTATACTTTATTTCAAAATTATTTATGATATATTATACAAATAATTATACAATTTCATGCGACAAGCTTTTTGGAGTTCTAAACTACTTTTTACATTTTACTTTTCCGTCTAAAAAATTGAAAGTCATTTAAAACGATTCAATTCAAAATATTCAACGTTTCAGGCATATTCTTTCACATTTAATTTGAATGCCTCAAACTCAAAGAATAAGTGATAAAAATTAAACACATTTAAAAGATGTTTAGTCTTATATCTTATATTTCTTTAGGATCTTCTCCACCTCCACCACTTCCTGGACATCCACCAACGGAACATGAATCAAGCAACGCTCGAAACGAACTACGAGAAATACAAGCAAAACAAAGCAGCAAAAAGAAGCAAGCCACCGTGAGTCCTATAAATGTAAAGTACACATTTTATTTTATGTGTTTCTTTCAATTCATAAAAATTGAATGTCTCGCATTTGTCATCGTCGCGGCCGCTTTATGACACACACCATATTCTTTGTTATTTTAAATCATTTAGAGTCAACAGATATAACATAGCTTTAGTTCAAGAACAAAAGGAAGATTATTCTGATGATTTAGAGAGGATATCATTTGTTTTCTTTTGGAGAAACATCATCTTTAATTCAAATTCCAATTCAGATTCAGATTAAAGTGCACTGCAAAAGTTATCAAATGTGGTAAGATTTATTCCTGCATCTAGGTGAAGCCTATCTCAGCAGCAGATCAGAAAACACTCTACTCGGCCATTGCAATGGCCCAGGAATTGACGGCACGTTCCATGACAGATCTTGAGCAACCACAGGAATCGCCACGAACACCTGCCAGTCCCTCCAGACGTAGAAAGTTTTCTTTTAAGTTGCCACATCAACACAGTCCCAAACCAGACAGACGACACTTTTCAGAGGAAGCTGCCAGATTACCTGACTGCCAGGTACTTTTTCGTCACTCCAAATTGCAAATTTGAAAGAGACATTTTCCTTTTATAATTAAGAAACCTTCGGTCCCTAATGAAATTTACAATTGTTGTTTTATGATATAAAATCTCAATAACACGATTTTGATAAAGTTTTAAAATTAAATTCAGGATAGTCACTAAAACGGGAAATAATATCTAGTAAATTTATTTCTTTGAGTCACTTAATCTTGATTGAATGCTTAGTATTCAAATTATTTATGTTTGAAAAATGTTGTTAAATGCTTTTCATTTGACTATTAATAGAATGCAAATGGTTTCAATCGTAGATTAACAGGATTTAAAATTATAAAAATCTATTTCATCTCATAACACTCATTACATTTGGAACTCTTGCACACACTTTATACTAGTTATCGAATTTAAACAATTTATTTTCTACTCATGAAACTAACAGGACTCCTCTCACATTTTTGCACAATTATGTATTAAGATCAAAAAAATTGTTTGGAAAAAATCTAAAACAGTTATGGAACAACGTTAATTCCTGATGCCAGTTAATACAACTCTCTTAATAATTTTTACTAACCTACAGTTTTTTATTCTCGTAGAGTGCTTACTGAGGCAGAAATACTAATATTTTCCTTTCCCACCCTTCCTTTCCCATTTAACTACTTTTTGTTGAAACCTCTCCCTTTCGTTTTGATTTTCGTTTAATTTTTATTCTCTTTATTTTTTAATATATTGGTATACTAATATAAAATGGTATAAAAATTGTAATGCATTGCTACGGTTTTTCTCTTTCATGATTTTTCTTCTCCTTTGTATTTTTCTTTACTGCATGCCTTTTTTGGCTTATCCAGTGGCTATGCTCGAGTTTGCAATCTTTGTCGTCTACAGTGTCTAGTATAGAATCTTTGGGTGCCCCTTCCACTTTAAAATTGCCCCTTTGGGATAAAGCATCCGCCGAATTTTGTTTTGCGAAATCCAGAGAGCTTTTAACCAAACCCAGTGCCTGGTCTTCTTACATGGACGTAGAATTTGACAATCATATTCTCGACAACAAAGCTACGAAGCAGAGGTTGATGAAATCCACCGAGTTTCTTGAAAATGGAAATCGAAAAAGCATTGCCGCCTGCGAGTCCATCTTGGATTTGGAAACTAAAGGCTCGAAGCAAAATGGAAAGACACCATTTGGAATCGAGAATTCAAACATGGATTTCCCTAGAGAAGTTAAGAGAGTATCTACAAGCTACGTCGATCGTTATTTCGAGCAGCCAAAGTATTTAGACGAGGATGAACTTGCGGAATCTCCTGTGGAGAAAGTCCCTTTTCATGATGACAACTTCGAGAAAATTAATAATCTGGAACATATGTTTTTCTCTAATTTTCCAGAATTCAGTGCTTCGTATTCTGTTGCGAATAATTCCGAAAAATTGATTCCAAATAAGATACCTAATTTGGATCAGATAAAATCCGATCTTGCAAAATATGACCTTGAAGAAAAGAACTTTGAATCTCCTAGAAATTGTTCCATAAAATTCGACTTACCAAGGGATATGAACTTTGATTTCGGAACAAGGCCCAAGGTAATTGATTCGACGAAACTGAATACAGAGATGAAGAAATTTGATCTGCAAAAGGGCAGGGTGGGGAAAGTTTCTTTTGGGCCTAGAACTCAGGAAATGAAAGGAGAAAAAGGTGGATGTTCTGACAGTCCTCGCGGAAACTTGGAGGCTGTAAGAATAAATATTCAGAGCTATAGAAAGATTGAACAGAATCAGAATGGTCATGACAATTTTTCTTTCGTCATGCCGAATAACCCTTTACTCGTTGCTGAACCTGAGAAGAAGGATTCGCCGATTTATAGTAGTTCAGAAAGCCTTAGAGTCAACTTTCAACGCCTGAGAAGAAAATCCGACGCTGAAGCGAACTCTCAAGTTGAGTTAAGCAGCAAACTTTTCGCAGAAAAATATCAACGAGAAGTCTCTGGGTTGGAGAGTGTTAAGAATTATTTGGATTCCAAGAAAGGTCAGGTTTTGAACCTGGGAATGGGAAAGTTAACTCAAAATATGATACAGTTAGGCAAGAACATTGAGCAAAACTCGAAGCCGGTGATCAGGAATTTAGACATTCCAACTCAGACACAAACACCCTTGCGAAATTTGAATAAACCAATTCAGAAGCCGAAGCACCTGGATTTAAACATTCCTCTGCAAGGGAAAAAAGGTGGCAAGAAGTTGAACGTGAATCAAAATCCAGTGAGTAGTCCTGCCTTGCATCAACATATTTTGGAGCCTCCGAAATTATACCAAAACGACAGTCGAAAGGAGTTAAATAAAAGCGACCTATTTACTGATAAAGGTCAAGGGAGTCTTAATGTGTTTCGACCCAGAACTTCTTCGCTTTCGGAGCACAGAAAGTCTCCACTTAGAACTGCGAGAAGATCCTTTCATCCAAAAAACGATTCGAGTGACGATTCTGATTCAATCTCTCATTCTGAGACAGATATTAGAAGCCGACTGAGATACAAGCGACGTCACAAGCGAATGCCTCACAATTTCCGGTTGAATTTAAAAAATCGAGGTCAATTTTTGCATCCGGATGCAGCCAGAGGATTTTCTTCGGTAGAACTTTGCGGAAAATCTCCACCACCTTCGACAAGTTTTTTAAACTCTTTGTCACCACCTTTCTCATCAAGAAATAATTTGCTTTCGTGGCCAGAAAGTGCACCCAGCTCAAGTTTGACATTTACTAGCAACTCTGACCTGGATTCAGATACGAGCTCTGAATATCCTGAGTTCACAAATGACATTTTAACTTTCCCTCCATCTCCTGCTCCTTAAACGTGGTGAATTATTTTTTAAAGTAAGGGTTAAGGCGATTCGTAGAAAGAGTGGTGTTTCAATTTTGAAATAGGAGATACTGTGTTAAATTCAAAAAATTGAAGTTTTGTGAGAATAAAGACAGTGCTTTTTTATAACGAATGAAGACTTGTACTATATTTATGTCTCGTGCTTAGCATGTGTGCATGTATCGCACGTCTACTTCATACTAACAAGTAGGGGTTCAGCGGTACTATGCTGGGCACTATAAAATTATCAGGGAACATCAGGGTGTCTTGTGTTAAGGAGATTCTGGAATCAGGAAACACTCAGAAAATTAATCAGATAAAAAAATCAAATTTGGTTTAAGTAAGATTTTTGTTTGGATGGAAAAATTTTAAGTTAACATTATATGCTTTTAAAGCTTTTAATAAATCCAAAGTACCCCCAAATCTATCATAAAATCGCAGGACACTGAATAATCACGGGGCACGTAAATAGCTTCTGCATTTCGGATACTATTATATTAATACATTTATTTCTGGAAAAAAAACGTCCACCTTTTTTTGACAGAACGTTAGATCCGATAATCATATCTTTTCTACGTGATTCATTTTTTATAAACTTTTATATGCACACAACGAAATACTTTTAAATCTCTCCTTTCTAAGACCTTCCCAAAGAAAGTCGCGGAAAGAAAACATTTTTTTTTCATGATGCACACGTTCATAAAAGAGTAAAAGTAAGAGTAAGAATTAGGACATTAGGTAGATTTTAAGTTTAAAATATAGAACAAAGCTTTTTAAGACTAGGAAGCCTGTAGTTTCTTTGAATTTATTTTCGGTACAATATAGCCAAGTTGATTTCTTTTTGCTTTACCCTTTTTAATTTAATTTTTTGTTTATTCTTTCCCAAATTTCTCCCTACCCTACGACTTGTTTAGGCAACGTTGTCTGATGAAGCCAAGGAAGCCTACAACGGTCTTGTCGGGACAACAGTCGTAGAGAGCACAGCGGATACAAATCCACTTCGAATGTTGAGATCTGGAGTTCCCATGGTCAGGCCGAGGATCCGGGGCAACAAACATTCAACCTTGGGCCATTCAGGAATTTCAGGATGCCATCCTGACGATATGGCAAGCGATCAGATTTTGCAGTTCGACATGCATCACAGTGGATCAAAAACTTTGCCAAAACGAGCTCCACCTCCTTCTCAAGCGCCACCTCCAGTCCCTCAAGCGAGGAACCTCGAGAGACATCTTTCGATGGAAATAGAAAATAATCAGAATCACAATAACGTGGATGGAAATCCTATCCCTCTGCCACCAAGGGATCGATCCAAGACTTTACAGCCTAAGTCTAGTTTACCAAGACATCAGAGGAAACATCCTCTGATTATTCCTGGAGGCGGAGTGACGAGAACTCTCGCAAAGATGGCAGAAACGACCCCTCCATTAGAAGATCAAGTCGATGGTCATGCTTCCTTTTTGACTCAGGAAGGATCTTCCAGTGTAGAGGGACCTAGTTGTTCCGAAGATGGGTACATGCCTGATTTGGCACCAAACAGGTAATAAATGTGGGATTTATGTTTATAATTCAAGTATATTTATTGTATTTTTTTTATTACAATTGGGCTGTACCAGAAAACTTCATGAATGAGCGTGGATTTTTAAATAGATTTTAGAGGCCTCTCCGGGAAACTTTGATTAATTTTTCTTCGCTGAGCAAAACAAAATTCATATTACATATTAAAAAAAATAATCTACAATAATTTTAGTCTTTTCAACCCGAGCTTTATTCTATTGTTCTTCATTCTCTCAAACAATCTCTTCCAATCTTGTTTCAGTCCTGAGGAATTCGAGAGACGGATTGACTCTGAACTGGCCGCCCTAGATTCTCTTCCGATCGAAGACACTAGACTGAATCGTTGCAGCGTCATCTCCGAGGATCTTCTAGAATTCTCAGACAATCTAATTGATTGCGACTCGGAAGAATTACAGCAAAATACATCTGACAATGAAACCAGACAATCACCAATCGTCGACTTTCAAAGAGAAATCAGCGTAGGCTCGAAAAGTTTAGCCTCGAAGTTTTTACCAGAGAATATGGATACCAGTGACTTTAGTAGAAATTCTACTCCAACGGGGTCTGAAGAACCTACCGCTTGCATGAAACCGGAGACTTCTAATATTAATTCTTCAAAGAGATCTATGGGTTCTTTAATTAAATGCAATACTCCAGGGAATCGTGAAAGTTTAACGTATAACGTTTCCCCTTTTAATATCAATTCTACTTCCAAAGCACAATCACTGTCTCAAGGTAAAGATTCGTTTTCAACTATCAATTCAGAAGATTTCCAATCCAAGTCAGGAAAATATCAGAAGATGAAAGAGAGAACGGTGACACGAAATAGCGACCTGACTCGACAATCGGATCACGTTTCCTGTGAAGATCTTTTAGATTTTGCTTACGATCGCCCTAATACTCTCAGAACTAGTGGTCCTCAAAATGGGGAACAATCAGATGAGGTCAGAGTCATGTTGAAAATGTTGCGGCAGTCGACTCCAGAATCCTGCGTTGCTGCTTTGAATGTCACAAACTGGAATATACACGCCGCAATTAAACTCGAACGTCTTCAGGGATTATTGAAGAAAGAAAATAATTTTGTTGGGCTGGAAGATTGCAAAGTTATGCTTAACGAGTGTGATGGTGACATCGTCAAAGCTGCAACGCTTCTCCGAAATACGGAAGACACTGCAGCTGTTTAGTATTGTTTCCACTCCGAGTTACTCAAAACAATATCACGAGGAAACTTAGAGTAATTAAGAATCACAGATTCTGTTCTGTTCAACAACCCACAGTCTGAAAAAAATACAAGTTGAGTAGTTATATTAATTTACCTACTTAAATAGGTATACAAATGAGATTTAGACTTAATCTTTGCGAAAAATATTTTTGCGTTTATTTGAATCTTTATAATTATGTCCATAAATTTAAAAAATGGAATCTGAAGAGAGAAAATCTTTAAACAAGATTTTGCACTTGTACTTTCAAAAAATGGTGTATTTTTTATATATATCTGTGCAGAATCATCATTTTATGGCCATAATTTTTTAAACGTGCAAATATTTTTAGTTTCAATGAATAATTACTCTACAAAACCCAAGACTGTATTTCCCAGTTTATATGAATCTAAGCTTTCGAAAAGTTGTAATAGATTTTAGTGAAACATATTATATAGAGAAGAAACATTTATTTATTCATTAATATTTTATATTGTCTTAGAACAGAGAGTATATCGAATTTATGCTTTAGCGTTCAAGTAACTTCCTTAGCTTTCATTCGAAACTGAATTTATTTGATCTCTGATTTTTTTCTTGTCGACAAGAAAACCATTAAATCAGCAAACTCATAAAAAATAGTCACATACTCTCTATGGAAATATTTCAAAAACTAATTTATGCAAATAAAAGGAGCTTATACTAATCTCTCAACTTTACATTTGTTCAAAGTGTCAAATGTTTGAAAGTGTGATTTCAGTTTTTTTATTTCAGTTTTTTTATTTCAGTTTTTTTAATTTCAGTTCAGAGATTCGGGCGTTAAACCTATTTTATACATTTTGTGTATGTCTAGTGTTAAAACAATGTGATTAAAAAAAGAAACAACTTCGCAATCAGATATTGATTGAAGAATAAGACATTTAGTGTATATATAATAGTTAAGAACGAAAAATATTCGTACATCAAATCGTAAAGCACTCGTACAGTTTCGCAGTTTTTTTTTGCTGAAACGTGCATCAGAGACGCACATAAAAATGCTCATATTTTTTGTATCGATACCAGCGTTCTGGTAACTGCCTTAAAACCCAAGAAACTTTTTGTATTAATTGACAGGGTCTAAATAACACCAAAATATTATTCTCACTAAAGAGAACAATTTCCATAATTTTATCCTCCAAATATCTCATTTTACAAAAATCGCTTTTCAAAAAAGGGATTAATTTATTATTAAATTTGGTTTCTCAACTAGAAATAAGATAAAAATCGACTCTTGACTTTTTTAATCTCAGGTTCAGGGAAATTTCGTAATTTAATATAAACCTTTTTTGTAAACAAAATTTGTCCTTGTACGATAACAATAATTAGTTTTAGCGGTATCTACTACGAGATTCGTTTGCTGAAATTCAGTTGCTCAAAAAAATGTCGTATGTGAAATCAAAAGAGAATCTAGATGTAGGTTATAACACGACATCTAAAAGAATGTGACACGCATGCTTTTACAAAATTTAATATTCAATTTCTCACACTTGCAAAATTATTTTAGGACTTCAAAAAGAAAAATAGAAAGCTATTAACATATCTTATGTGTTTTGACATACAATTTTGCTCTAATTTTTAAACTCTTAATAAATTTTAGTATGTGAGATTTGAATTGTTAAATTTTAACTTTTATATGGATTGGAAGATAATGTACTTATAAGTTTGGATGAATTCTCGTAATATTATTGTCGAAAGTGTGTTTACCGTGTTTTACTTTCTTTTTTTTTTGTCAGACTGCGTTTCAGGAAAGCATATGACAAATGTGCATGAGTGCGTGCAAAATCGAAGGGCATTGGTTTGTGTACTAATTAATAACTATTAAACACTAGAGTGTGTTAATCATGTTGGTGATCGTGAAGTATAAGTGAGAAAGTGTGATTCGATGTGAGAAAGCGCCACATTCAAGTTTTCTTTCTGTGCTTAGAATAAAAATAAATATAATAAACTTTTTATACGCAACTAATAGCGAAACATATTTCTATGTCTCTTTATATTCTAAACGAGAATAAGAAGTTTTATATCTGCCGTATTTACAATGAAAAATATACTTACACGTAAACCTGAACAGTGACTTTTTTCTATAGATTTAAAAAAATTTTATTTTAATGTCTATTCAAATTCTCATTTTCTATTTAATTCTTCATGTTTGTATGTGCATCTTCGAGACAACTTGTTTCTGTTTTAATGGATCAGAGATTTCATTCCAAGATAATGAATCGAGAATGAAGATATGAACTAACGTTGTAATTAAAAGTATGTAATCATGATCAAGAAAAGACTAAGGAAATTGTTCTTACGTTGGTTCTTGTATAAAATAAATTTTTCTTTAAAGGTGCAACAGACAAATAATAAATTAAAAAATAAATTGTATATAATTAAATTTTAATGAATTTATAAATTAGAACTAAATTATTCAGATCATGGAATGTAAAACGCACAATTCTAAAGACAAAAATACTTGTGCAGCAGAATTCAGATTCTAGAATACTGTAAATCACGATTAATTGAAGTTAAGTAACTTTACCAGTGTAAATTAGATCGAATCTGGAAATCTGGAGACGATTCCGACATGTTTTGCTTGAAATTAGAAATTAATTTTTTTGCTAACACATGATTAAATGCAAAATTATGTTATTAATATTCTATTATAATATTAGCCTGATATAGAAAAAAGTACTAACATTAGGCATTTTGGAATTTTGTCTGAGTTTAAATAATTGCCTGACTTAAATTTATTTGTACTACTTAGTCTAAGACTGTACATAATCCGATTTCTACCTTACCGACTTTTTTTATCTTACCTGAATCGTTTACAACTTTAGGCTCGTAATAATAAATATTTTTTGCTAAAACTAGGCCAATTACCTCCATCTGTATAGAACAGAGATAATTGACCTAGTTTTAGCAAAAAATATTTATTATTCCGAGAATAGAGTTGGGAAAACTAAATTTGCTCTTATGGTAATTACCAGCTAATTTTTTTTTATATTCTTGATTTACTGAACTTACTCAGTTGGTCATATTTCGAAATATACGGAACCAAACTTTGACGGAACTTGTAAGTTGAAAGTTTATTATCCCTTGTTTTTGCAGGAATCTATCTTTCATTACCTACAGGAGGCGAGAAAAGGGTCTTGACGTTATGCATCGATCGAGAAATTGTTAAGAAAATACTGGAAAATAGATATATAGT